>OY747720.1:17998409-18385909 GCA_963556495.2 Valencia hispanica | reverse complement strand
ATTTTTGCTTAGAAGAATAAGCAAAATCTAGTTGTGTGAAACAATTGGCATCAGTAATTACAGCAAAAGGTGGACCTCGAAACATTGGCTTAGTGGGTCAGGATACAAAAACAAGATACACATTTTAGATTTTTATTTGTTTCACTTCTGCTTCATAATTTTGTACTACTGCATTGGCAAATCACACAAAATCCCACCAAAATACATTCAGGTTTGTGATTGTAACGTAACAAAATAGAAAGTAAAAAATATACCTGAATAAATACAGTTCTTTTGTAAGCACTACAATAACTCAATATGAGATTATATATTTTGACAAAGTTTGATTTGAAGTCACTAGACCTTTTTTATCTTCTCAAAGTTACAGTGTATACAATAAACAGGCTTCTGTGTGCATCTGGGATCTTTTCTATGGTTGCAGAAGCCATGTAGCTCTCTAGTGGAGCATGCTACTGTCTACCACCTGCCTTCTTGTTTTGCTTCTCAGATGTGGCTTTTACTAATACCTGCACTGTGATCTTTTCATTTCAGACTCAGGCATGCATTACCTTAGGAGGTGTGCACTGAAAATAAAAGCCCCTGTTGGATCATGCAACCTTTCGTGATTCGAGGACAATATAGACATGTTGTTCTCACCAGTTGGTCACATGAATTTAATAGCCACATTCAGCATCCTGTAAGAGGGAAAATGTTTTGGCATGAGTTTGCAGCAATAATATTTCTTTCACAAAACAAAACTGGATTGGACTGAAGCTTGGATTCTATGTTAAGTTTAGTTGTGACAGCTTATCATAGAAAACTAAGAGAGATGGGTGTTAGCCACGTGCAGTGAGGTATGTGTGTCAACAGAGCTGGCCTACAGATGAACTCCTGGAAACAACTTGAGCTCAGGTAGAAGAAAAGAGAAAGGCAAAGAAAGATGGAGCAAAGAAGGTGTGGCTTTGCTAAGTGACTCAGCCAGGTCCAACTCTACTAAGTGACAAATCAAATGCCAACTGACAAAAGCACACACTGGCTCCAAATTTACTGGCTCCTTTCACCACGAAGGTGGTCCTTCTCCCACACATGCATAAACCGGCACCAAACGACACCCATGCACCTTTCAGCAGCCGTGATGGCTGATTTGATCTGCATTAAGGTGGTGTATATCTTGTAGGTTTGACAAATCTCTTATTGCTGCATTATGAAGATATTAGTTTTGGGTACAGCCCAGTGCCCTGTATGTGACCTAATAGTGGCAACGCAACATGCCAGGATCTGACCTCATCTGCACACAAGCATGACACTTGATTAATGGGCTCTGAGGTGAACCCTGTGTGTCTGTCCCAGGTCAGTCTTTTCTTGTTGATCCTTGAAGGGAGTGGTAAATTGATGGTACTACCAGAAAGAAGGGAAGTAACGCAAGTGCCACATAGTGAGACCTGATGTCTCTCTCTTAGTCTCTTTTATATATGGCTTTTCCTGCTCTCTCTCTATCTCTCTCTCTTTCTCTCTCTCTCTCTCTCTCTCTCTCTCTCTCTCACAAACACACAAGAACAAAGAGGAACCACTTTCAGTCATCAGTCACAGCTCCAGTTTACCTTGATAATTCTGGCATACTGTCAAACTTTAATCTATAATAGGTGTGTTTGCAAAGCAAAGAATCCCTAAGAATGATCTATTTGCTCATTTCTTAGGTCTTGTTTAAATAAATGCATTACATAAACTCTTTTTGTATTTGTTTGTAAACACCAGGAGATGACGTGCAGAGCAAATTTACTCTCGTGTGTGTGGTCACAGAGGTGCCGAGGTAGCTTCCAACACAGACTAACACTTGAATGAATGCCACCACTGCCTGATTTGATTTGAAAGCATGGCTATCATGTACCAACTTACTTTTGCATTAATGGAATCAATAATTTAATGGTACAGTATCTAACTAAAAAGTTTTCATACCTGATCCTGTTTGACAATCACATATATATTGTGAAATGGAAGGAAAAAGAGACGTGCATATGTATGCTGTCCATGTGAGTGAAGAACCTTTTATTTAATTTACTACTGCAAGTCCTTCAGGGTGTGTCTTGACCTGATGTGTACAGTAGATCTAGAGACCAAGACTGTTACCCATTTTCTGTTTGAATTTGCTCAAGTGACCTCAATCTTACCACATATTCTCAGTTGGATTTAGACCTGGACTTTGCCTGGATGATCCTGGCACATGAATATCCTTTGATCTAAACCATTCCATGTTTAGGGTTCAGGGATGGTGAACCTCTGCTCCATTATTAAGTTTTATGTTCCTTTTAACGAGTTAACTTCCAGGATTATCGTGTATTCGGCTCCATCCATCTTCCCATCAGCTCTGACCTGCTTTCCAATCTCGGATGTGCAAAAAATAATCCCCCTACCATGATGCTACCACCACCATGTTTTACTGTCAGCATGTTTTCAGGTCAATGTGCAGCTTTTGTTTTTCATCTCACATAGTTTTGCATCTAGGCTAAATAAGTTTAGCTTTGATCTTATATGACCTTTCATTCTTCCATGTTTGCTGTGTCCCCCATGTTTCTTGTAGCAAACTGTAAAATAGTACAGAATGTATGTTGACTTGCTTTCAATATCAACTTTCTTCTTACCACTCTTTGACAAAGTACAGATTTGTACGATACCTAATGGATAGTTGTCCATTTAATTGATCCTGCACCCGGGGTACTCTGTAGCTCCTCCACAGCTACCATGAACCTTTTGGCTGCTTCTCCTGGCCCAAAATGTGATTTAAGGTAGTATTTCACCTATCATGCAACTTTTGAAGGTAGTTAGTTGCACTAGATTTTATGTAGGGGTATCGGAGAAAGAAGGGCTGAACACAAATACATGCAACAATTCTTAGATTGTTATTTGTAATATATTTTGAAAAACTTGAATAGTTTGCCTCCACTTCACAACTATATGCTAATTTGTATTGGTTTTTCACATAAAATTCCAGGAAAAAATGTTTAAGGTTTGTGGTTGTTAAGATTAGATAGTTTTGCACTGTATTATGCAAGTTTGGCTGCTGAATCAGTTAAAATGTGAACCACTGCCCCTAACCTTGCCTACTCCAAACTATCCATGGTGGCCAATGTAAAAATCAGCCATGGAGCCTCTTCAGCATCTCTGAACTCATGCACGTGCACAGTATTGTCAGAATCTGTGTGCAATCTCCACTTGCACGCCATGTTGCAGACTCATGCTGGTGGCATTGATGAAATTTTGTACATGTGAAATGCTCAGTCATGCTCAGCATGTTAAACATCTTATGAACAGACTTGCAACCTGCCTGCCTGCCTGTCTGTTTTCTTGTCTGTACTCCACCTCAAGAGACTGGGATTAGAGGCCTTGGAGGACTGACTGTATGGATGGTGTATGAATAACTTGGGGAGAGGTGACAGACGGGACCGATCGCGTCTTATAACCAGTAAAGCCTCATTGCTCCCATAGGGGACCAGTGCATCTCACAGAGCGCCACATAAAGGGCCGCCGCAGACGTAGGCCTGGTCAAGGCCTAAGCTATAGAAGCCCTGACATCTGGCTTTCTTCTATGTTTCATCGCCAACCTGCTACCCCAGTCTGGCAGCTATATGCACTTCATTATTGTGCCTTAATGCGCTTTTGAATTGCAGTCAAAATTAAGCCCTGATATATTGTTTTATTGCCAATAGAATGCTTTGGATATGAAAGTATCTACCATCAAATATCAAGTAAGTCGCACCAGCATGCAGTATATGACACTAGCAGTATGTTTTTTCTGCACATTAAAGTACAAATGTGCAATGTTTGCAATGTTCTGGCCAATAAACTGTAAAGATAAAATTATGATGAGACAATAAAGGCAGGCTCAATCGTTTTGAGGGGAAGATACACAGCAGGTGGTACGAAAAGCTCTGACAGAACCCCTGATTTGTGCAGAATTGTGTTGCTTAAAGGATATGGCCACCAGATGCCCATTTGGATGAAAAACTAGCTTTCAGTCTAATCTGTCAATTTTGGAAGCCAAAAACGTGTCAGCTTCACGAGCGATGCAGTGAAACTTTGGTGTTAACCCTGATAAAGAACACTTTTTCACTTTAATAGATTGAAAAATGTTAGTCATGTGTTTTGCAATTTTGTTTTTGTTTACAATTATATTTTATTAATCTTATTTACGAATATCAAGCCCATACATTTTATCTTGGAGCGTTGCTTGTCTTTGTGCTGTGGCTGGCTGCACAGGACCTCAGCAGTCCTCAGGATTTAGCCATAGATGGCAGTGTTTTGCTTTATTTTTAACAGCCCCTTCAGCTCTGAGGTTATGAGGATATTCAGCACTGTTTCTGTGGAAAATGTGCACTCAATTATTAGAGTCTGTATTTTAACCATTGGAAAACCTTTTGGTCTGACTTTATTCTTAAGTTTAGATATAAAATATTCAGAATTAATAATATGTACACTGATATTAAGGCATTAGCTCAAAAGAAAATATGAAAAACAATTAAAAAATATACAATATTGTTTTCGCTTTGCTTTTTTATACTTTTGCAGCTTACGTGATATAGATTATTATTTCTTTACCAAACTCTGCTACTTTTCATAATATTATATTACATTCTGAATCTTACAATACAATAATCATTATAAAGAAACATTTTAAAAAATGACAACAGAGACCCTTTAAAATGGAGGGCAAAAATCACCCATTTTACAATGAAACAACTTGACATCCTTCTTTTATTCGTAGCATCACAGAAGATCTGCTTGAATACGTTTTGTTTGATCAACAGTAAATTTCCTCAGTCTTTAGCTTGAACCGGTCCAAGGCCGGCTTTATATTCGGCTGAAATCATAAAATGACACTTGAGATAAACAGAATGTTTACCCACCCCATGTGAGCAGAGGCTGATATGTAAATGCAGCCTTATTCTTTCATCAAATTTGCATTTACCCTCTTAACCAAACACTATAAGGGTCCAATTCAAACATCACTAATGATGGCTGGCCCTTTATGACCAATTGCCGTATCTGCAAAAAAAATAATAAAAACAAATGGGGGGAAGAGCAATTTAGCAAGGAATGGAAGGAGTAAAGCATAGTAGCTATCTGTGAGTGGATGACGATAATTGGATCAAGTTTGCAGAAAAATGGATGTGTTTTGATGCTCTAGTGGCTTGACTGGCAATCGGCTGGCTTTGCGCCTATTTATCATTCCCCTTTTATCTGCTGCTGCCAGACCTTTCCACAGCCTCCATTCCGGAGCCGGCTAATCAAACAACTTTTTAATAAGACTAAAGCGGCATCTCTGCCGCCAGACAGCAGAGCTCGGCTCCTGCAGAACGGGGTTGAGAATCTGGGGATGAATATCAAGTAACACTCTGACATTCTTTCTTTTCTCTGCGATCAGGAGTTTGAAACAATATCAAGAACAATCAGCTGACTTTGCTGCTTTCAGATCTGTCAGGCAAGCTGTGATTCACAAGGACACAGCCTCTTGGTAAACTGGGCTTCCGCCTGACAGACAGAAGAGATTCCGCTTTTCTCAGTTTAGCTGGAGCTTTGTTTGCCATAGTTTAATGTCCGCCTTTGCTGCAGGATATAGGGGTTGCCAGACCTGTTTAGTGGAGTATGAACCCCAGGATCCATCTTCTGTGTATAAGTTTGCTGTTTTTTTGTTTTTCAAAAAAAGTTGTGACCATCAAACAACAAAGTACCTAAAGATCCAGTTTAAAATATTGCAAGATAGTCAGACTGTTTGGAGGGAAGAAATTTGGGAATAAGCGAGTCATAGTCCTGTTTAGGCAGATGATATTGTATTGGGAAGCTGATTAAGTTTTATAAGCACTTTTAAAAAGTTGAGAACATTTAAAACATGTTGCATTCGTCCAAACTTGAAAATGGTTTTAAACCATTAGCTAACCAAAATATATCCACTCCCATGGTTTTAACAAATGATGATGCTCTACTGAAGAGTTTAAGCCAGTAAAAGATTGTGTTAAATAAGTTGTTAAATATGCAGTCCATTGGAGAAGAAGCCCTGCCCCTTAAACATCTTTCTATTTTGCCATGTTAAAACCACAGGATCTTTTGTGTGTAATGGAGAACAGGGGTTCATCACTTCATGAAATGTGATCATTGATATTGTGTGATGTATAATTGAGTGACAGACCAAATGGTTGGGTTATTTTAGTTTTTTATTGTAGTTCTGTTCAGACATTTGGGGGCATTCTTGAGATGCAGAGGGACAGGCCATCTTTCCTGTATAAAAAAAAGAATGCCGTTACAAGTGTCAGTTTGTGTTTCTATAATTTGTTATGGGTTCAACGATATACTTGTTTAGTGGAACAAATGCTGACCTCTTTCTGGTTTATCTTCTTAGCAGGGCAAGGCAGCCAAAGTGAGAAACATACTACAGGTGATGCTTTGAAGCTCTTGGAGCAAACCAATGAGCTAAGAAGGGTATTGTTTCGAAGAATCATGTTAATTTTGATTTATTATTTTGATTGACCTTAGTTTTGTTTAGTTGTAATGATTTACATTTGTGGGGCTGCACAGTTGATAGCACTGTTGCCTTGCAGCAAGAAAAGCCCAGGTTCGAATCCCAGCCTGGGGTTTTTCTGCATGGAGTTTGCATGTTCTCCCTGTGCATGCTTGGGTTTGCCTCCAGGTACTCCAGCTCCCTCCCACAGTCCAAAAACATGACTGTTAGGTGAATTGATCTCTCTAAAATTGCCCTTATGAGTGTGTGTGTGTGCATGGTTGTTTGTCCTGTATGTCTCTGTGTTGCCCTGTGATGGACTGGCAACTTGTGACTGCTGGAGAAAGGCACCAGCCCCCCCGCAACCCTGCATAGGATGGACAGGTACTGATAATGTATGGATTTGCATTTGTGTAAAAATTAATATGGTACCATTTTTTTTTTTGGCATTAGATTTGTTTAAATATTGTTTATTTCTTGTATTCTGATTACCCCCTTTCATGGTTTCTTCCTGTGAGTCATTTAGGTTAGACAGGTTATAAAACCCAGCTAATTTCTTTCAGTGTGTTATAGTAATATTATTGGTGTACACATGACTTGCAGCTCAAAATGAAATCCATTTCAAAGTTTACTGTATTCTCATCCCTCTCTTTTGAATATTGAGTCCCCTCACTCAAAAAATTAAATTGTAATAGACCAACTGAATGTAGTGCATAATTGAGAAGTGGAAGACAAATGCACTGTGGTTTTCTAAATATTTATATTTTATGTATTCCTCCCTGATTTAATATATTGTTGAACCACTTTTCAGTGTAATTAAAGCTGGAAGTCTTTTTGGGGTTTTCTTCTTTTCAAAATAGCTTGAATTCAGTCACATTGGACAAAGAGTGCCTCTAGACATCCATTTTCAAGTTCTGCCAAAAAAACATATAAATTTTCAAATCTAGGTTTTTGTAACACATGAAAATGTTTTGACCTATACCATTCTATTGTTGCTCTATCTGTATGTTGTGGTTGTATGTACTGCTGAAATGTCAAACTCAGCCCTAGTTTCAAATCTTTTGCAACTTCCAGTATATTTTGTTCCAGTAATGCCTAGTATTACACTCCATCCAGCTTTGCATAAACTAGTTTCTCTGTCCCCGCTGAAGAAAAGCCTTCCAACAGCATGATGCTGCCACCACTACATGCCACTGAGGACAAAGTATGTTCAAGGTTATGTACAGTGTTAGATTTCCTCGACACATAGAGAAACAGTTCAAGTTGATTTTGTCTGACCAGAGAACCTTCCTCCATGTGTTTGCCATGTTCCCTGGATAACTTTTTTCAAACTGCAGAGAGGATTTATTTTTGCCTTTCCCTTAACAATTCAGCAATTCACCCAGGTTGAAAGAGTCTCCCACCTGAGTTGTGGATCTCCGCAACTCCTCCAGAGTTACCATGGGCCTCTTGGCTACTTTTGTCTTTAAATTATTGCTCTCTTTGCCTGGTCTGTCAGTTTAAGTTGATGTCAATGTCATCGTAGGTTTGCAGTAGGGTTGCATCAAACTTTTTGGTAATTGATTGAATAGGTGTTGTTGTTTTAAATGCTCAAAACTATTTTATTTCATAAAATGACTCACTTTAAAACTGTCTACAAACCTGCATATTATAAACTATTGCATAATACACATGGAGTTTATTTATTAATTAGATGCTCTTTAATGGCCATTTGCCGTGAAAAATCCACTTATTGATGGCACTCGATTTTATTTAGAGGTGAGGGAGTAAGAAGGGGTGAGATACATTTACATTTGGATTTTTTATTGAACAAAATTGTGCAAACCATGTAGGATTTTCTTTTAACTTTATAACTGAAACGCCTACTTTGTGTTGACTCATCACATAAAATCTCAATTAAATTTACAGAAGTTAGTGATAGTAATGGGACAAGATATGAAACGGTTTAATGGGAATTAATGCCTGAGAAACTTCCTGCTACAGATTAATTTTATATAGGTTGGTTTTCCTTCCATTTGTATCCTTACAATTAAGATATAAACGGTGAGCTAGTGTGTCGTTTTGGGACATTGGGTGCACCTTTTTGAAATACTTTTACAGTTTAATTCCTTACAACAATATTTTCAAAAGGGTGTGTGCCACATTATCAGCAAGAAGTGATATTACTTTTGATCCTTGGCCAACTCCGGGTTGCTTGTCCTTCTGTAGGGGCAGCGTTACAGGGAGAAGGTCAAGGTGCTTTCAGGAGCTGGCCTGACATATTCCTCCATCTTGTCCAAGGGATAAAATTGATGTGTTGCAGCTTTCTGAGAGCTCACCAGCTGCTGCATGTCCGTGTGGCTATAGAGAAGTTAACAAGCACAAAACAAAACATGTGACAAAATGCAACAAAGGGCATAGGGAATGAACAGGGCTGTCTTTAAGAAGTATCTGCCTGCTGGTTCCTTCCACCAAAGGAGGGAAAGGCAGAAAGAGGAACCTTGATTCGACTGCTTGCTAGGTAACTGAGGGTCCAATGTTTGGAATGTGCATCCCAGCCTGCACATCCACTGACCACAGGTCACACAATTTGTCTTTTTTTTCTCAGTGCTTCAATTATGAATTTCCTTTTTGAACAGAAAAAAATGATGAGGTGCCCTTGGAAGAGAACAACAAACTCACATTTTGAGTGTGCCTGTCAAATTGCTATCTAATTGTTGCAGGGCTGCAGGGGGAGCTGATATCTGCTTTTCTCTCGCCGCCGGCTGCCGGCCCTGCCGTTCACAAAGCCCCGGGATGCCACACACATTCTGTTTGTTCTACATGAGCAAACAGATTGTAAACTGGCTGATAATTTTTGTACTGACAATGTCATTTACGGCTGTCAGCCTTTTGTCTGCTCTGTTTGCTTTATTCAAATATGAACCGAGTGGACCTCCCTTCCGCCGCGCACTTCTGCATTAAAATCACATCAATTCACTTCCATTTTGTCTTATCTGAATTTCATTGGAGGCAATCACTTGGTTGAATGCTCCGGTGTTGCCATGGAGACCAAAGGTCCCGTGTGGACTTCAGAAGGATTAGGAACTTGTAAGATTTAAGTCTTGAAGTACACAGTGGCTTTGTTGCATTTCTCTTTGATTTGATGGTGAGGAATTTGCCTTTTCTAACTTTGGACAGAGGTGAAATAAATCTGTATATGTATTACCATCCTTTGGCAGGATGATAAATATTCATCTGCTCGCCTTTGCTTTGATTTATTTCCACATTTAAAAGGCACTTCTATCGTTATTTGCTTGACCCTGATCTGCATTCATATGGCCTGGGGATCCCAGACGTGAACCACCAAAAATGACGCTTCGTTTGTCAAGCAGCCATCTTTGTGCTGCAACTATGACAGTCCAAGTGGCATGTGGTGCCTGGATGCCCCCAGTGGGCACCCCTTTGCCCCACCAAGGGGACAATGACTACAGATCAGCGAAACGAACAGGAGCGCTCACTGGACGCTCGCTTCCCAGGGCATCGTGCTCCACTCCTGAGGCATCTGCCTCCTCTTTGTTCGCCAAGGTCAGGGCACAAAGTGCTGAGTTATTCACATCAAACTGTCTGGCTGGAGGCGGCTGCAGATGTTACTGTTTTTTTTTTGTTTGTTTGGTTTTGTCTCCTCACTTTTTTTCTGCATCTTGTCAGCAGTGGCTGCCAGGGTGCTTGGTGTGTGAGTTTTTAAAAAGCTGAAAAAACGTGGCCCCTGAAAGGAGAAGCTGAGGCCTTGGCTCCTGCTCCCCATGAAAATGGTAATCTTTTTTTTCTCTGCCTTTGCAGCCAAAAGTACAAAGTAAACAGGCTGGGGTAAATGGATTCATTTTCATTTGTGGCAGGCAGTTTGTGCACAGCAGAGACTCTTTTTTTTTGTTCTCTTTACCATCAATGCTAACATCTATTAGGCAGCTTTCCATTGCAAATGCATTCCAGAAATTCTCTCTAAACCTGAAGAACAAAAACATTTTTTTAAACAGTTTGTAAATCCTAATTAACAAAAGGATTATTCAGATCTTTATTTTATTAATATGGTTCCTGTAATACAGAGTGAAGCCACAGAGTCATTTGCATCTCATTTTCCTATTTAACTGCACTCTATACACTTTGTATAGAGAGCCAGAAAATATTGAAATATTGAAAATATTGCTGCAAATAACATTATTTTAATTTATTTTCTGTGCCAATACAAAGCAACCTGTTAAAATATTAATACAATTTGAACTTTTTCACATTTTTTTATCTACTTTTTTCTCCACTAACTTCAATTGATTTTTGGAGGATTTTCTGTAGCGTGCGTTTACATTCAACCCCCTCTTCTCCCTGGTCTAATATTTTGTATAACCACCTTTCACTGCAGTTACAGTTAAAAGTCTTTTGTGGTTTGTCTCTAACAGCTTTAAGCATTTAGAGACTGAAACATTTTCAAGTTCTTCTTTGCAAAAAAGCTCAAGCTCAGTTAAACTGGTTGGATGGAGTACCAAGGTTTACTTTGGTGGAGTAGGACCAAGACATAGACAGAAGGACAGAAAGCACCAGAGATCAAAACATGAACAGTGTCTTTGAACAGCAATTTTTAAATCTTGCCTAAGATTCTCATTCAAATTTAGTTCTGAATGTGCTTAAATCTAAACCATCCCATTAGAGCTCTGGCTGTATGGAGTTGAACCTTTGCCTGAGTCCCTCTTTTTGCAGCTTCTAGCAGTTTTACTCCCAGGATTGCTTTGCATTTAACTCCATTAATCTTCAAATCAGCTCTGATCAGCTTCCATGCCCCTGGTGAATAAAAGCATCCCATCAGCATGATGTTGGCACCACCATGTTTTGCACTAGGTAGGCTGTTTTCAGAAATAGTTTTCCACCAATATTTGCAGGCCAAAAGGTTTTGGTCTGATCTGACAAGATAACCTTCTTGTATGTTTGTTGTGCCCCCTGTTTGTTGTGAAACATGACCTCCAGTGACTTTATTTTGGTAATGGCTTTCTTCTTGTCACTCATTGGTTTCCTGCTTCTCCCAAATAAGCTGTGGATCTCTGCAGCTCCTCTAGAATTAACATGTGTATTTTTGCTGCTTTTTCGGTGAATGCTTACAATGCCTGGCCTGTCGGTTTTGGTGGATGGAAATGTCTTCCAATGTTTGCAATTGTGCCATATTATTTCACATGATGGATAAAACAATATACTATGAGATGGTAAAATCCCAGTTTAGGTAACGTAACTCTGCATTAAAATCATCCCCATAACATTATTCCTGACCAGTCTGAGATTGAATTCTACAGGCATTTGGCTTCAATGGATTTATTTAAGGGTACCTGGGTAAGGGTAAACCAATCAAATTTCAAATCGAATCAATTTTCATTTCTAAATAACTTAGAAAACCATGTGTTCCTTTTCTTTCACTTCATAGTTATCTGCTACTTTGCATTGGTCCGTCACATTAAATCAAAATAAAAGAAATTGAAGATAGTGACTGTAACATTACAAAATGAGGAAAAATTCAAGGGGTCTGAATACTTTTAAAAGGTACTTTAACTTTTATCCCTGACAAGACACTAACATTATTTCATGAAAGATGTTTTAAGAGCATGTAGTTTGTCATATAACCTTCATCATTTTGTCTTTTAGACTTGACACTTAAGCAATATGTCATTTTTTGTGCCACCTCAACATTCTGTGAAATTTGATAAGTAAACAAAAGTTCTCTCTCTGCTGGCATGGTGTCACCTGGAGCATCTAAACAATCGATGCACATTTGCAACTTGGTATTTACCTGGTGTTGACATCAATGGCAGCCCTTTAAATTAAGGTCATTTTGTCAGATATTGCATGACATTAGTCGTGGCATTTTGGAAGCATAACCAGAGGCGGAATGTAAAACATAGACTTTTGTTTTACATTTTGTGTATGGCCCTTTCAGGTTGCATCTTGAATTAATTTAGGATTACATTTAAAAGAACAGATAAAAACTGTGGTTGCTTTTTGCTGGATTTCAGTTCTCTCACAGTGGATTAACTGGCACATTTCCTGTATTAAATCCCAGGTGGCAAGTTTACATCACTTGTTTTGTCATTAACAAGACATTTTTCAGCCTCAAACGTTGCAGATCTCACAAAGATTTGGCTATGGAAAAGGTTTTGACAGAGTCTTGCCGCTGCCTGTCGAGGCACTATTTCATCTATGGAGGGAGGATTATTCTCAAATACCAGCCCCTGTTTGAACAAAAGAAGCTGATGATGGCAAATTAGGCTTGGGCTTTTTCTGTTGGGAAAATGAAGAGAACCCTCTAAGGTCTAACATGGTGGTCTCTGTTTCTTCATAATGATATATTCACATAGAGTTTACATGCTTACAGAGGAGAACGATCAAAGAACAAGAAAATCTATTTTATTCGCTTGTTCCCTGCAGCTCTTGCTGGGTTAAAAGCTTCAAATCAGACTGGCCATATCAGCACAGTTACACTTTAGTCAAGGACACAACTCAGTGGTTCGTTGACAGTCTTTATTGTGCCAAGAGGGAATGGGAAATCAATGGAACTGGCCTGTCGAAGCCAGTGTACCTATAAGCTGACTGAGGTCACAGTAAGGAAAGATCCGGCTCAGCAGAGTAAACAAAAACTTTAGAACGTCTCTGGGACATTTTTAAACTACATTGAAATATGCTGCATCAATATTGCACCTCGTCTGCAGTATTCCCCTGCCCACATCGCAAACACAAACAAGAAACTGGACTTAAAAAGTTCCCTTTTAAGAGTAGATCAAAGATACAGATCTGACAATGTGTCTAGTCCGATCAGCTTTATCTTCCCTTGCCCTACAACTGCTCTGCGGCCACTGCTACCCACGCTAGCTGCTGCACAGTTGGCTGTGCTATTGATCTCATTGAGGCTAAAGACACTTCATGTACCCTGAAAGGCAGCTTACACAAAGCAGTGACATTGATAGGGCCACACCGAGGTGGGCCCTTTTTGTTCCAGCCTGTGTGTGGGAGTTGGGGCTAACAATCAGGGTGGGGGCAGTGCTTTGAGCTGACCCGCGCAGGACAACGTTTAAACTTTAAGCAACTTAGAAGCTGATTAGGGGTTAAAGCGAAACGTAGGGCTGTCTTCTAATCTGTCTGTACAACACTTTTTTTTCTTTTTGACTCATTTAAAGTCATCAGATTTTTACAATGACTAATCTGGTTGATCTGCTTTGTTGTCTAGACGTGCCTTTTTTCTGAAATGCTAAGATGCAAATGTTGCACTTTTCTTTTTAAATGTATGGATGCTTTATGTTTCCACACATGTGAATTCAACTGGGAGTGCATTTTGTGAAGAGTGAAGATTTAAACCTTTCTTTGTAAACTGCCTGAAAGGGAAAGTCAGTTTGGCTGTTGACAAGACTGCCTCTCATCATCACACAAAACTAGCCTACATGTAGCCACATGAGGCTCCTGTCTGCACATCTGGCCTTTATTTTCGTAGCTAAGGAGTATCCAAACAGGGCAGAAGCCGAAAACAGGTTTGTTGTTTTAGGTCCAGGTGGAAGGGCTGTCGGTCGCAGCAAAAGGAATCTTCATCGTACGCGGATTTCTGTCTTCCCTGCATTCCAAGCGTGACATATCACTGTCATTTGTGGGCTCTCGCTTTTACTGTTTTCACGTAAGGAGTCCATTTTGATTGGATTAGCCATTGGTAGAAGCATTGCTCTAGAAGACTTCAGTTTATCCAAATGCAGGAGCGGCATTGTGCTGCTTTGAAAGAGCCACGGCCACCCAGATTTGCAGGAGTTGCATGGGATGACTTTGCAGGCAAAGCGTGACTGATGCGCCTCCCAAAGGAGAACAACGACTTCCGAAAGAAAAGTGGGTAATTGATTTGGCTGCTCTTGGTAATAGTTCGTGACTAATTGAGCATACAAACAAGTGCAAAAACAAATGAAAAAGAATACAGTGCTGTGAAAAGTATTTGCCCCCTTAGAAACTTTTTATGGTTTTACCTTTTAGTCACAGTTAAATGTTTCAGATCCTAAAAGGAATTTTTATATCAGACTAGGATAATCTGAATAATTACAAAATGCCCTTTCCAAATGATTTTCTCCAATTATTAAGGCAATGAGCTTCAAAAATTAATTTGGTTCTGATGGAAAAACTAATTACCTACATGTTATATCAAACAATAACTATGATTAACCCTTTGGTTTGTAAAGCTGATTTGAATCAAAGTCACACCCATGCTTGGTTACTGTCTGAACAGTGGAATCAAGAAATGGCTTAATTGACCCTATTTGACAGCGTGAAGTAGGCTAAAAAAATTTAAAAAGAAACTGGCTCTAACCTAAAGAAATTCAAGACAAGATACAAAGTTGACATTATTCCTGTCTAAACAGGGGTTACAAAGCCACTTCTAAGGCTTTTCAGCTCCAGAAAATCAATCATTTTCCACACATTCAAGAAGCATGGAACAGCTGTCAATGTTCCTAGAAGTGCTAGGCCTACCAAAATTGTTATAGGAGGAAAGCAACTGCTTATCCAAGAGGTCACAAAAGAACCAAGAACAACATCCAAAGCATCGGAGGCCTCAGCTGCCTCATTAAAGGTTAGTGTTGATGAAACAACAATTAGAAAGACGAGGAAAATATGGTATCCTTTCCAATCCCAAAACCACTACTGACCAAAACACAAAGGCTGATCTAATGTTTGCCAAAAACATCTCAATGATCCTCAAAAAATTTGGAAAGCTATTCTTTGGATTGTCAAGACCAAGAGTAAAACATGGTGATGGCAGTGTGAGGGTCTGGAACTGCTTTGCTGATGCATCAGGACCTAGACAACTTGCTCTAACTAAAGGAATCCTGAAGAGTGCTCTCTAGCAGAAAATCATCAGGGAGAATGTTCACCATCAGTTTCTAATCTTAACCTCAAGTGTATGCGCAGGACAATGAACCAAAGCACTCCACAAATTTACCTCTGACTACCTCAAAACAAAAAGAGGTAGGCCTTCACACTTAAATCTGTTTAAGATGCTGTGTGTCATTAGATAACCCATGCCTCAAGATGAGGATCTTGTAAACAATATAGACAAACAACCAATGATTATGCAATTCTTTTTATTTTTGTTCCATCTGGCCAGTTTAAAGAATTGTGTTGCTTTGCTTGTGTTGTACTCTACTCTGAATGCAATGACTTTGATGGCTTGTTAGTTACTTGATGTTAATAGGAAGGATTACCAGGTTTTGAATGTTGTTTGTTTCCATCCAACCAGCAGGTGCTTTTTCAAAGGCATAATGTCAAATCAGAGTGCGAGGCCTCCAAAGACTTATATAGACAAGCTGATTATGGGATGTTCCATTTGTAATGCAGTGCCAAGGGGTGTTTGTGTTTGCTGCACCGTTTAAAAAAAAAGAAAAAATGAATTCTCATGTAACTAAGCAATTTAATTACATTGTGGTTGTGTTGATAGATTTCGGTACTGCTAGACTTTCTGTGTGTTTTGATTGTTTGTAATTTTGCTATGATGGTTGAACTCCAATTAATGGTGGTTTGTCTTTTAGGAAGAGCTTCCACTATAAAGCTTTGAGCTGTAGCTCTCAGGCGAGGGTTATGCTCTTTGAGCCTCAAGAGGCACAGAGAGCTAGAACACCATAGTCAGGGGAACTAGTGCTGTCTTGTGATGTTGATATAAATTCAGTTTGATTATTTAAAGATTTTAGAATTTTTTCTTCTGCAAATATGTTTTCTCTCAAAACCATTTTTCTGCACAATGCATTTTAACTTGTTGGTGGAGGAAAAAAATAAATACAAATATGGCTATATAGAAACACTTCTGCAAAGTAGAGGGAGCCAAATTTTCACTACAGTGATGGAAAATACTCATTTCCAGTTGTCACAAACATTTTTATTTTCTTAAGAAATAAAATAATCATTTAAAAAACGGCATTGTATATCTGATCTGTTAGCTTTGTCTGATATTAAAATGTGTTTGAATATTTGAAAAATGTAAGTTTAACAAAAAAAAGTACAAACAAGAAATGTGTATGTACACCAGCTCTAATGCTGAATAAATCACTCCTCTAGAGTGAGAGGTCTTTTCATTTATTTCTTCAAGCACAGGGTGTAATGTGAGGAAGACAACTACAAAGTCTGACCTTTACATTTGTCTTCAGTTAAAAAAACAGTAATGCTATTTTCTTTTTGCATAACATCAGTGTAAAGATCTCTAAAATCCTGAAGTATCCATCTTGACCCGAGTTCTCGAAATCTTAAATTTATTCAACACTCATGCTATTTACTTTCTTCTGCAAATTCTGGCAAGGATTATGCCACAGCATTACATTCAGCCTTTTGTTTTCCCCCAGAATTTCAGTGCCATCCTCTGCTATTTACAATGCGCCGGCATTTCACTTCAATTGCCGTCCCTAATTAGACCATAATACTGTTCTGTTATCCTGATTAGCATTGAATGGGCTTTGATCAGCATGTATTATCAGATTACCGTGATAACCTACCTTTTGGATTAAGACGAGGTCTACGCTCATTGTGCTTTCTTGCTGGGAAGAATGAAGGGGGTGTGGGTGGGATGAGGACTAAGCCCGATGGCTTCTTTGTATGCGGGAAATACCACTTTATCAGGGAGGGCTGTGTTGAGCAGCAGGTTCACTGAAAATGGGGTGGGAGTGTGTGTGTGTGAAGGGTGGAGGGGTTGCTCTTTCAGGAGAAGCAGCGTTCTGTACCCTGCTCTCTTTCTCCAGACTCCAGCCCCCTTTTGTGAAGGCCTGGTGAGCAGCAAGGATCACAAGAGATGACACACCCCAATCTGACCTGTTTACCCAGGGAAATAATCACTAATTTTGGAATAATCACGCCCCCCGCTGACTAAGACTAATTGAATGGTGGCATGCCATGGAGGAGCTGGACCAGCTTTGCGCTGTGTCTGCCTTGTCAATTGTGTTTGGCCTGGCAGCTCAAAGTGATTGATCCCCATGGAGCTGTGAACACGGAGAGGTGGAGCAGTGAGATATAGAAACCTAATTAGTCTTGAATATGCCTCCGTATCCCTGCTGTGATGATCCTTACATATTAGGGTCGAGGAATGTTGGATTACCCATCAGTGTTATTTGGACATATTGGCTTCTTTGTGGAGCACATGGATACTCGGAAGAAGTATGTGACCCTGCACAATCCTTTCTTGAAATTAAAATTTCATAAATAGAGATTGCCTATTCATAACCGCATACACCTCCTAGGATCCCTTCATTATGATTTGATGTTTCAATCTCATTGCCAGCTTTAGAGGAGAAATAACCATCCCTTTCCAATAAATGGGTCAACCCTGTTGACATTTTTCCCAGCATGAGTCACTCTGATTACCCAAAAATTTCTGTGTTCTGATTCTAAGATAGTGGACTTAAGAATTGGATTCCCTCTGTCTGGTGGTAGAAAAGGTTTCCTTTCATTTTCCCCCAGTTAAGTTACAATTGAGCTAATTCACTGAAATTGAAAGAGAAGCTTTAAATGAGGTAATGGAAAATTTAAATCCACTTCTTCTCACTGGCAAACCTTCCCTCCCTTTAGATGCAGCTTAGTGCAACAAAAGAAGCTGATGCATGTGTTTCGTGCTTTGTTTGGTATTTTTGAGAGGGACTAAATGGTTATGGATTTGGATCCCTGCAGGTGGAGAGAAATACCTGGGATTAAAACAACCTCAAACAAAGTCTAAAAAAATGCTAATTTCAGATCTGAACTGCTACTCAGGGTTTATATTTTTTCTGGGAGCATGATGGTTGGGAAATGACAGCCAGAGCTTCTAGGATTTTGGCATATTTAAACTGAACAATAGAATAGAATAGAATAGAATCTTACAAAAATGTAGGAAATAATAAAATAATCTGTTAAAGCATGAATGTATGACATAAAAAAACTACAATAATTGTGGAAAATAAAAAAAATAAAAAATACCCATTTGTTTTGTTACTGCAAACTGGTTATTACAGTGACTGAGGAATGTTTATAGCACTGCGGAGGTTTTGAATACACTTTGAGGTGGAGGCTTTGTTGCTGAGCCAATTTGCATAAGCAAATTGTTACAATTCTAAGTAATTTTACTGATAAGTCTAATTATTTATGTTGCCAAAATAATGGGCTGCCATTTAAATTCCTAAAAACTGAGTAAAATATATTTATCACAAATTTTCAAACCCATCAAAATACAGACATTGAGAAAGTGAATGGCTTATATCAAGGTTCCCATCTGTTGTCAGATCAATATTTTGTGAAAGCCTTGTAGGCCTGTCTGTTTACCCTAGGCATCTGTGCCTAGCATACCAACCCAGCACAATGTTTGAGCATGTGACTGTGTAATAATGGCAGATAGAGGAACTAATAGCCGCTGCAATATCTGTAGCTTGACCCAGTGCGCCTCTCCCTAATTGATCTATAGATTAACATCAGACACATCAGTCAGGGGTTAACCTTTTCTGCTAGCTGCACTGTCTTTGCTGTGGATTATCAAGCAATAGGAGAGCTGAGAGGATGCTTGTGAGAAAAGTCTTTATTTTAAATTCTTTTAAAGTAGACAAACTGCTTAAAATTAATCAGTAAAATAGGCTTTCTTTTTCATGGCACTGAAGAGTATAAAACAATTTTGCTTTTTATTTTTGTTTTTCCACAACATGTAGAAATAAAATGTATTTCTAGACAATACTTGTTACTCCTTTGTGGCTTTCCTCACAAAGTGTCTGTTTCACACAGCAGACGCACCGAGGTCAGGCCAGTCCAGTCCCAGTCGGCCCCACAGTTCTCTTGGCCTATATGTACACTTCGTCTGGCTATGTAAACTTTGACATGTGGGTGTCAATCTCTCCCATATTTACCATGGGCTTTATCAGACCATGATTAGTTTTCCGAGCAAATTTGGAGGTAAAAAGAAAAACACCGCTAGCAGTATGTAAGCCAACACTGCGTGTGCCACTGTTGGGCACTGCATATTTACAAGGGTCCCGCTTGTTTTGTTAAGGCTTTCTCTGTAGGTACATGTCAACTGAAGGCTTTTGGAAGAAGCAGGGGTTTATCAACACGCAAGGAAGGGTACGTTCGTGCACGCTGTCTACGCCGGCAGGTTTGTGTTTGTTAGCTGTGCCGTTCCTCCACTCGTACAGTAAATACTTAAAGTGTGGTTAATGTCAACAGTAGGATCTCAGTCAAACAATCACAATTGCAACAATGACTTATCTTCTGCACCACTCAATCAAACAGAATGAAAGAGAGAATTCAGGAAATTCATAATAAACTCAAAAATAGGTCAGTTCTATTTTAAAACAAGGGACAATTTTTCATTTATTGCATTAGGAATACAATGCTGTGGGATATCCTAAGACTGAACTTGACGGGATTATATTTGTGGACACTGGTCAATGACATACGAGGGCCCTAAGTGTTTGCCTCAAACAAATGGTCCCCACTAAACGTGTACTCAAGCCAGAGTAAATTTGATTCTGGTGAATAGAGAGAGGAGGGGTACCTCAGCCATTCCTGTAAACACAGGAGAAAGAGAAACATTTGCAATGACATGGATAAAGCAAAGATGATAATGGCATGCAAATGTTGGCAGATGCAACAAAGTAGTTTGCATTCATGGACCTTGAAGAGTCCTTTTAGAAAAATGACAAAGAAATCAGTTAGTGGACAAGCTGAACGGCTAAACGGTTGAAAGACAAATGATTTCCAGAAATGTTATGAAATTGTTTCAGTTTTCCAGAGAACATTCATTCATCCATCATTGGGCTGGCTTTGTCCTGATCTGGGTGGCAATGGGGCTGAACTCCATCTCTACAGTCAATGGGTAAAAGGTAGGTTTTTATTTTTACATAAGTCATCATTCCAAATTAGGAGCAAATGCGAGAAACAATCATGCATGCTAAGGGCAACTAAGATTCATAATTAAACACAGAACGATTATCTTCTAATAAATAAAAAAAAGTTGGAGTATACAGTAAAACTCAACAGAGGGAGTTCTAGAGACCACACCCTTTTAATTGCACTGTATTGAAAACCACAAGGCTGTGGGGAAGTAAAAATGCATTACATTTTAAATGTTAAGTATATTACACACTAATTGAAGACCAACAGGGGATCTCTATATTTGCCAGTGATCAGAATTTATTTAAGATTAACCGTTTAGTTAAAAATTTAAAAATTGACCAGAGCTAGTGATCACTAAAATTAAATGAATTATCAATCAATCATTACCTATTCTTTACTGATTAACTGGAACAAAAGAAACAAAACAAATCATAAAAGCAAACAATTCTAATCTACCTTTAAAGAAGCGATTAATGACTAGGAAACAAATACACAAACTACAATAATTAAATCTGATTTGAAGTAATTTGATTTATTATCAGGAGTTTATCAGGTTTTCAGAAGCCAAAATGACACTTTTTTTTATTTGCTTACTCTGACTTATAATACACCAATCTAAGAGAGAAAAGTAGGAAAGGAGATCAGTTCGGGCAGGTAATAGGGGTGAAAAAGCACCTCTGGTGTCAGTCAACTTCATCAGCACCAAACGGCAGCCTCAGCAGAACAAAACCGAGCCCCTTACATTAGGCCCTGGGGTTGCTCCGTGGACGGAAAGCAGAGCTGCTCCTTCTGATACAGCATCAGCTCTCTGGAGGTTCTCAAACTTTGGGTCACAATGAAACCAGTCACCAAGGCGACTAGCTTGCTAAACTAAGCTGAGCTCGTGTTCATAGTGAGTGCAGAATTTAGTGAGTATTACACAATAACTTTTCCACCTAGTACTACTAAAGAGAGCATTTACACAGTTTAACTGGGGAATAGTTCATAAGTTTATCCTGGTCTGGATGAGAAAGGTTTTTACTTCATTTGTTGATTCCACTGACATGAGCTCAGCGGGAAGTATCTGTTTTCAGGGTGAACTTGTCAGGTGTGAATTGGTTGACCAGTTAAATGTGGACTTTAGAATATCATGGGGACTGGCATGTTCCCAACATGGGGGTGAGTTAACTTCCAGTAATTTGTTAAAACATTTGTTTCCACAAATATATAAGAAATAACACCACATAAACATAGTAACATCTATCATCAATTTGAAAACTTATGCATGTGATCACTTCATTGAATAAAACTGCATTCATATTAAAAGTCTGACACATCAACAGTCAAGATTTAAATGTATGGTTAATAAGGAATCATTTCAAACCTTTCGTGAGCCCTAAATTAAACTTTTTAAAACTATTGACCTAATAACCTGAGGCACACATTAATATTTTCTTGACAACATTAACCTAGTAAGGTAGTGTACCCCTTATGTTCCCTTGCTTTAACTAAATTGATGGTTCAACATTTGTGGTGATCTACAGACAGACAGTTATGTTGGTTTAAGTTCATATCCAAGGTGTGTTTCTTTGTTACACAGGTGTGTTTAAAGCTCGCTAAACATCTCTAAAACCTTAAAGAATGCATTGTGTTCTAGTGAACACACTGTCCTGATGAAGCTAATCCAGAGTCAACTCTCACTATCCACTTTCAGTCTCATAACCAATGAAACATATCTTATCAGAAGTTATTAACGCTGAAGTTGAACTTTTTCATTCCCTTGTTGCCATCTCCTCTGGACCAACCTCATTCCATCTGGCATGGTGTCATGGTAACCACAGGAACGCCTGATCTCTGTTTAATAAACGTGGTCGGTCCGGAGCGAGGGTCCCATATTGACCACTCAAGAAGAGATTAAACGCTGGTGACATTTCTGAGGTGGAATTTGCAATTTCCACAAATATGAGGGCGTCCTCGAGCCCAGCATGACAGCACATAAAATCAATACAAATAACCTGAATCCCTAATACTTTGATCCCTGTTAGTGGAGGGATGCATTACAACTAAGACACTGAGAAGTGGGAGACACAGCGCTCCATATAGACAACCCTTACCCCCCCTTGCTCTACCACCACCAGAACCACCAGGCTCTCTGCTGATTCCTATTGACTATCTCCAGACCAAACACATGCGCAATAACAATTAGGTGGGAAACTGGTCCAATTCTCTCCCCCTCACACCTACACAAACACATGCTGTGAAACACATGCAGTTATAGAAAGCCTCTAGAGGTAGAGATTTTAGTAATTTTTACACATTGTACATTCTATGTGAGCAAAATAAAATAATGGGGTGTCACACGTATCATTAGAAACTACAGAATTCCATAAAACATGTTTCCCACAGCAAACAGAAACATTTATATTTATATTCAGGCTGTGAAAAAGATATCTTTGGGAACACATTGGCCACACCCGTGGTGAGTCATCACAACAAGCGGGATTAGCTGACTTACCCCAGACTTAGCCGAGGGGAGACACTGAAAAGAAAACAACCTCTCTTTCTTTATGTCTTCTTTTCTCTCTGTTGCAAGAGTGAAAATTGGGGGGGGATTTTGAAGGTGCGCTGCACATAGTTGCTACCAGGCATGGTCTGGCTGTGTCTGGGTTTTTTTTAATTCACTAAGCCTTTGCAGAAGGGCAGGTGAGGCGAGGCAGGTGGCTCTTTTACTGCTCTGAGAGCAATTGGCCCCTCTTCAAAGAGGGCTCCAGCCAATGTCGCACCAGCACTCATAAACACTGGGCGCAGAAGTTAACAGATTAATCTTGATCGTGTCAAAGGGTAAGAAGCCATTATCAATAGTCGGATCATACACAGGCCCATATACATGATTAAAATATTGTTCAGTGTTGTAGAGTGAGCTATTGGTGTCCCCCGTGCTGCCTCATTTCCTGCTGATTGTGATGTGGCTTCATTACCTTTCCATGGAGGTGATAACAGTGCACCTGCTGTCTCCGCTTCCTGTGTCTGACCACAGCTTGCTGAGCCTCTTCTAGTCAGCGCAGTCGTCTACCTACAGGTGGTGTTGGAGCTGCTGACCCTGTGCTGGAGCCGGATACACGGTGCAGCCAGCGGCTCTTATTTAGGATTAGCTGCTTTATGAAGCATGGAGGTTTTCCTTTGTGCTGCCTTTTACAGTCGTTTTCAGACAAATACCACTAGTAGAACCATAGACCACACTGCAAAACTTGTGTTAAAATAAAATGCAATATTTGATGAAATATTCTGGTCAGATAATAACTTTTGTTTTATGCAATTTGGTACTTAAAAAACTGCCAAAAGTGTTTGTATCCTAAGTGTTGAACTAAAAAACTAAGAGTTTTCCCAATCTTTACATGTTCACAATGTAAGACCATAAATGGACAGCGACTGTATTTGGAGCTTCAGCTTCCTGTCTGTCTGTATGTGTTGGTCTCCCTCAGACAGACAGCCATGAGTGGGAGGCAGATCACACCTAAAACATTAGTCCTTGGAGACAACATTTGAAGCAAAATGCAACAATTGTGAAGCAAGAGAAAAAACTTTTTGTAAATTTCATCATTACTGTATTGACTAACATTTCTAGTTCTCAAATGAAATTTATACAGAGAGGAAGCAACTAGCATTGCCTGGCTTTATTTTTTATTTAGGTGTCCGAATACATCCATATTAGGTGTGTTTCCACTATCGGAACTTCAGGGTAATTTGACCGTACTGTCCTCATCAGGGAAATCTTTTGGCCCGCTCCTCTCGGCAGTCGTGTCTCCATACAAAAGTGGGCCCTTTAAGGAATTAAGTAAGGCGTCTATATATCACGACTCTCTTGACAGTGAGCAGGATCACTTACCACTTTAAAGGCACCCACAACAGCAGAAATAACAAGAGATGGACATAGAAGAAGCAAGGATTGTTGTTGTGTTTCTGTTTGCTATAGGCGCCTTTCCACTATCGGAACTTCAGAGTAATTTGACCTTCTTGAAATGCGCGTGTCTCTACTGCGCCTGGCTGGGGCAACAAGGCAGTTTTGGGGGCCATTTTGGGAACCAATGGATTACCTGAATAGGGGAATGTACTCAGGATGGACCGATCGAGTCGCTCAGCAGGAGCTGTGGTTAAGTATTGGTTGTAATACAGAGGGAAATGAACAGACGTTGCCAAGCAACCGGCTTTGTAAAAATAAGAAGCATTGCTGGCGAAGCAGTTTTATAACAACAGCAAACAGAAACGCAGCAACCATCCCCTCTTGTTCTATGTCGACCTCTTGTTATTTCTGCTGCTGTGGGCGTCTTTTTGCCAAGGGGCAAACTCCGCCGGCAAAATCTGATGCCAATGCGGAAGTGACAAAAATTGCAGTTTCCCCCCTCATTCGCTAGGGGCTGGCTCTAGAAAGGAGCAAGTTCTCATTGACTCCCATGTTAAAAATGACATTTTCACTGTAGAAAGAAAACATGTTTACAGCCTGGTTTAAAAAAACATTTAAAGTTTATTAGGTCAAGTTTTTCGTCATGACAACTCTGAGAGGGGGTAAATTTTTTATAACTCATCGGTCTAGATGTAATAAAAGCTTGAAAGTATGAATATTAAGGGACATGTCTTTTTGATTGACAGGTTTCAGCGCTGGAGCTGATGGCTAGCGGGTTGCCCATCTCGAAGTGCCCCTGCAGATAGAAAAATAATATCAGAACAACAAAGCTTGTGAATAAACAAGAGGTCTCACTTCAACATGAACTGTAGGTTTGTGTCCTTGTCTGGTGCATTTTTGGTTGAAACATGCTGGTCTTGATTCAGTGAATTTACTTGCAGTAGGTAGAGTATCCAGAAAATTTACTCAAGAAAGAGTAGCGATACTTCATAAGAATCAAAAGGTGTGGTGCTGTAAAACTACTGGAAGTTTTTCTTTTTTTTTCAACAAACTAATCAAGTAAATGCAACTGAGCTAATGTAAGTAGATAACAGTAGCAACAATGGAATATATTTTTGTTAAAGGAGTCATAACCTAGTATTATCTTGGATACCCACGCTCTATTATAGTCTTTCAGGCCCTTCTAAAAAAAAGAAAAGTTGAAAAAAATAAACACAGAGCTCCTCTGACCCTTACTTCTGAAGTCATTATTGTCTCGCGAGATCTGATGCGATACTTTGGCTGTTGTAGACGGGCATTGTAATAATGCAAATGAGGAGCGCGTTGATTGGTGGCAGGAAGGAGGGGGGTTGACACCGCAGGTAACGCTTAACCCATATGTACTACTCCCACTAGCATTCAATTGCCACATTAGCAGTTAGCTGCTGTTTGTTACACACAGCAGAGCAATAAAAACACAGCCTTACCGTTTCAATTGCAGGCAAGCCTCTGATTGTTGGAATGGCCCCTTTTTCCAAACAGAGCTTCGTTGCCAAGTTCGCCTGATATTGTCCCAAATTCGTAAAGGATTCCGGCGTAAAAAAAATAGAAAAAATATTTCCATGTTGATTCTGGCAGTCAACAACAGAGCAACTCACGTGTGCACTACGTTTCTGGTAGAAATGGTTTTAGCTGATTAAAATAAAAGGCTGACACGAGTATGTCTTCTTCATGCATCATTGCGTGAAGAAACTTTTTGCATCGGTCACGGTGGAGTTCGTACTTCCAATCGGTGACGTGTCGGTCGCGAACGAACCGGCTCTAAGAGCTAACTCTTTGAAGTGAACGATTGGAGCCGGCTCGTCATTGGGAGCCGTTTTTTTTTATTTTTTTCATTCCCCCCTGCTTGTTTTGGTACATTTGGTACACATTGTTTTGCATTAATTTTGGTAATAAATACACTTTAAGCAACAGAAAATCTGAGGAGCCGAAAGAGCCAGCTCTTTATGGTGAGTCAAGCCAAAAGAACTGGCTCTCCAAAAAGAGCTGGAATTCCCATCACTAGAATTCAGTAATGGCGGCGCTCGACTGAATGTGAGGGAGAGAGGAGCGAGGGGGAGAAGGGAGAGAGGGAGGGCGGGCGGGCAGGCTTCCCACAGCATAGGTAGGTCTGCGATGTCTATATATGGTATTTCCTGCGCCGACTTGACGTCAAGTCGGCCAGAAATTAAAACCACATATTTGAGTGCGCGTGCACGTGGGCTGGTTGACGAACCCAGGGGTAAACAAACGCTTCACTTTTAAATATCGGCTTTCCGGGCAGTGTATAATCGTTAGGCAATCATAACATACCTTTTTTCTCAATGAAAAGTGAAAATTACAGGTCATGACTCCTTTAAAATGATGGTTCTACTTGCATCCCTTGAGCAATTACATAAAGAAGGCCTCTCCGAACCAAGCTCCTGGGCTGAATTTCAACACCAACCCACCCCTGCGGGTGACGCGGCCAAGATGGCGGTAGTGGGAACCACCCAGTTGGCTTCAATTCTGCTCTTCAGAAACCTATGGGTGACATCACGGAGGCTACTTCCATTTTATATACAGTCTATGTTTTTTGTGCTGATCAGTGACGGGCTCACTGCAGTGAGTGATATGACATTGCCATCTGAATTACAAGTAATCAGCATGACTTTAGCTGATTCCTTAAAGGGTTGTTTGTTCTGATTGTGTATAGAGACACGGCTGCTGAGAGGAGCGGGCCATCAGATTACCCTGTCAGAAAAAGATCTGGTGAAATTATCCTGAAGTTGCGATAGTTGAAACGCGCCTTCTGTTGTTATAAACTGCTTAGCCAGTAACTCGAATTATTTTACAAAGCCGGTTGTTTGGCGACGTCTGCTCATTGCCATCACAATTACAACCAAACAGCGTGACTTAACCACAGCTACCATCCAGTGACTCTACCGGGCCATTTCATTCCCAGTGTAGTAGAAACACACGCATGATGTAAAATTACCCTGAAGTCCCGGTAGTGGACCTATTGACATGAAAGCAACACACAGTCATAGATTTTATGGCTGCATATCTAAGATGGGGCTGCACAGTGGCGCAGTTGGACTGTTGCCTTGCAGAAAGAAGGTCCTGGGTTCAAATCCCAGCCTGGGGTCTCTGTGTTGCCCTGCGATGGACTGGCGACCTGTCCAGGGTGTACCCTGGCTCTCGCCCCTTGACCGCTGGTGCCGCTGGAAATAGGCACCAGGCCCCCCCCCCGCAACCCTGCATTAGGATGGACGGGTACAGAAAATGGATGGTTGGATGGATGTCTAAGATGTGAATTTTATGTTCCAACTTACTCAAAAGACCTCTGTTGGATCTGTTGCATCTTATGAATACGGAGGCCATTTCTGACGTGGAGTATTATCCTGCTAGAAGTACCCATGAGAAGATGGGTACACACATGGTCAACAACAATCATCAGGTATGGGTTTGTCATTTAATCAGTGTCCAGAACCAAAGTGCACAGTGTAAGTTAGTTAAAGCAATAGATTATGAGAAAATTACACAATAAAAACAAATTAATGTTCAATCTGCAACTTCATAGAAATTGGGTCATATTATTACTACTTTACATATTACTTACAACGCAGAAATTTTGTTATCATGCTAACTCCTTTATGGACATTAGCTGTGGAAGACTAAAGTACAAACTGTACAAGGTACTCAATACCTTTTTTAGAAATATAAGATTGGGATGGAAACGCAAGACTACAACAATAAAAATTACAATATGTAATGACAGTGAGTCTCATGTACACAGTGGGATCCACATATTTACGTGAGCTTCTTTACTTTTCCTGAGACAAAGAATCAGTGATGGATGTGGGAATCTGAAGTCTGGCCCTAAATCTCTTCTGTCAGGAAGCATTACCGCTCCACGTTGAGCAAGAGGACAGTTTCAGTGTTTGAGTGTTTCAGAAGTGCGACTCCCTATGAAGTGGTCACCTGAGCTGGAAGGAGGAGGTGCAAAGAATCCAGGTGGCCCGTGACATTCAAATCTGGAGGAAATGGCGTGCCTGAACTCAGCAGCTTGAAGATCCAGAAATCCTCCAGCTTTAACCCTCCTCACCACCGCTGCAGGAGAACACTTGCAGTGGAGGTGGTTTAAACGCTGTGTCCCTGTTTAAAGCTCCCATCATCATTACACTAAGAGGCTGAATTGTGGCGGCGTAATGTGTGTGCCGAGTAACTCTGTCTGTTTGAAGGGCCCTCAGCAGGAGTGTGTCTGCTGTTGACACTCCCCATTTAATATTGTTTGAATTTTTCATCAAGATCCCAACCCTTGCTAAAAGAGCTCTTTGTTTTCTGACTTGTTTGTACATTCTTTCTATGTGTGTGTGTGTGTGTAAGTGTATTTGCAGAGACATTATGTGCATTTATTTAGCTTAAAATGTAGCAAATTTAGCATGGCTTTAAATGCCTCTGAACAAATGTCGATTGTTTTATTTGCCAACAATGTTTTAGGTTTGAAAACTTCTCCATCTTGGAGGTCATTAGAGCTACAGGGGTCTTACAAGGGAATCCTGAACAGGACATTTTCAGCCACAGACGGCCCGGTACCCCCGTCTTTTGTCCGGTGCCCTCTGACGCAGCTTTGAATGCAGGTCACCACAGGTTAGTGACAAAGCTCAGTGAAAGGGGCGTTTTTGTGCTCCCGTCTGAAAGAAGTGCACACGGTTAAAAATAGCCCATCCTCCTGTCAATGCGTCGCCATTAAAAACAGCTGGGCCGGGCTCCTGCCTGCATTCAGCCACGTGAAAGTTGATTCTGTCTTTGTGCCGCTATCTTGTCCCAACTCCCCCTTTACTGCCACTCTTTGTTGGCTGCTTTGTGTGAGCACCATCACGGAGGCAAAGTCGGCCTAATAAAAAGAGTTCATTTTAGATTCACTGGCCACGGATGAACACTGGGAACTTTCCTTATTGTTCTGCCGTCCATAACTTGGTGCTCACTCACTGGGCCCTGTCAGTCTATCTCAAAAGATTCTTTATGAAGCATTTCCTACTTCTTCCCTTGGACACGTTTTGGGAATTCAAGCATGTAGGTAATCAGCCTTAAAATGCAGGACTGATTTTGAAGCTGATGATAGATAGATAGATAGATAGATAGATAGATAGATAGATAGATAGATAGATAGATAGATAGATAGATAGATAGATAGATAGATAGATAGATAGATAGATAGATAGATAGATAGATAGATAGATAGATAGATAGATAGATAGATAGATAGATAGATAGATAGATAGATAGATAGATAGATAGATAGCAGCCCCGTCCTAGTAGGCATGCGCAAAAAAATGGCAGACCCACATATATGACGTCATAGTAACCGTCTGAGATCTGGTATATCCGAAATTGCTGAAATCGCTCCGTATCTTCTTTTAAGGTATCCTTGTGTGATTTTTACAAACTCCTCTACATGTACAAGAAGGAGCAACAAGGGCATGTCTGGATGATTCGCCTCCATCTTCCTATTGTTTACCTCTGAGTGGTCAATGGTTGTTATTAAGCCGGCTGTGGCATGTGTTTTCATGACGTCACTTCCTTACCGAACTCAGTTCTTAAACACCTAACCAATCCACACCAATCCAAGAGCAGGAGATTTAAGAAATAGACGGGCCCCTTACCTGTGTAAAAAAATATCCGGGGAGGTGAACCTTAAAAGATGGGCTAGTGTGGCTGAGATGGTGAACTGACTATTGTGGCCTAATGTAGACAGGGACAGGTTAACCAAAGAGGATATAATGCAACGATTTTCATGCACCATGAAGAAGGAGCTTCATGCTACTAATGTCCAATTTTACGTAACTATTTTTTGAATTCATAGATGCTGGCTGGGGTGGCAGCAGGGGTGGCAAGGCTTTCTTTAAGGGTGGCAACTGCCACCCTATGCCACCCCTGTAGATCCGCCCATGGACTTGATCAAGCACTATACAAATGCATTTACCATTTATTCCCTTACTTCGATCTTTCACAGATGGTCAGTTGTCTGGACACAGCAGGTTGGTCTGACAAAGTTCACAGTTTTCATAAAATGCGACAATAACAATGAGCAAGCTCCTAAAATGGTCAATTTGCCCCTTTGCCAATTCATACCCACATGTCTTACCTATTCATTGGCATACTGTTCTCTTCTACTTCCATTGTACTGAAGCCTCAGCAAATAATTTCATTTTTCCTTTTAATGCAGTATTTTCATGAGTTATGGTTTTAAATTGTGACAGAAATTCTCACATTTTATGTGTAATCTCATTTAATTGCATATTACTATCCAAAAACATTTCATGACACTATTTCCATTTAGGTTTTTTCTCATTCCTGTTTGGCCCTGTTGAATGTTTGAAAGATAAGAACTGATGGTCAAAGCAAACAATCCAAAACAAATTTCTGCTGGTCAAAATACATTCGTGGAATTATATAATAACATGTTCTTTTTTTTTTTTTTACGTGTCCTGTTTGGCAGTGTGGAGCTCAGAATTGGTGTCTGAGTACCAAGTAGAAGCCCAACAGATTTACTTTCACAAGCGGAGCAGTACAGCTTTTGCTATAGTACTCCACTTGATTTATGTGTGAAAAATCTTTATTATGAATTGTTGGGGTTTTTATTTACTGATGTTATGGACAAGGAGACGGAAAATTAAGGAGAAGAAAGAAGGAAGATGAAGAAGAGAGGTAGGAAACAAAATGTCATGAGAGAGGGTGAGTTGAAAATACAAGAGAGGAAGGGGAACAAAGAAAACACAGGAAAACACTGAAGTCTGCCTCCATACCCACAGGACGGCAGAGAGGGGGGGAAAACAAAACACGAAAAAGGAACATCGACAAAACCAACCAAACATTGTGAACTAAGAATTACACAACCACATCACACAAAAATAGATATAAAAATACAACAACAATGTCACAGAGAAACTCATGGTACCGATTAATCAAGCTCTAGTAATGATAACCTCAGCCCAAGAATATATCCTTAAACACCAGAGACCCCACATCAATGTGTGTGTGTTAGCATGCTGGTGCATATAAGGTTTCTCCATAAGAGTGTTCGATAGTTGGTGTGAGCAGGCATCAATCCGTCTCCCAGGAATCGATGCAGACATGAAGGAGATCGGAGCAAAGACGTCCAAAGGACGTCTTTGATAATAACATGTTCTAACAGTAAAGTAAGATTAGCTTAAAGAAAAACACTGCCAATTCTCCGTTCTCAAAGCAGCAATGAAGCAATCCTCCTTACAGGTTTAAACTGATGCATGGTCAGTACAAAACACCCCAAAAATTTGGAAAAAAACACCCATGGCTGCACACGGTGAAAATCTTCATTGTTTTGAAAAAACATCTCACTTACTGCAGTGATGAGAGTTTATTTTTACTGGATCTAAAGTCCAGCGAAGCCATTCAACGATATCTGAAAAAAGAGACCTCTTGTGGATGAAAGGTCAACTTCTAGGTGTGGATGTGAAAAAAAGACCAATCATTGGATTTTTATATCTGATGCAATAAAGATTTAGATGAATGAGCTTCAATCTCACTGTCAGATGATCCTGCGAGTCTGTGAGAGTGTTTTCATTGTGCTGTCAGCTATGACACATTAGAGCTTTCATTGGCTTTGGGATGAGTTCTCTGCAGGTAAAAGTAAACATGCAGGATCCCACCCATGGAGCAGCTGTCAGTGGCTTGCTTCGATGAATCATCTCTACCTGAGCAAGCAGGCACTCCAGGGGTTAATGGAAGCGGAGGAAGAGGAGGGGTCACTGAGGAGGACTGCTATGAGTTTGGTACACCCTCCTCTGTTAGATATGGTGCTTTCAGAAGGACCTCCTTCACCAGGCTTGTCATTTTCCCCTCATTGTTCCAAGCATGTCTTTCCCCCTGCCCCCTCTTATTCTTTCCCAGCCCTTGTCTTCTGTATGTCCGAAGTCTTTTCTGATGCCAGGAAAACACACACAAGCAAGCAGCAACATGTAGCCTCTCGTGCACACACTCTCATAAAGGAAGCCATAGAATAAAAAAGACAAACACCTACTCAAATGGACAATCGCAAACTTACTGAAGGTTGTCTTATCTTATCAGTGTTGTCGCTGATCTATCATCCATGAGCCATTCTTTTGTCTGATTACTCAGTGATTCCTGAAAAGAAAGGACACAATATCTTCCTAAAAAGACGGTTAGAATAAACTAAATGTCAGACAGGAAAATACTACTTTTACTTGTTTCGCTTATTCCTTTAGTTAAATATGGTTTTGAACAAAAAACCAGGTGACTTATACTAAATTATATAACGGGGGGAAAAAATGTCTTTAGTTTTAAAGCCATGGAAGTTTACACAAATTATTACAGTAATATTACCTACTGCTATTTTTGATTTGCGTCATATGGGCAGTTTCACGGGGCAGCATTAAAAGGGTCTTGAGTAGATTTTCCATTCTTGCTACAGAGAATAGGGAGACTAGTTTACCCGCTTTGTGTCAGACTGCACTGCCTTTTATCCCACCCCAGAATCTAAAACCATTTTCTGCATTTAATTGGTTGGGAGGGGGCAGAAGATGAGCACACCCAGGGCACAATTTACATAAAAAACACCACTAATAACTGAAAACATAACAATTGCTCCTATTGAGAAAAACATTGCAACTCCTAATAAGCGTCATCTTTAATTTTAGCTTTTTCTGACTAAAACTATTTTATTAAGCTGTTCTGGGCAGCTTCTTTTAATTTCTCATATACCCACACATAGATGGCTCTGCTCTTAAATAACTGATTGACTTTTTACAGTGAAAGTTTGTCTTGGAGTTTGCAAGCTTGTCACTTAATTTAATGACTGTTCTGACCATTTACCAACATTTACCCCCTGACAATGCAAAATAGTTGACAGCAGCAATCTTTTTATTATTGTAATGTTCTAAAGTTCAGGGTTTTACAGAAGTAAAAAAAAACTTAACAGAAAATCTTGAATTAATAATAGCAGAATTTTATAGAGGTTTTAGAGCAAATGTGCTTACTACACCACATATTATCCCATTTTGGGGCTCTACTCTTTATAAAATCTAACAAGTTGATATTTACTGGTTAATTAGCCGGGCTATCTGCTCATGTAGCAAACTGAGGTTTGCTGCTTCAAAATACTGCTGTGCTGGCCTCTTGGCATGCTAACTGTTCTTTCAAAGCAGTGTTACTTTGATAACAGTAATAAGCGGTGCTCTTTTAGTTTCCACCTCATGGCTTCACAACCACATTTTCTTTCTTGTGAAGTAGACAAAATGTGTAAAAGTTACTGGTTACAAAAAGTTACAAACTTCCAGACAACTGCAAAGCTGCTGAAACACTGAGTTCTTTTAAATCACAACTAAGACCTCATCTGTTTAGAGCTCCCTTTGAGTAATGTTTTCATGTATCACATGTTTTGTGTATGCTTCTTGCTTTATTGTTGTTTTTACTTATATGTATTTTCTGTGTTTTACTGCTATTTTTATTTTACCCCTTAATCATGTAAAGCATCTTGAATTACCTTGTTGTTGAAAGTGTGCTATACAAATATAATTGTCTTCCCTTGCCTTGGTAGAGAGCTGTAAGAGATGGAGAGGGGCAATACTGGAGCAACTTTTTCCAAACAGCTGGACAAATTTCTGATCATCTTCCTAAAATAACAGTAATCTAATTCACATAATCCTAATATTTTCCCAGAATCCATTGTCATTCTACAGTGATAATCTGATGATGAAGATAATACACATGTAACATATACAGGACAGAACTCCTGAGGATAACATAGTTTTACTGTGAAAACCATTAAAACTGCTATGACATTCTCTACTTTACTTTCACATTATGCAACTGTTGGGAATACAATAAATTAGCTTTTACAACTAAAAAAAAACTTTATATTGTGAATATAAAACACTTGGTTAATGTAATCTTTTTCTTCTCCTTATCAAATTGCTTTGTAACCTATCTTTATAATGCCTACTTGAAGTTGGAACACCTTAAACACTAAGCACCTGTTTCATGATCATTCTGCCTTAGACATCTACACAATCAAAAGGTGACAAGAAATGGTGCAACAAAAAAGTATTTTAAAGGGACTATATTATGCCTATTTTAAACAAGTTATAATAGTGCTAAGGTCTGTACAAAACATGTTAATGAAGTTCTTTGCACAAAATCACTCTCACATAAAGTGATCTCACCAGCTCAATTCTTGACTATTACAGTCCCTTTCAAAATGAGTTGTTGAGAGGGCTCTGTCACTTCTATGCAAATTAGCAGTTGCAGACCACACCCACCCATCTTGTTACTAGGCTGCGGGTAGTAAGTGGATAGTATCTAGTTACATTTACTCAGTTATATTTACTTCAGTAACCTTTTGAAAAAGAATGTACTTTTAAGAGTAGTTTTACTAAACAATACTTTTTACTTTTACTTAAATAATATATTTGTAAAGTATCACTACTCCAACTTGAATAACATTTTTGAATACTCTACCTATTGCGAGTAACTTCATGGCATGAAGAACAAACATGTTTTAACAAAAATACAGCAGACACATATTGTTTATTAAAGGAGACTACCTGTTTCTACATGAGCTTTGATTTTCTATAGCCAGTTTCAAAAGATAATGCCAGCATCAGTGAGCCTTTTGGTAATTCATAAGTGGCCAGCCTGTGGCGGCAATGTGCCACGATCAGGTGTTTTTCACAAAAGATTATGCAATGGCTGGGGGTGTGGGGGTGGTGTCCGGGCTGTTGATGTGCAGGGTTGTGTATAAACTGTGAGACTGAGGAGTCCGTGGTAAACAGACAAAATAGCTTGGACGTCACTAGTTTTTATCCCAATTGAAGTCTCGCTCCTCAATTCTTGTTGCGAGCCGCTCCAAAAAGTGCCTGTTGTCACAGTCCCTGTGAACTGTCTGCCAATCTGGTCTTTAGCTCTGAAGCTCCGGGACCTCTGCATCACTCCAGTTTGCCATTTCGGCTGATACAGTCTACAAATGCTAAATGAACTCACCATGTTTAATTGCTTTTTAAATACTGTTGCTGGCCGGGGCTCGGAGCCTATTTCACACATCATCATGACATCATCAAGTCCAGCCTTGTCACAATATTGCGGCAATATTGCTATCAAGCTTGTCAGTACGAATGCCGCAATATTCGCGCCTCGCCACGCTGCCATGGCACATTTAAAAGACACACTGTGCTGGCAACATTACCCTAACATGCCCTTTTGAAAAAAGCCTAATGACATTTTTTATCTGTTTAGCTTGTTACATTTTAAGGGTCAATTGAAAATACAGTAAACACACTCAGTCAGCTTGATAGGCAGGCTTATCTACTATAAATATTGGTGTTATTTTGGGAAAATTACTTAGAAAATTGTTTATCTGCTTAAAGTTTGCTGTTTTTTAATTATTTATTTCTATCAGTGTTTCTGATTTTAGTCTTTAAAATAGTCTTTTAAAATTCCAGAATTTCCCCACAACTTTAGAATTTTGTTTGTGTGATGACATAATTTTAAAAATATTAAATCAGATGTTACTATTTACTCAAGCTGCCTTTTTACCTTTTAAAATACTTTGTTACTCTTACTCAATGAATTTTTAGGACTGCTCTTTTTACTTTTACTTCAGTACAACTATGTTGAAGTAGTGCTACTTTTACTTGAGTACAACTTTTGGGAACCTTACCCACTTCTGGCTGAGGATTTGTCATGCATGAGAATGGCATAGAATTTGATTTGGTGGGTGGAGTTTCACAGGTGAAGGGGCGGTTATATGCAAATACCGCTTATTGTGACATCATAATAAGGCACTTTTTCAAACAACTTGTAGAAGCACAAGATTTCTGACAAAATTGGAATTGTTGATTTTTATTTGTGTTTGGAGTGTTTATAGAGGCAGCAGAGACCCAAATGACAACACAAAAGGATGAAAAAAGGGAAATTTGCATAATATGTCTCCTTTAAGTGCAACAATTTTTACAACATTTTTATTCCAAATAATTATGTGAACATAGAATTTGCATGTTCTCCCTGTGGATGAGTAGGTTTTCTCCAGGCACTTCAGCTTCCTCAAACAATCCAAAAATGACTGGTTGATTGGTCTCTCTGAATTGTTGTTATGGTTGCTTGTCTTCCGTGTGTCTGGGATGGGCTACTGAGCTGTCCAGGGTGTATCCTACCTCTCCCTCACTGGAGACAGGGACCAGCCACCCCTGCAAGGATAAGCGGGTATTGGATGGATGGATGGATGGATGGATGGATTAAACTCCAATGTGCATGCAGTATTTAAATGATCAAGGATCACTCGTAGAATGTGTGTTATTTCTTGTACTCTTGAGGGCCCTCTGTAGACTTTTGAGACCTATGCAGCTGCTTAGCTTGCAAATGTGTTTGGCTAGCTCTGTGCAGAATCATACGTTTTTAGTGTATGTTGATTCTGGTTATTTTGCAATAGTTTTTCTTAAAATATAAGATTTTATAAATTTGATATTTTCCTTGTATTAAATTAAATCTTTAAATTAGGTTTAACAAACCTGGAACAAACTAAATATCAATAATATTCACTTTTAGGCATTACAAAATCTTTTTAGGACTTACAAAGGATCTTTTAACGCTCTGTTTGAACATATATTTCATATTTCAGAGAACTTTTGAAACTATTTTGCTAATTTTCTCTCTCTCTTCTGTCTCTGCTCCTTTGTTCCGTTTCTCTCGTTTTGCTCTGGCCTGCACTGCTGCAGCTCTGCTGCTGATGGAAGGGATTGTCTAGTTTTATTAATATGACAGGTGAGCCTGTCCAGCTGCTACCTGAGTGAGTCTTTGTGTGTTTTGTTTGTGTGCATGTGGCAAAAAGAAGCAGCTGTCTCATACACGCAAAGCACACAAGGTCTCATTTGAACCCTTTCACGTAGGCATTAATGCGGGATGTAGACTTATTTTAACAAACAAATGAAATTTAAAGGATGCAATAATCTGAAGTAGATCAACATATTTTGTCAATCCGGTAAAGGAAACTCACAACCTCTCCACTTTTTTTTCCATCATTGCACTCATATATTACCACTTTGTTTACTTCCTGAGCTGGTGTAATTTTCACTGCCCCCACTGAGACGGCCATAACATCCCTGCTCTTGTATATACACTTTATGATTCGGCTCCTATGTCGATGTTCAATACATCCATATTGACTCAGGTAATTGAACACAAGGGACACAAGCTGTATTCATAAAAGAGACGGACAGGCTTTGCAATGAATGGGGGTTATTGGAACGGCTGTGAAAAGCCTCTGGCAGCTTGATCAACGTTGTTTTTGCTTTGACAGGCGTCAAGCTGGATGTCTGTCACTGGCTTCAGTTCAGGCATGACGAAGGCAGAGCAGAGGTCTTCAACCTGAGTAGATTTTGTTCAGAGTTGATCCATTACCTGAGTGGGTTGTCTTTGTCCCATGGCTTCATGTAGAAAATGAACACACACTGAAACAGGCCACCAGGCATGAAAGAACTAATTTACTTGCAAACTTTTCAAGATTTGAAGGTAAAAATGATCTTTGATATTTAATGAAACCTTAAGCTGGAACCTATAATTGGAAGATTATTTAGTTAGATTTGTACAGGTGTAGTGTAAATGAAAACTGCAAAGTTGACCTTTCACCTACTTTGACTAGTTTTCACCAGGTTACTTAAAAATATCCTTGCCAGGCTTTTAAATGTATAAATAAAATAACTTGCTAGTCAAGCAGGTAGCGTGCTAAGATTAATAATTATATGCTATGCTCAGTCCTCACATAAAGGTTTTTATTGATATTATTTCAAAGAACCCCAACATGACCATAAAATTATAACTCAGAAAGTTATAAACTAATCCATGGTTAATCATTGCTATAATTCTTGATTGTCTCAAACGTTGAATGTACACTACACCTTTCTTTTGGTCAATAGGATGATTATATGTTTGAAACTTTTAATCTGAAAAGTCTTTTTGATTTTTCTCTATTTCAGTCTAAACTAAACATCAGCCTTTCCAATGTGAGAAATCTGTGAGAAATGGTCAAATTTATGTGCAAAGATTTTTCACATCAATCAGTCCAATAGATGGAAGTCCGGGGACCCTACACTTGGAGTAAAGGTTTGTAATAAAGATAGCTCAGTGCAAATGTAAATATTCTATCCTTGGAACTGATTTTGCAGGACTGATTGATTTTGATAGAGACATATAGGACTTATAGGTTCCATGATTGAACCAACAGTCTAATATCAGACCACATTGAGGTGTCCAGTTCTATTTCTTTAGTGTTGGTTCTGGTACTGAAAGGTAGCAGGTCCAGTTGGCTCAGAAATGGAATTTCATCCACTTTTTTCCCTTTGCCCTTTGAGATTAGTATAGACCATAGCATCAACATTAGGCCACAAAACCCCTCTCCTCAACCTCCTGAGAGTCTATAAACATTTGATAAACATTGAATCACTGTTTAACTGTTAAATTGTGAGACTTGTAAGTTTATGAGCATTATTATAGTTTATTGTAGGTTCCTCCATACCAGATCAAAAACCAGGTCTTTCATGGAACTCAGAGAGACACCAAATTGCTGCAATAGACCAACCTCTCAAAAAGGAAGATGAGTTTTATTAGCATTCCTTGAGAAGTCAACAAACTGTCTGGTGGCTCAGCAGAGATAGTGCTGGCCCACTTAGTTAACAGAGTCTAGAGACGGAGTCGGCCTGCACTGACCCGTGACTGCCATGGCCGACTGATCGGTAATCTCTCAGCTCCACCAAAATGCTGTTAGACGTTGGGTGTTTTTTTCTCACTAAATTAAATGTTTCAGTTTTTATGATGCAGCTTGAGGAGCCACAACTTTTATGAAATCCCCAATTAAAATCCAACTAAAAGATTTAAGGTGCCACTACATAGAACACAACAAGTGAATTTTCTAAATGACAAAGCTTTGAACAGAGGCCAACTCAGTCTTTTTCTTGAGCAGGCGATGCATAAAGGCAGCAGGCAGAATAAGCACAAAGATCCTCTGCTCCACAAGGACGCCATTACTCATGATCTACATTTTCCATTGAATGGAATATTACATCTTTCTAGGTGTGGACCTGTCAAAAGACAAGGGGTTAATGCGGTGCATTGCCGCTTTAAAGCACACCTTACTCTTTTCAAATTTTACCATTGTGTATGGCAAGATCAAACGAGCCCTTTCAACATTTTGCTGTGTTCGAGCAGCTTTCATGTCTTGCCTCATTACTGGAAAACTTTTCTTTTGACTGCAGCCGAGGTCTGAGAGGAGTCTGGACAGACAATGGTGCTGGACGACTTTCACTCCTGTACAATGAGAAGGGAACAAAGATGTTGTCTCAAATCCCTCTTGAGGTGCTGAAGCCCAAACTCTTTATCGTGGCCTGTAGGCCTATGAATTACAGTCAAACTCCTGAAGCGGAGGATTTGTAACTCCTCTGATCAGACTCAGCACATGAGGAGAAATAGCTAAATCCCTGGAGGGAATCACCAGGAAAGCAGTAATAAGATGAACTTCCCCAAAGATGTCCCTTCCTATTTTACACACTATTGTGAAAGGAAAAATGGTTAAAAGAAGTCAAATCCAATCTTAAAATATACTTCTTTTGGGAAAACAATACATTGAATTTTACAGCTTTTTTAGACATCTGACATAAAATCTGTGCTGGATAATCCTACAGATTTTTTTTGGAGTACAAGTTGTGATGTTTGATGTCTATATTTTGTTTATTAAAATTTAAGATAGGGTTTTCAACCTTTAAGATAGTGAAAACCTATAATCTAAAAGAGTCTAGAGGCCAAAAAAGCAATGAGAGGAACCTATTTTTCAGTAAATGTAATGGAATGAGGAATAAAATCTAGCTACATTTATAGAGAATACAGAATCTTTTACTTTGCTACTTATCAAGATTTGGAAAATGAATGAAATCAAATTCTATACTTTATGAGACTGTGTTGCCTTCGGTGTAAACAATATAACAGAGGGGTTGAAAAGAGAATGTTGAAAAGGCTTCCTCATAAAGACATCTGTCAATGTCTAAATGTGGTTGAAACGTGGAATGAGTTGATCAAATAGGCTAACAAAGCCTGATCAACGTCTTTGTTTAGGTTAGATTTGGATGGAACATTTGAGCTAATAAAGTCACACTTTTAACACAGTTTTCTGGGCTTCCTAAAGACAAGAACTGGCTAACCATATAATACCATAAAACATAATCCATGCACAGTGTTTGAAGGAAATGGGGTGGAATAGAAAGAAATTCTCTCTTGAATAAAACACAAGAAATTTTCTTAAACATTAAATATTTTATTCATGCAGGATATACCAATATTTTCAGTTTTAAATTATTTTTAGTTCCAACAAAGTGCTATTTTTTTATTCCTGGTGGCACTCATATGTTTCCAATAATTTCTTTGGGAAATGGGCAAACAAAACTTTGGACCGAATCTTTGAGTATACTTATTTTTTCTTACACTGAGAAATGAGCTGCAAAAGTCAGAGAACCCAAAGAAAATTGACATTTCATTGAACAGTGGAGTGTTCAAGAGGAAACCACAAATCACCTTTTTTTCTGGAAGCCCTTGTTCAACTCAAACACAAGAAACGGCTCTGACATTTTCTCAATTTTTCTTTGATTTTTCCTCTCTTTCACCCTGACTTTTTGTCTGTTTTTTACAACTTTTTTTGTTTATAGCGTTAGCTTTTTATAGGTTTTATAAGTAAACTTGTCATTTTTATCTTTAAATAACTGGTGTACAGGGTGAGGTAAGAGCAGCTTTTCATACCCCAAATCCAACATTAAATAATATAAATTTCAAGTGATGAAAAAATAATGGTGTTTCTGTGACCTGGATTAAGTGCCAAATTGAAAATGAAATATCAGCACCTAATGTGAATTTTCCAATCTGTTCATTTTTTCTTTGCTTGGAGGAACCGGCCTATAGGAGCAAAGCTTTTGTTCCCTTTATCACTCGCTGTTCATTTGTCTCCCAGCCAGAAAAGCCGTGTTAAGATAACGGCATCCTATCATCTGATTGTCTTATCAAAGTTGAGCAACACAGCACTTCAAGTCACTGTGATGAAAAGGTTGAGAGCTACAGTTGCCTTTTGGTATAGTTTGCCGTTAAAATACTCTTTTTTTTATCAATACCTCGTCTTGATTTTAGCTCTTAAACTAATTTATTATTCTACTTATGTACAGCTATACTCCAGTCCTGGTAATTTCTTATGGCCTCCTCTCAACATTTCAAGTGCAAGAGTGTGCAACCTTTATGCAGCATTTGACACTGAGGTCAGTGGTATTGCCCCACTTGAACTAAAAGACATTTAGTTTAGTTTAGAAAGTGAAAACACGGACACCATTCATTTGTTTGCTCTCCCACTAGTCATGACCGCAGCAAATGCCATCACCTCAAAGAAGTGGTCGGCTGTCCTCACTTTTATTTGTTTGTTTCTTTGGAGAGTGTGAGAAGTTCCGGAGCCTGGCCGCAGCGGACATTGCATTTGTGCAAGGAAGGGGGGTGGCAACCATGCAGAAGGAGAAAGCTATAGGGAGCTAGCAAACAAGTTAGCTGGTGACAGAGCTGGGGGTTGAGGATGTGGTGATGGTGCTGGTGCTGGGAGGGGTGGGGATTCATTTAGCCAGGCATAGCTGCTCTTGTTTGTGGTTGTCCCTGACAGCGTCGGCACCACTGCTCCAAAGCACCTGTGTTTGCTCACTAGCTTTCCCCCAATCTGCTCGAAAAATGCTGTGAGCATGTCACATGGTGGCCAGATAGCCTGGGCACCATGGGAATACAAAAGCCGGGGCTTTTAGAACAGTTAATCATTAATAGAGGCCTCTCTTTTGTTCCCATTCAGCTCCGTGCTGACAGAGGCTTTGATATTACATATGGCAGACAGGTCAGACGCAGATATAGCCAAGTACATCGACAGGAAGGAGCTTTCAGCTCGAATGATGCAGGGAGATGAAAGTGAGGATTGGAGGATGTGTCGCTCACATGAACATCCATGAATATCTGTAGAGAGTGGGAAGAACGGAGATATAATGTGACATTACAGTGCATCACATCACTGTTAATAAACAAAACGTTAAAAGCAAGATACTAAAGCACACAACAATTCACCTTCTTGATTCATCATTAGCCCAAACCCCAATAATTTCTAAGCAGCATTAGCCTTGTCACTCAGAGTTTTTCAAACATATGGTTTGTACACAAAGTTTGCGAAGCGTTAACCATGATGCAGCAATAACTAAAGGGAGATATTCTGGATCTATTTAAACATTGTGAGCTGAGGGTAACATAGTTGGCCTGACAGACGATAAAGCTCCTAAGCTTTGTAGTATCTTGATGTGATTACTGCACTGTAGCTGCTTCATGTTCTAAAATTCAATTCACATTCTTACATCTGTCAAAAATGAGATTACAGAATAAAGAGTTTTAAATTGATAATTCACTTTTTTAACAAATTGCTGTTGAAAGATTAGAAGCAGTAATGTCTTACCTGTCTATAACTCAAATAATGTCTTCATTTACTGTAAATCCAGATAATTTGGTGTTACTGAAGCGAATGACTAATCTATAGCCTACTCCAAACTAGTCAACTTCAGCTTTTAAACAACTTCAGTCTTGAAAACATTTCAATGGCTTAAGCAAATGCCACAAACCTTTGATAATTACTATGTTTGCATTGGACATTAGTTATTTATAATGAAGACAATTATTACTTATGCAGGCAATGGAGGTCCGAGGCCGTCACGCACAATCACCTTCCAGTATGAAACATGTGCTGCAAATGGTTCATGTGAAATGTTTCTGGTCAGAGTAATTCCCTAATACAGGGGTGGGGAACCCTGGTCCTCGAGGGCTGCATTCCTCTAAGTTTTCCATGCAACCCTGCTTCAACACACCTGACTCAAATCAAATGGATCCAACAGCCAATGAAGTTCTGCAGAATTACTAGTTATTTTGAATCAGGTGTCTTGACGCAGGGAAAGATGGAAACCTTGCAGGATGAGGGTCAAGGTTCCCCACCCCTGCCCTAATAGAAAGATAAGCCGGGGTAAAAAAAAATTAGGGCTGAGACTTTAACATGTTATTTTCAACCAGTTAATTGCAGAAAGAAATGGTATACACAAAAAACAATTTATTTAATTTCAACTTCCTCAATTCCTTTCTTTCTGGTACGCCAGTCATACTGATGGACAAATTCCAGCCCTGTAGGTGGTGGTGATGTAACAAACGTTTGGAAAACCAGGAATAAGATGCACAGGATGCACCGAGTCACAAATTGCATCAGAGTGTTTGGTTTACAGTGATGGAGACTGTTTTGCTTGGCTTGTTGGGTAAAACTTTTTTTTTTTTTTTTTGACTGAAGCTTGAATAAGAGCATGGCTATGTTTTCCAATCACTGCATCACTTCAAACCTGCACCATCACCTGATTGCAAAAAATCTTGCTGCAAGCAATGACTCCAGAACTAAAGTTTCAAATTATTGAATCACTCATCAAACAACATTTATTTGAATCAAAAGGCTTGGCTTATAGTGTCAAAAACTGATGCTGTATAAAAATACAATTATTCAAGTTTGATCAATTGCAAATGTTTGAATTGTTTTGATTTATTTTCATCTAATAGTATTAAATATATACATTAGTATTTATTTAGACCCTATAATAGTTTAGCGTTTTACTCTGCTTCAATTTTGTATCAGACAGTTACTCTGACCTCTCTCAGTAGGTGTTTCACACAGGACGATCATTGGTGGCACACCACACCCTACTTCCATTTCCTGTGCAAATAATCATCTGCTTTTGCCTAATTAACCACCAAATGTAAATGTGACAATAGTTTAATGGTTTATAAAATGGAGTTGGCATAAACCAAAATGATATTATTGAGATTGTAGTTGTTTAAGACAAAATAAGTCAGTCCTGGAAATGACCACTGTCCTTCTAGCATTTAGCTTTAGCTTCCAAAACCAGCTAATCTGGATTTACAGTAAATGAAGACGTTGATAGAGTTGTTTACTGTGTTTAGATATTTACGCTTTTAACATTTTAACTGAACTTTACTTAAAATGTTCTGTTTTTTCCTCACTAACAGAAGTAAAAATGAAAAACGGATTGGCATGATTGCAATAAAAAGTACAACTTTTTTGCACCGACCCCTCAATTAATTAACATCCCCTAATCTCAGTTTGCTCTTCATCTTGAACCATCAACGAGAAGTCTGGGACTCATTTCAAGTTTGTCAAAGTCGACTTAAGAGCAGGGGAGTAAAACAAATGCGTGAACTTGCTTTCACTAAGCGGGGCCAGATTTGTCTGGAAGGGGGAGATTAGGTTTGCTCAGCCACATTCATATAAAGCATTAAAAGGGTAAGAGACAAACTCTTATCTTCCATTTACCTCAGCATGCCAATGGTTCTTTCTTGAAACTTTGTTCTCGACCCCACCCTAACTCCCCTTCAGTGCTAATAATACTGCATGGGGACCTGAAGAGGTTAGAGGGACCACAAACATTTACAGCTGAAAATGCAGCACAAGTGCTGGCAAAGTGGCCACTCGATCCAGGATGCTCGGTGCGCCAGGAGTCAATCATTAACGTGGCACTTTTAGTGATATCTGCTCTCTCTCTCACACTGATTGGAAGGCAAAAGATAAATGAAGGTTGTGTTTCAGGAAATGAAGTCAGGCTCCAGCTAACAAACTTTAGGTGCTTTTGCACACATACCAGCCAACACATTGTTTCTTTTTGAGATGACTGTAGTCGATTCAACCTGGCCAACAACAGTGAATGTTTGTGCTTACATCTCGTGGAGAAATGTGCTTTAATCTCATGATTTGTTGTGTTTCTGGTATTTGTTATTCATTTAGGAACCATTCAACTGACAAATAACACCTTTCAGTCTAACCTTTTCTTTTCCTTTTCAACTTGATCCAAGCACTTAACCAGAAAATAAAAAACGGACTTCTTTGTCATGTGAGAGCGTCATGCAGCTATAAATCTTTCCCTGCTTCCATGCAGCTCAACTTCTCTACACTGTGTTTATTTGCTAACCCTGGTCACCAGCGATAAGGGCCACCGATGTCCCTAAACTGTACTAATTTGCCTTGACATGCACGTTTGCACTGTGGAACCTGAAATAGGAGGAAGATGATGAAAAACAAAATGTAGTGGAGTTAGTGAATCCTGTTTCATTTTAAGGAAATGATTTTGGTTGCTTCAAACGATGAACTGGAGAAGTGCATGTTTCAAACAAAAGTTCCTGCTTCAAGAGGGAAGGAGAATTGCTGATGGATGGCTTGGCAAACATAGTTGACATACCTGGGCAATGCCACGGGCCGGTCACAGCCCAGGACTGAGAAGGGACATTGTGTTTGAGTTTGTGTGAGCGCGAGTGCGTCAGCGAGCCTCCTCCAAAGCTATCCCTCCTACCTCTGAGGCTTCCTCTCCCTCCTCTCCTCTGCTCTGGCCGTGGGGATCACTTCAGTCAGCAGAGCCCTGTTTGACAGAGACACAGCCTCCATATAAATCCCATCCTCCTATTTATTTGATGTGCAGTTCTACTAGGAAGCCTTCGATCCGTCCTCGGGGAGCCCGCATCTCAAAACACTCAAATAGTCTGGGTGTGCAGATAAGCTCGGGGCCGGAATTATACTCCCAAATTCACAATTCCTTGTAGAGCTTTTCTGGTCCCATTTTAAAGCACATTTACAGTGAGAAAGCTGAAAAGCTGCATCATATGTGTTAAGTATTCTACCAGGAAATTTTTGGATGATTTAATTGGTCTCAGTATTTATTCATACATTTAAAATATACAAAGAAAAATGTGCAGAAGAAATGTTTTCATCACTTCTTTCTCAAGTGGGGTTTGGATAGTGAGATGGGCCAGCGCAACCCGGTTAAAGAAGGGTAGACCTTTACGGGGAACACCCAGGAATGTTTGGTTAAGTCGCTCGTCGCATTCAAGCCTGTGTGTCCAAGGTGTTTACAGGGTGTTGACACTCACATACTGCTAAAAAGGTATACAATGGTATAGTAGTGTCTAGTTGAGATGTGTGCTGAATCTAAGATTTTTTGCAAGAATCATATAACGGAAAAACTTAAAAGGGAACCATTTTTGCTGTTTGATTTTTGTTTTTAGTTTTTTAATCCCTATAACCGTTTTTACACCTTCCCTAAAATGTATGGCACTATGAATTATTCAACTCATATAAATAAGTATTTTAATTCAGTTAAATTAATGTAACTCAGAAATGCAGTTACTAAATTTTTCTCAATTTAAGAAAAAATTGGAAAGCACAAGTAAATTCTTTGAATTTATTAAGCCAACAATACAGTATAAATAACATCCAGACTGGGTCACCGTAACCAGTGGTTATGGTAACCCTGCACTGGACCAAAGCAATGACCCTCACACTGGTTAAATTTTTAACCTTGTGCTCCAAGTATTTATGCAACGAAACACGTAAAGTACATGTATATTTAAATGTAATTGTTATAATATGAAATTAAAAACCTGTTTTTTCATTCGTTTAATACATTTGTATTTGATAGATAAAATGTAAAATACTAACTGTTTTCACACTTTTCTTTAAATAAGCAATAATATTTTATGCAAATATTATTTTAGTAGATCAGCCACATATTAAATTTAGCATTTATTAAATGCAGGTTGATTTTATTTTATGTTTTTTTTTCTTGGTTTTATTAATACAATAATTATACAAGCAAAGCATAATTAAGCAGGTATTTAAGTTTATGATGCAGTAAAAAGCAATTAAGCTGATAATGCATAGTCCAATTTCCCCTTATGTGCTACAGCAGAAATAAAACATAGTTACAGTCAAAAGTTTGTAAAGGGCAAACATGGGATAAGTAGTATAAATTTGAATATTGGCAGATAGAAAATTGCTGCAAGTCGCTGACCAAAAGAAATGAAAAAAATGTTTATATATATATATATATATATATATATATATATATATATATATATATATATATAGTTTTGCAATAGCAGGGGATTGTAGAAAATAAAACCTGAGCTACAATTATAGAATTGTAGTTTTGCTTTAAACAAAAGCTTGAAAAATGTCATGCATTGCATTCCTCACAGTTTCTCTAAAACTTGTATATTAAAACAATATGAACATGCCACAATTTTAACATTATAATTTTTTTATGTACTTGCAACCAAGAGGATCCTTGCAAATCGCATGTCTGTCTGTCTTTCTGTCTCTCTGTCTCTCTGTTTCCTTCCATTTGACCACCCACTGAGAGCGTTGTGATTAGAAACCAGTGCTCCTCACCTCCTCCTGCCACCTCTACGCTGACCTGCAGGTGACAAAACAGCTAACCTGTTAAAGTGCCTGGACATCCAATTACTTTGGGTCACATCACCTCCACGTTTAGCAACTGAACCAAACACCAGACAGAGAACCATGGGCACCCCTTAGACTGTTTCAGGTAATTGGAGCAATGTTGTAAGTTTCCTATGACTCACGCGGCTCTTTTCTCCACCCATGAATGCTGGAAGATTGTAGGTCGTGGTTAACTTTAGAAACTGAGTCCTCTCAGCTCATAAATTACACAGCAACGGACAACCTTAAGCAGTGTTGAAATGCCTCGAACAGAGCTTTATTTCAGCGCTGCTGGAGCGTGAAGCTGGGAGCACCACCCCACAAGGAGCCTGACTCTCACAAGCACACATAAGATGGCTATTTATCTTGCCGTACCTGAGGTCTGACATGCTGGCAAAGCACTGTTAGTGCACCAAAGGCGGATGTGAAAACAAGCACTTACTGTGTCCTAACGATGCTGCTTTTTTTAGGGCGATTTCACAGCACGTCATACCTTTATCTTTTCTTTTTTTGCTACAATAAAGTCTGGTCCCACATTTAAAATTTCACCCCCGCCAACAAAAGGGTTTTCCTTCCTGGGACCTGCCTTGGCACAGCTTCTGGCCCTTTGAAATCTGATCTGATAGATTAAGAGCTTAGCTATTAGAATAAACCATTGTGGAGTCATTATGACTCGTATTTTCATGCTGGCGAAAAAAAGAACAATTTTCATGCTGCGTCTGTGAGTAGAAAAGGCTTTTTGTAACCACAGATCATCACTCTCGTTAAATACATTTAACCCCACAGAAAAAAGAAGGATTACACAATATCTGAGCTTTATACAAATGTGACAGTAAAAATGGGCAGTGAACATCTTTTTTTTTTTTTTCAAAGGGCTGCTTCACAACATCATATTGTGTCGAAATCATCCTCAGTCTGACCACCCAAGGGGTCCTGACACCACAACCTTTACAGAGGGGGATGGGTCTTTCCGTGTGTTTGTATTTTGGCAAGTGTCTGCTCACATGCATGAATTCGCTCTTCTGTCTTATGTGTATTGATCCTCCTATGCATTTCACTGCTTGTCTTTTTTTTATTTGTTTGTTTGTTTGCTAGCCTTTCCTATTCTTATTCCTATTCTATTTTATTCTCCACAGCCCTGGCCTCAGAAGTAGGCTGCTTCCACTTCCTGCCACGTAGACAGCACTACAGGGATTGAGTGGGAATACGCATTCAGCCGAGAACAGTTAAATGTAAATGCAAACCAACCGACCAGCTCCTATAGTGATCTTATTTTTCACTCAAGAGCCCTCTGAAGGTTTCTTCTAATAACTGGAAAATTCATAGATTCTAAACAAGACTCCTGACACAGGTTCTATCAAACTACTAAAGTATTTTTCTTCTTTTTCAAAGAACATACTTTACCCATTAAATCCAGAAACAAGAAGTAGATGTTAGAAAATTCTGATTTTCGTAAACATTTCTCATATTCTCAACATTTTATATGATTTTTTTTCTGTTAAGCATTTCCTGTTTTGTTACTGTGTCTTTGTATCATAATTGATATTTTGTTTTGATGCAAGTATCATAACTAAAAGAGTTTGTATGCATGAAAAAACACACAACACCGTTAAACCTATAACACCAAAGTATCAGTTGTTCTTATACCTCTCTGATTTAACAATTTTTTCATTAACCTAACTCTCTTTTTAAAAAGGGCTTTTTAACTCTTCAAAGCCTAATATATGATTTTAATGTCAGAAATTAACATTTCTAAAATTTTATGTGATTGGATACTTTTAACAAAACATTTTGTTTTATTATCACCTGGTTTCACCTGTTATATTTTGTTTTTACTTGTATTATAATCAATACCTAAGGCTTATGTGATCATTTAATTTTCATGGACAAAATGATTTTGCATGCATTTTAAAGATGATGGCACCCTTAACCTTCTAAGCCCAAATTTGCTTTTTTATACACATACTCCTGAGAGCTCTACCCCTAAGTTGTTGTTTTTTTTGCTCAGTAACCTCAGTAACTTTCTAAAAATGTTAAATGCTGTTTAACATTTTAAGGCCCAAAAAACAGTTGTTTTTTATTTGAATAATTTTTCCATGCTTGGACAATACATTTGTTTTTAATTATCTCTTGGTTTTCTCCTGTTTTGTTATAATTGATATTTTGGGTTTTATACAATAATCAAAACCAAAAATATAAAGAACATGTGAATATATATTTAACAATAGCTTTACTTAATCCAAAAGGTATTTTGGGAAAGTAGTGACTTTGTTGAAGAGGTACAGGTCTCAGGAGTTGTATAAAAAATCATACATTTGGCTTTATGGGGTAAACTGATTGAAGTTAAAATTCAGCATCTTTATCACACTCTGTTCTTGACTTGTGCTTCCCTCTCTAAGACGAAGAGAAAGGTCAGGCCTTACGCCCCCCTCCCCAACCTAAACCCTGCCTTTTATAGCAAAGTGGGAGCGATTCAACCTCTAAACGAGCACACATGCAGGCAACGGAGATACACATGCGATAACCTGTTCAATTAGGCAACACCCACCACAACAGGCAAAAAGTAGACAGATAAATGACCATACAGTATGGCGTACAATGGGAATTAAATGCATAAGGCAGCTGGGCTCTTATCTGGCCAGGGAAGAAGAAACCAGGCAACAAAGGGAGGCCTACGACTAAGAGGCTTGATGCATGGGAAAGCCATGGGCCGGCCATTGTGGCTGCCCTTCTGCTGAGCAAATAGTCCAAACTGTTCATTCCCCATCTCCTATTCTCTCGTCGGTACATTGTTTGTGTCCTTGCATTTCATTCTGACTGGGGAAGATTGCTCTCAGGGCCAGTGAGCAAACAGTCCAGAAAAGAGCCAGCTATCTCCTGCCGTTCCCAGGAGAACTAGCATTTTTATTTCGGCTCCAAGCTGTCAAAGGATTGGAGAGTTTATGTCAGGATCCTGAATTAATTGCCTTAAGCCCCAGGGCCGGCACTTTTTTTATTATTATTACCAAATGTTTGTTAAAATGTTTTCTACCAAATTATGCAGTAGCCCCCCCCACCTTCTCCATTTTTTTTTTTTTTAGGAGTTGCCAAACATTTAGTATTGGATACATACCAGGTTGGTTTCCTGAAATACAAATGATGTGTTTAGTTGTTATTGACAGCACAATGGCGTGAATGGTGACTGGCTAAGCACGGCTGTTAAGGATTTGGTGAAGGGAAGGTAAACAGCAAACTTTTTGTGTGAGTGTTTTTTCTTCTATTCCAGGTCGGTAGATGCACGAGCCAAGTCTGGCAATAAAGTGTGTCAGCTTACAGATGCCTCAATAAACCATAGATGTTCAGACATTTGGTGGACGAAACTTTAAAGGCTCTTAAATATTCCCTATATGGCCAAATGGACTTCACAACCGTCTGTCGTCTTTATATTCTTTCCATGCTAATGGTTAAATTATAACTAAACACAATATATCATGCATTGGTCTGTCTTAGGATCTGTGTTTTTCATCCTCCATATCAAGAACATTGGCCGTAATGTTACCACTACAAATGTTCATTTTTACTCTGATAATATAATAATGTATATCTCAGCATTTACACCCAACCAGGCTCTCACTCAGCTGCAGTTGGCTTTTAATACTATCCAATCAAACCGTAGTCACTTAACCTGTGTCTCATTACCACAATTCACAGTTCGCAGATGGAGTGTCTTTCAGTACAAATATGTGAGGTTTCTTCATGATAAATCTCTGTTATTTCTCAAATTCACATGTTGATGAAGAAGCTCAAACTGAAACGGATATTTCTATTTTAGAATTAATCCCTTATTTTTTTTTCAGGCCTAAAATTAGGAATGTTGGTTAGGAAGTAAATTTTATTCATAAAGTACTTTTCACAGATAAAATTCACAACATGCTTCACAGTAAGAACAAAATAACAAAACAAATATAAATACAGCACATTAATCAATACAATTACTTAAAAGAGACGGATAAACACCTCATAACAAGCAACATAAAATATAATTCAGAGCAGGATATATTAATGTTAAGGATCTAACTGGAGGCTTGTCTACATGAGCATTCAGCTGCCTTTCAAAAGAGCAAATAGTGTCTATGAAGCAAAAACATACAGAAGGTGCATTCCAAAGTCTTGGTGCTACTGACTCATAAGATCGATCCCCACAAGTTGAATGAGTGAGTCAGACCATCAGCAAGATTTTGCCTGGAGATCAAAGAGAATGAAGAAGAGAAAAAGGGTTGCAGTAGGTACAACATATATTGGGGAACTTTTCCATTCAAGGTCTAAAATGTTACAACTAAAACACTAAAATTAACTGTCAACCAATTCAGAAAAGCCCAGGCTAGAATGATGTGGGCTATTTTGTTTGTACCAGTTACAAATCTTGCAAATGCATTTCACACAATCTGTAGTTGATCTAACATTTCTTTCTTAAACCAGCTAGGAAAACTTAATCCAGGTTCAATCTCAACAAAACAGCATGGATCATCATCTAAAGTCCAACTTTTGACACCAGCAGTCTAAGTTTAGACATATTTTCCTTAAATGATTATAGCAATTTCAGATTAATTGGAATGATGCTCAAAGTGACATTGACCTGTTAAAAACAACCCCCAGATTTCTAAAAGCTCAATCGTACAAAGGAGCTACACTTGGGAGCTGCCTTTTATAACATAACCCGATTCACTCAGTAGTGTGAGTATAGACATGTTCTTCAAATAATAAAATAATTTTTTTCACCTGTTTGGAATGACACTTAAGCTACAAATAATCAAAAATAATGTGCAAATTTCTGTTGTTCAAGTATACAGACAGGCATTTTAGCATGGAGATGTTTCTAAATAACTGGGGTCGTCTTATTGGGGCAATGATCAGGGTTTATTTATTTTTTTCATTTGCCCTAAAAGAAGATTGTTGTGGCTGCATTTATGTCTCTAATGAGTGATGGACTTAAAAGTCATATTATGTGCATCCTCTCAAACCATACAAACTCTAGCTATTATTTTTCTACAAATGTGAGGCTGTGACCTCAATAAGAGACAGTTGGGGTACTGTCAAAATATGATTGTATTTATTGTTGTCACTGATTAAAGTGACAATAAAAAGTTGAAATATTTACTGTACCTCCAGCTAATCAAAAATATGGAAACAAATTAGTGACTGATAGCAGCCTGTTACGTTAAACCTGTTCATTGGTTTTTAATGCCCTGAAATGTCGGTTGAAAACAATACAATGTATGTTATGTCACTCTAAGCTTTGGTGAATTTACAATTCTTGCTGAACAACAAATATAGCCAGAATCAGTATTAAAGGCACTCAAGGGAGGAAGAGCTTAAAGACTAACATTGGATTTAATTTCACAGCAGTTAATGCTTGGATATGTTTGTGGCTAATTGGCAGAATTATGCTTTTGATACAGTTAAAATGAAAACGTATGGCATGTTGAGCACTTAAATTTGTTGTATTAATCCTAACTAAACAACTCAATCCAGCCAGATTTATCTTTTGCTGTTTTCGTCATGAAATAAATGTTTTAGTATTGAGCAAGGAATGTAGTCGAACAGTTATAACCTTTGAAACCATACATAAGTAACTGAACTTTGAGCGAGTGTGTTTTTTTCAAAGGGGTTTTGTAATGTCCACCATACCGGCCCCAGCTCCCCCTGCCCTCTCTGCCCTCTCTGCCCCCTCGCCACATCTTGATATCCAGCTGGTCCCTGCTCCTATGAACTCAGCTCTGATTTTAACAGTAACTCACATATCGGACTTGGACCTTGCCCTGCCTCATTCATACCTGTCATTATTAGTAGTAAGCGAACAAAAAAAATCATAAACACAACAAATGCAACCCCAATAATGTCAAACAGTTACCAAAAGTCCCACTTTCCCTAAATCATACAGTCACTCCATCTCCAGTCACTATTAATTTGGCACTTTTAAATGTTCGCTCTATGCTGAACAAAACTTTAATTATTAATGATCTGATTTTAGACCATAATCTTGAATGTTTATTTTTAATCGAAACATGGCTGAGTGCAGATGCCCCTGTGGTTCTTACTGAGGCCTCCCCGCCAAATTTTTATTTTACTTATTCCACAAGGAGTAGCAAAATGGGAGGCGGTACTGCTTTTATAAGTTCATCAATGCTTTCCGCAAACCTGTTTTATTTGATAATTATAGCTATTTTGAATATAATGCAACTGTTTTTAGCACTCCTCAGATTTTTTGTGTCACGGTTTATAGGCCTCCAAAAAAGAGCACACCTTGTATTCAAGACTTTTTTTATCAATCCCACACAACTCCTTTGAAAAGATCATTTTAGCTGGTGATTTTTATCTACATGTCGATAAACTTTTAGATCCTTTATCAACAGATTTTTAAAATGTTCTGAATTACATAGATTTTAGCCAACATATCATGCAGCCGACTCACAACAGAGGACACACCCTGGACCTGTCCACCAGTGTGTCCTCTGTTGTTGACTTGGCTGTCTCTGACCACTACTGTGTGTTTTTTAACATCACTAGTTCTATCCAGCGGGAGACCTCTGTGAGAACTGTTAGGAAACATCATGTAACCCCTGAAGTGGCTGCAGGTTTTCTTGAAGCTCTTATGGCTTTACCTGCCCCTGTGATTTTATCATCAACCATTTTAACAGTAGGCTTCAGTACACTCTCGACCTGCTTGTTCCAATAGAAGTACACACTCAAAACTTGCATCGCCGTGGAGATATGAAGACCTCCAAAAACAAAAGAGAAACTGCAGGGTGGCAGAGAGAAAATGGAAGAAAAACTAAATCAAGATAAACTATCAGATATGTAGAGAACTTCTCAAAGCTTACAATGACACAGTAAGGAATTCAAGAAATGCATACTTTTCCAAAATTATCTCAGATCATAAAAATAATCCCCAAATGTTTTTTTCCACCATTGACAAAAATTTAACCGTGTTTCTAATGCATTTCAGAAAAAACCCTTAAACATTCTCTGTGAGGAGTTCGCAGACCAATTCAGAGGGAACGTAGACACCATCAGATGTAAAATTTTATCTTCTCAAAGTAACGTTGTTTCAGACAAATCTGAGAAAATGCCAGAGGAAATGCTGGGCAGTTTTGTCCTGGTAGAAGCTAAGATTCTAGATAACGTTTTCTCCTCAGTGAGGCCCACCACATGTTATTTGGACCCAATTCCCACTTCATTCTTTAAACCATTTTATGGATCTTTTAGAGATGAGATTTTATCTTGTTGAATTGCTCCCTTCAGATGGGGGCCTTTCCTGCTGCCTTTAAAGGGGGCGGTGGTGAGGCCCCTGCTAAAGAAGAGCAACTTAGGGGCTGTTTACACGACAACGTTGCCGTTTTTGTTTGAATACGCGGGTGAAAACGCACTGCGTTTACACGACAGGGCGCGCGATGGAAAACGATGTAGTACATATGCCTGGCCTTTAGATGGCAGTGTGCCCGGTGTATGCAGTTTTCCAAGGTTTCCCCCTCACAACCCGGAAAATAAACATTTCATGATAACTAACAATGGCGGTCTTCTTGTAGTTCTCCTCCGCTTAAATAAAGGCATATTGATTATTTGGCGCACGTATTGTATGCGATTCCATTGGCGATCGCATAGAAGCCTAAGTTTTGCTTACAGAGAGAGCAAATAACTTCAGAAGCTGCATCAGCAGTAACCGCATACCTGGATCCGCCATTGTTGTTGTTTTTCTGTAGAAAGGCCGAGTGCGCAAGTGCAACATGTCCGTAGGTGGCTGGCAGTGACGTCATCGTTTTCAAAAGTCTCCGGCTTGCGTTTACATGACAACAAATCCCCCAGCGTTTTCAAAACTCTCCACTCTGGAAGCCGTTTCCCAAAAGCTGCGTTTTCGCCCCCCCGTTTTCCCGTTGTCGTGTAAACGAGAGGCCGAATCGGAGAGAAAAACCTCAGTTTTGCTGAAAAACGTTGTCGTGTAACCAGCCCCTTAGAGTTTAACGATTTTAACAACTTTTGACCGGTATCTTACTTACCGTATTTTAAGCAAAATCTTAGAAAAGCTTGTTTTATTCAACTTGATGATTTTATTAACGTTCATAATCTCCTAGATAAATTTCAGTCTGGTTTTAGGATGGACCACTGCACAGAGACGGCCCTTTTGAAGAATTTAAATGAATTTGGATTAAACTATGATGCACATAGGGTGACGGTGTTGGTTCTACTGCATCTAAGCACTGCCTCTGATATAGTGGACCACACTATTCTTTTAACCCATTTAAAACAGATTGGCCTCTCTGGTGCTGTTAACAAATGGTTCACATCCTATCTCACAACCAGGACTTTTATGGTAAGTTTAGGTACCTGCTCCTCTAAGGTCCACAAGATTACATGTGGTGTGCCCCAGGGTTCAATTTTAGGCCCAATGCATTTTAAACTTTATATGCTCCAGAAGATATGGAGATGTTTTCCATACTTATGCTGATGATACACAGTTGTACATCTCCATGTCTCCCGATGACACACAGCCAATGGATGCACTTTTTAACTGCATTTTAGACATCAAATCCTGGATGGCAGGAAATTTTCTCCAGCTCAACCAGGACAAAACTGAAGTTTTAGTCATCGGCCCTAAGGCTCAGAGAGAGAAACTTTTACCAAAACTACAATCACTGTCTTTTAATCCTTCTTTACAAGTGAAGAACCTGGGCGTGGTTTTTGATTCTGAGCTGACTTTTATCCCTCACTTCAAAAACATTAAAATAGGTTTTTATTATCTAAAGAACATTGCCAGAGTCCTCCACATTCTCTCTCGGGCCAACACGGAGACACTGATGCATGCTTTTATCACCAGTAGAATTGATTACTGCAATGCCCTGCTTTCTGGTCTTCCCAAAAAGAGTATCTCAGGTTTACAACTTCTACAAAATTCAGCAGCGGGTGTCCTGATGAAGACCAGGAGGCGGGAGCACATTACACCCATCTTAAATTCATTGCATTGGCTCCCCGTATGTTTTAGGATCGATTTTAAGGTTCTTAAGTGTCTTAATGGTCTTAGGCCACCTTATCTTTCAGAATTGCTTTTACCATATGAACCTTCTCAGTCTCTGCGCTCCTTGCGCAGCCTTCTCCTTGTCATCCCTAAAGTCAGGACTCACACTCACGGCGAGGCGTCGTTCCAGTACTGTGCCCCTCACCTCTGGAACAGGCTGCCGGGGGTCCTCAGGGCCGCAGAGAACGTTCATGTTTTTAAGAGCAGGATCAAAACTCGCCTTCTTAGCTTAGCTTTTAACTTATTGTTATTTATCATAGTCTGTTTAACTGCCCTGCATGTTTTACTTGCTTATATTTTATCAGTGTTTAACCACCTAGTCTTATATTTCTCCACTGTTTATTTTTATATTTTAACCTGTTATTTTAATCTTCCTTCCAGTGTTTCCTCTGTGGGAGCCCTCTGCCTCTGGAGCAGTGGTCGGCCGTGGCTGCCTGGGTGCTGTCCAGGTAACGCTTGGGTGGAGGTGGGGGTCTCGGCCTTGCCTCCTCTGGGCGCCCTGAGTCAGTGCCTTGGCTGCTGCTGTTGATTTGCTGCTGCTGGTGCAGATAGCTCCTTTGATGGCGTTTGCTTACCTTACCTGGCTCATCTGTACTCGCCCAGATGTCCTTATTAATGTTGCTCTTGAGTGTGTGTGCACATGGCGATTGGGTTGGGGGGAGGGGGGTATAAATGTGTTCATGCTTATAAATCTGTGGGGGAGGGATTGTCATGTTTACGGCTCAGTGAAGACCCAAATGCAGTGAGATGAAATAATAATGATTTAATAAAACAAAAGAACAAAGAACTAACACAGGAACAGGAGGACCAAAATTACAGTGACCGGGGTACAGGAAGTATTGACGATGAACCAGCGAATAGTGACTGAATAAGAGTTGCTTAAATACTGAGGAGGGAGTAAGGAAATGACAGAGAAACTTGAGGACTAATTAGAGGAAAGCCACAGAAATAATAGAAGGGGAGACTTGAGAGAAAACTATTCTGAAGAAGAATAAGGACTAACTATAAAGATATCTGAAAGTAAAAGAACCTAACAGAAAATCAAGAGCACTAGAGAGGAGAAAACTGAACAGAAGGAAATCAAAATACTAAGGATTATTTATAACGAGACCAACTGATAAGAGAAAAAAAGTGTAACAGAACTAACCAGGATAAATAATGAAATAAGGAAAAAGCAAAAAAACAATTAAACAAGCAAACAAATGTAGAGAATGTCTAAGGATAGGAAGTGAAAACATGGAAGGAAGACAGAGCCAAAATTAGGAACGCTAAGAACCTAAAGTATAAATTAACAAAAGCTAACACCAAGAAATAAACTAAAATGATAAGATGAATTGTATAAGGAAATGAAATAACTGAAACTCAAAATACAAACACCTATGGAACCTAACAGAAATGGGAACATGGTTTATGTGGGGTAATTTTAATCTGTAAAGCACTTTGAGTTGCAATCTTTGTATGAAAAGCGCTTTATACATAAAGTTTGATTGATTGAGTTTGAATGTAGTGGACCATTATACTTGCATCCAAAATTCATTTAGCAGAATGTCACAGGGCTGCATTGTGTAATGCAGTTTGCTTAGAAAAAGCCCCTTTACAAACCTCCAGACAGTTTTCCTGACTTCAGTAAATCAGGGTGGTGATACAAAACAAATGTAACTTAGTAAATTAGATTGCCATTGAAAATATATTATAGTATGTCAATAAAAAAGTTGGAATCACATCTTATGAGATTTATCACACATTGAGTGATATTTCAATTGTTTATTTCTGCTTGTCTTGCTGAAGGCTTACAACTAATGAAAAAATCAATTTCAGTTTCCCAGACAATTACACTGTTTATCTGTGGGCCAAATTCCTCTTTTAAGATAAAAGTGAATTTTTCCTCTGATGTAGAAATCAAAGCCCCCAGAATCTGAAAGGAAGAGTGGAGAGGCACAGAATCCATGACACTTCAGGTCCATTGTGAAGTTCCATTTATAATCACAGATGATTTGGAGGAGTAATGTCACCTGCTGCCGGTGTTGGTCCGGTGTTCTATAAAGTCGTAGGTCAGCGCAGCAGTCTACCAATAAGTTTTACTTCATGGAGATGCTTATTTCATTTTCCAGTAGGACTTGACACCTACCCACACTGCCAAAAGTACAAATATCTGCTTTAATGATGGGATCACTGTTCTTGATTGGCCAGGAAGCTCGCCTGACTTAATCCTCAAAGACAACCTGTAAGGTATTGTCAAGAGGAAGATGAGAGACACCAGACCCAACAATCCAGAAGAACTGAAAGCTGCTATTAAAGCAATCTGTGCTTCCTTAACACATCAGCAGAGCCACAGGCTAGTTGCCTCTATGCCCCGCTGCTTTGATGCAACAATTCATGCACATCCTTTACAGTACATAGACATATTTTCAGCAGGCTCAGATTATAATAAGTTATTTTTCATTGGTCTTTTAAAGTATTTTAATTCTTTGAGCAGAATTAAGGGTTTACATCTCTCTGCAAATAATGAATGCATATCATATATGGGTTTCACTTTTTAAACTGAGTCACTGAAATGAATTCACTTCTAGTTTATTATGATGCATGTGTAGTCACAATCAGAGGTGGGTAGAGTACCCAAAAATTGTGCTCAAGTAAGAGTAGCACTACTTCAGCATATTTTGTTTCAAGTAAAACTAAAAAGTAGCTATCCAAATAATTATTTGAGTAAGAGTAAAAAAGTATATAAAAAGGCTACTTGAGTAATGAGTAATATCTGATTTAAAATGTTCTAAAATTATGTCATCAGACAGACAAAACTTTTAAGTTATGGGCAAAATCTCGTATTTTAGAGATCAAAATTAAAAATCACAAATTTACAAAATGACTTTTCAATACCCATAATTATACTAATGTAAATATATATCTTAGAACGAGGTAAAAAGTTATTCCTGTGAAAGTGTATGGTGTTTACTGTATATTCACCTGACCTCAAGGTGCAACAACGAGCTCAGCAGATCACATTAGAAAAACAAGGTTTTGTGTAGAAACAGGTGGTCTCCTTTGATAAACTAGGTATGTGTCTGTCTGGTGTTTTTATATATATATATATATATGTTTCTTCTTCATTCAGTGAATTAACTCACAGTGGGTAGAGCATCTAGAAATGTTACTCATGAGTAGCGATACTTCATAGTAATATTACTCAAGTAAAAGTAAAGAGTACAGTGTTGTAAAGCTACTCTTAAAAGTATTTTTCTTCCCAAAACGTTACTCAAGTACATGTAACTGATTAAATGTGACAAGTTACTACCCACCTCTGGTCACAATGAATTGTTCTCCAAAATATTTAACTTCTCCTCATGTAATGAAGCATGCAAAATTTCCTTCTGCTCATGAATGCAGCTGTGCAACCGTGTGTTTATACCGACAGCTAATTTAACTCTGTGCTGTGCAACATGTGCACCTTCATGTTTTATCTTTCTATGTGGCACTTAAAGATAAGAGTGCCACAGCGCTGACCAATAAATCTGCCAGTTGACTCCTTAATCTGAAAGGATATTGGGTGACAAATGGTGAGATGTTTCTGTCAGCGTCAAGCAGGCGAGGGTTAAATAGTGTGTATCAGGGGACTACTCTGCTGTCAGGGAAAACATGCAAGATTCATCCTTCACTATAATCTGCTCAGCAGCCCTATAGACACCTCCCAGCTTTCCTCAATCCTTCATCCGAGCATCCGTCTCCCCTTTATAAATAACACAGCCATTTATATGGAATTAAATTGGGGATTAATTTGATTCAAGTCAGGGTATGGGAATTCATTAGCGAGCTGACGGTGGCTACATACATGGAGTGAATTTAATTTGAATCCCCCAAGGGAGGCACTACAAAGCTGTGTGAAATAGAACTCTGAAAGACAATTAGGGATGATGTTTTTTAAATTCTGACACCAGTAAAGGGGAACTTTATTGCTGTTGATTGGTTTTTTATCATATTAAGAGCAGCACTTGACATCTGGTAAAGGTAAATGAAATGGATAGATGATGTTCTGTGTGAACGAAGAGGTTTTGTCTTGTCTTGCTGCATAGTTCAAGACCCTTGCACGAATGGAAGGATGTATAAACAGCTTTTTTCACCCAGATCTAGCTTTCACTCATGTATGGTATTAAAATAGGCACATTATTTGAATGTCAGTGATTCTCATGAATGTCGAAATGGCACATCCATTCCCGCAGTTTCTGACAAGCAGTGCAAATCCATTAAACTCCACTCCGAGGCAGATTAACGAAGTTACCCCTAGCAGCACACCAACCTAGCTGTTTTCTAAATTGGACAAGTCCCATTGTAAGATATCCTATCAATGTGCATATGTCTGCATGAGTGAACATATGCAGGACAAAATATTCCGTAGTTTGTTATTCCGAGGACAGCACTGGGGGCACACAGGCTTGTTTGCCTTTGCAGAGAGAGGAGATTGGATTGGGGGTTTAAATGAATCGCTGGCGCACTACGTTTATAGGTTTCATTAACTTTTAATGAGTTGGATGTCCTTCGATGTGATTGGTTGGCAAAGCTGTGCTTTCACTTCCTGAAACAGGAGCTCAGGAGGGGGAAGTGAGGGAATATTGCAGCAACTTGGCTTGCATGTTATGACCATGTGCTGCTAAATGTGCCACTTCGGGTGGAAATGGCTCAGAAAAAGACATATATATGAGGTACTATTCATCAGCTGCTTCGGAGAATGGAATCTGAAACCTGGATGTAGCAAGTCTCAAGGGGAATAAAGAAACCACCTCAGATCAATCCCAGTCTAGCAGGCATCCTTTTACCACTCCTGACTGACATATCGTTTTATGGTGCCTCTGCCAGCAAGGTTTGATCTCAAAGACAGGCGCAAGGCCCAAAGGGAAATGCCTGTGGAATTGTCAAAGAGGGGCTAGAAGCACGAGTGAACACAAATGCTTCCAGCTGACGCCCGACTTCATATTAATCTCCATCCAATATAGTATTTTTCTGCCTGGATGATCACATTTTTATTATCTTGCATTGAGGCTTTTGGGGGTTTTTTCTGGATGCTTTATGCCTTGAGAAGCTCATCTAACCCTCCCCTTTGGGCCTCACCTCAGAGCTCCTTTGAAACAAAAGCTTTGACGGTGTCTCAGTTTTATATCCACGGAACTCTCCAATTCAAAAGTTGAAATCTGGTTAACAACGATTTATATTCACTGGTTTCTTTGAGACTGTTGCTTTTCAGTTTGCAAGATGAGAATAAACACTGACCATCCATCCACTTCCAGAAGTATAAAAGCAGCAGGGTATAGAGAGGCACCCCGTCCAGGCCTGAATGGATTGCCTTTAGGTCAATGCATATCCCACCAGCTGTTGCCTCACAGTACTCAATGGGCATTGTTGATGGATCTTTCTCTCTCCCCATCTCTGTTTTCTCTCTCAGGACTTGAAGAAGTCCTGCACTGGAATGTCACAGAGTCGTGTCAGAACTGAGTGCCGACACATCACAGATAGCATCCGCATTCTCACCCGTCCATCGGGCCATCCCTTTTTCTGCATTTAACTTTGTCACAAATTCACCTTTTTATTTCTATCATCATAAGTAATCATCTGCATGTTTTGAAATGCAACAAATAATTTCATTGTGGCAATCAAAACACCAAACTGAAGCTTTAAAAGAAATATGTATATATTTACAAATGATAAAAAAGTTAAATGATTGGCAAATTAACACTGATTTTGTTATATGTGTGGTGGTGGGGGTGCATTGAAGCAGAATTTAGTTTAAAATGTTTTTATTAAAAGAAACTATGATGACTAAAAAGCAAGACAAAATAAATTAATTAAAAACAGTCCAAATTAAATAATATTAAATAACGCCTTTCAATAATAACTTTTAAAATGCAAGATATTGAACAAGACATGATCTTTCATTATAAATCACACAAATATGATCCAGCTATCATGAAATGACTAAACAAATCGCATTTATAAATATATTTTAATCATCGTTGTATGTCAAAAGGCCAAAACAGGCCAATCGACTTATCTATACATTTTATTTACAATTTAATTAGTTTCCTTTATTATAAATATAATACGATTCCAGGGGAATGTGATATGATTAATAAATGTAAAATCAATGATAAATCTATATTTTGGAGCTCTTCAAAAAGCCTAAATGCAACATAGGTTATTGCAGGCTGTAGCAAAACAGTTATTGAATTGAAAAATAATTTAGGTTGCAAAATATTATATTTTGATTTTAATATGTTATTTCATGAAAATCTGTAATACATGTGCAATGACATCTAGGGTTGTGATTGATAAAAACATTTTGAACTGCAGTCTAACAGAATCTATGTTTTCTGTTTGTTTGTTTAGAGTATTTTAGCCTTTATAATATCAACTTTAATCATGCGGCGGGGTGAGGGAAGGGGTTAAATCTTAATGGTTTACATAACTGTGGACCTGAATATTGAAGAGCAGACATCTTGAACTAACGAAATAACGATCTAGTAAAAAATCGGACATGACTGACGGTTATCCTGAAAAACTGCTTTTTGGATATTTTTAATTTTAAAAAATTGCACCTTAAATACGGTAAATTAAACACAATACATTTAGGCCTACTATGGGATATTATAGACGTGTTTTAACAGAATTTAGCTTTACTTTTTTTTTTATGAAAGTGAAACGCAAACAATGAAGAAAAAGAAACGCGCACGCGGTGGATGGAGTGACGGGCACGGAGCGTCTCACCGGGACGGGCCGCCCTGCTGTGAAACCATGGGTGGCTTGCAGTTCTGACTTTGTGGTCCCTTTAATATACTGAGGGACGACAGTTTGCCCTGCTAAGATATGGGATTAGGAGTATTTCTGGTGAAAGAGGAGTTAAGTCGGGCTAGTGTGGACGGTCCCTCCCCTGCAAAAGGCTGAGACAGAATTACAGCTTGTTGGACCGGTGTCCCGCCGTCTCCGTGGAGACAGATCTACTTGGGTGTTCCACTCCGCGGGCTTCAGCGCGCCTGCAGCCCATGTAGGTGCGGCAGTGCTCTCTCCACTGCGTAGGCTTCATAACATCATGCGACCCCCTTCAAGAAGTAATTTAATCAACCTGACCAGAGCCATAAACAGATATCGAGAAGTATTTGTTTGACAAAGCGAATATTAATTACTGCAGATTTACAAATCATAATGTATTCTTACATATTTTGTTCAATTGTTGCAAAATATGTAAGAATACATTATGACTCTAATTTCCCTCTTTGGACCTGTATTAACTATGTAAGGCAGCCTCTTTAGAGCTGACGCCCATGGGTGGATGCTCATATTTGGCTTATGAATTGAGTCATTCCTAGAACACAGAGGCCCGTACTCGTCTTTAGGCATTAGGATGTCTCACTTTAGAAGATTGATGCAATTAGAGGCAATTAAAAGGCATGAGGAAAAGGGGTAATTGCCGGCCATTGTTGCGACACAAATAGTTTATCTTAAAAATCTTTAACTGTGATTATCAAAAATACGTGTTGATAATCCCTGCTCGATGCCAAGTTATTTAGACTTGATCAAATGTTGCAAATCTGGAAGCACCTTTCAGCAGCCTAATCCTTAAATCGCTGCAAAAGATGCGTCTGGTTTCATTGTCTCCCAGCGAGAACGGGGCTTTGATTTGCAGGCCCCTAATCAAGAAATATGCTAATTCCACCTCAAGAAATGCAAAGAAATCAGGTTAGCGGGTTAAGCAAAAAAGAATCAACAGGCGCGGACATCCTCTTTTTTTTCTGTTGCTACAATGACTCGTGATGGACTATGATGGTGCTGCAGAGGTATCTTCCCTGATTCATAAGCTTAAACAAGAAGTTAAGATAAGGAGGAAAACGAATGTAAAATGATGCGGCCTCTTTACACCCCCACCCCCACCCCCTCCCAACTCATCCCAAATAGAGCAGATCGAGGCTGCTTACCTTCAAATCTGCGGAGATCCAAAAGACCGTTCCAGGTCTCAGAGCGCGCTGGAAATGGGTCTTGACCAGGGTTATCCCACCTTCAAAGGGCTGGGGCAAAAGCCGCTTTGAGAGGCAAATCTTTAATATTGGCTGAGAAGTTATAAAACAGCCCTTCATTCCCTAAAGCCTGTTGAATCATTTTCTGCAAAAAAACTCGTTTAGGATATTTCATTATTATTATTATTATTATTATTATTATTATTATTATTATTATTATTATTATTATTATTATTATTATTATTATTATTATTATTGTTATTAGGCTATTTCATTTCGCGACTGAGTAGGTTATTTTTGCATAATGTATAGCTTTAAAATGTAGATTATGTATTATCATCCAATTAATATTGGTATTTTTGCTGATTAAAATATGGCATTAACAAAATGCCAAATAATAACAACGATACAGTGTCAAGACAGAAGTTCTGTCAGAGCAGCAGAAAGCTCCCTTTTCCGACATAGCCTGTGAGCATGGGGACGTGATATAAATCAGCCGCACGCTGCAAAAAAATAGCCAGCTGCATTTCTTCTAAGTCCACATTGCGTCTCGTTTGTTGCCTAACATGTGTAGATATTTGCAAGTCAATCATACTGTCTGTTTTTTTTAAAAAAAGATCGGCTTGTAAAATGCATCTGAATAGAAAGACAATCTGTTCACAATACTAAAGAATGTATATCTATTTAACAGGGAAGAGATTAAATTATATTTTGTAATGTTACAGGGGTTTTTTTCAAGACAGAGGCATCTCTCCACCCAGTCTTGCAACTTAGAGATAACCTACAGTAACTTGCTTAGTCCACACAACCTGCAGATCTCCTCAACTTTGCTCCACGAAATCCAATAGATCTCTTTTCCCCTTGAATTCGGGATATCATAGCCTCTGTCCCCTTCATGCATGCACATGAATTGCCATCAATCTGTATTATCGTTTAAGTGAAACAAATCTAAGATAAAACGCAGTATTTTATTAAAGATAAAAGCTTCATACCTGTGCAAAATATCCGCTGCTTGTTGGCAAGCCCCACAGAAGCCCATTGTAGAAGCTTGCCTTCTGCCTTCTGCAAAGGGCTCCAGACATCACAGCATTTATTTGAGCTCAAACTCTGTCACTGTTGACTTTAGTTACAAAGCAAAGATTTCACTGCCACGCTAGTTAAAAAAAATGATTATTTTACAGAGATATCGATCAGCACGCTATAAAAAAATCAGCTTAGCATTATATGTCTAAAATGAATAGAACGAAATTTAATGTCTGTGTAAATTTACAGAGCCGCGGGCGTCCTATTCAAAGTTTACACTTGTGCAATTTGGTTTGTGCGTGTGTGTGTGTACTCTTCCTATATGCGGGCATAGCCTCCACTCCATTGTTTACTGGCTTTGTTTATTCGCAGATCACGCTGTTTAAAGTGCGATCTGCAAAGAGGGTCTGGAGAATAAACGCACACTTTTGCCCCTACGTGTTCAGAAGTTCGAAGGGGTGACGTTTGGGCTATAAAGGGAGCAGAAACTGTCCCCGGCCTTGGATTTGAGTCTGTATAGGTGGGACGGGTTGAGGGGGCGGGGGGGGCGGTGGTGGATTCACAACTCGACTGCCTTATCTAACAAGAAGGGAGGGTCCCGCTACTTTAAAAATAAGGAGTACAATGGAGCCCCAGATTGTGGGGAGAGAAGTTAGAGCATCACATTCAGGCAGCTCAGTTCCCCAAATCAGGCCTCCTCTGCAGCAGCTATTCTACTGCACCGCGGGAGGTTGTTCTATCTGACAAGGACACTTAATCTCATTCACTGATCTAAACTTTGCAATGTGTGTGTGTGTGTGTGTGTGTGTGTGTGTGTGTGTGTGTGTGTGTGTGTGTGTGTGTGTGTGTGTGTGTGTGTGTGTGTGTGTGTGTGTGTGTGTGTGTGTGTGTTCTTGTATAGCTACCTTATTTAGGACCTTTTCTGGCATATTCTCTAACCTTCTGAAGACCAATGGACCTTATGTGGACCAAAGCCTGGTCCTAATATGGTGGACCCCTTTTTTTAGGATTAGGGGTTAGGTTTAGAGGTATGGTGTGAATTATGTTTTGGTTAGGGTTAGGAATAAACTGGTAACGGATAGGGTAAGGGTTTGGGTTATGCATAAATGTAGCTATTAAAATGAATGGAAGTCAATATAAAGTCGTAATATGGGTAGCAATACAGACTTGTGTGTGTGTGCGTGTGTGTGTGTGTGTGTGTGTGTGTGCGTGTGTGTGTGCTGATAGAGGGAGATTCTAACTCATGTTAGAGTGGGAGACTGACAGACCTGTATGGTGTTTGATTGGCACAATGTATGTGTGGGAATTTAAATGATTGATTAAATATCCTTATAGCAAATCTGCTTTACCCTGAGTCTGCAAGTATGTGTGTAAAATATGGCATATTGTATGATGGGCTTGCATAATGTTACTTTCTGCACGGTGCGCACAGTTTGTAGTGATTAAAAAAAGTTTATTTTCTTTCTTGTAAAACATGAATTTCTTTACGGTTTTTCAATTACTTTTCTTCCAAGCAAAAATTGTGAGTTAATTGATGCATCAATATCTCCATTTTTGTTTGGGATTAATGAGCATATATTTGTTTTGTTTGCATTCCCTGGGAGACAAATTATGAGTATTGTCCCGGTTTTATCCTCCAAAGCTATTAATCCCTCAACTGAAATTATAGGCCTTATTAGGAAAGCAAGGTGGTGACAAAATATTCCACAATTTAGAACGATTTTGAACAAAGGAAAGTAAAATAATCCACACCCATATATGGAACTATTTTTTCCTCTAAAATGCGTGGCACCATGGGAATTTTTGTGGAATTATTTTTCTAGTGTTATTTATTCTTTTAATTTATTATTCATTTTATTTATTTATTTATCGAATGCTAGGGAAAAGATTTTACCTTCAGAATTAAAATATTCTCATCAATAAATTAACAATAAAAGAAGCATTATAAGGTTTTATTTGTAGGCATTAAAAATGTATTTGTTTCTTTTAAAAATAGCTTTGGAAATGTTTATTTTTTGCTTTTAAGCAAAAACATTTAAACTGTCTTTTTAGCCATTAGTTTAACATTTCTTATGCTCTTGATGTATGAAAATTATTTCTAGGTTATATGGGTCTATTAGTTAGATAGTTTGTGTTTGTTTGTTTGCTTGCTTGTATATAATTTAGGTAATGTTTCATAAGGAAGCAATTCTTAAAGAAATCCAAAAAATCCCCATCTATTGGTTGGGGAAAATATGTGCCCTTGAGCCCTTATGGCAACATAATAATAATAATAATAATAATAATAATAATAATAATAATAATAATAATAATAATAATAATAATAATAATAATAATAATAATAATAATAATAATAATAATAAATCATGTTCAGAAAACAAAACAATAACACTTTAATATAGATTCTGTTCTTGTCACTACAAGAATACACATATACAGGCCATAAATAGGAATTACACAAATGATTGAACAAATCCTGTGATGCATTTATGTTCATTTAGGAATCCCGATGAGCGGGTGTCAGCTATCGTACAGCAACTTGTTTTGTTGTTTTATCTTTGGGGTCCAGTCCAGAAGCTGAACAGAACTCGTCACATTTTCATCTTTTTTTTTGTCATCTTCCACATTCTCTCCTTCAAAATAAGCAATTAGGCTACTAACAAACTTGACAACTAAAACGGTGGCAAACGTCAAAAATATCTGAAATACATATTGTACACAAAGTCTATATTTTTTCCGTTTTTGTGTTTTTTTTTTACAAATGTACAAATTTAAGGTGAGGAGAGTCCACAGGGTCTATGAGGAGTTCATGATCGGCCTGGAATAGACACCCTGGTAGTAAGATGTGTCGGGTATAGACGCGGAATCCAGGCCGGCTTTACCCGCCATGGAGCCCATAGAAAGCGCCCCGGCCATCGGGGAACCGTATCCGGAGTAGTGCATCACCTGCTCGTAAGTTTTCAAGTCCATTTTGTGGTGATGATGATGCTGCTGCTCCGAGGACATGAGGTTATTGATGGAGAACGGGTGGTTGAACGAGTAGTGGTGCTCCGGCTTTAGGTGGGCTTCGTGCGCCAGAACGGAGTGATGTTGCGACATGAGGTGCTGCCCCTGCGACACTGGTGAGGCGGCGGCGGCTGCGGCTGCGGCTGCGGCTGCGACGTGCTCCGGACTCAGGGCCTGACTCGCCTTCATGTCCGACAGGGACCTTTTGTGGTCTCCGGAGGAGGAGTTGGAGTGCGGCGACTCGTTGCCGTTGCAGCTCTCCGAGCTACTGTTGGAGGAGCCGGCGTCGCCCGCCTTTCGCCCGCCGTCCTTCAGCGACATCTTCTTCTCGCACTTGAAGCGCTTCTGTCTCCTCAGGTAGCAGCCGTTCTCGAACATGTTCCCGGAGTCCGGGTGGAGAGTCCAAAAGGAGCCCTTCCCGGGTTTATCAGGCGACCTGGGTACTTTGAGGAAGCAGTCATTAAAAGACAGAGAATGGCGGATTGAGTTCTGCCAGCGCTGCTGGTTCTGTCGGTAAAAGGGGAACAGGTCCATTATCCACTGGTAGATCTCAGCCAGCGTCAGCATCTTACTGGGAGACTGCTGGATGGCCATGGTGATGAGGGAGATGTAGGAATAGGGGGGTTTGGCGTGCGTGTAGCTTCTGCGGTAAGTCTTGGGGTCTCTGGATCTGTTGATGTTGGACTGTCCGTAAATGGGGCTCATGGCGTTCATGTTGGTGTAAGAGCTGAGAGCGTTCATGGAGGCGGGCTGCGCGGTCATTGGGCTCATGCTGGGGCTGAGCGCTGCGCTCATAGCCGTCATGCCCGGGCCCATACCGTTCATTGCTCCGGTGCCCGGCGACATGCCCGTCATGGAGGGGCTCATGCCGGTGTTGACGTAGGACATGTTCATGGAGTTGGCCGTCATGTTGGCCGTGGTGCTCATGCCGGACATGCTCATGTAGGTATTCATGGAGTTCATTCCCAGGCCGGTGTTCATGTTGCCAACCGAGGTGTAACACTGTCAGTGTGGGGGGGAAGAGAGGCATCCATGAGTTTGGCACAGTCAGGAAAAAACACTAACAATAATTCCTACACACAAAAGCTTCTCATTAATTAAATCTAATAATGATAGTTAAATTTAAATAATAATAAAAATAAAGAATAATTGAATATTAATCAATAATTAAAATGTTTTATACCTTGACAAAAATAAATATATATGAGCAAAATATGATGCAATAAAAAATAATCAATTCTTTAAAATGCGCACAGGCTTTACAAATGCTTCTAACAGCTATTGCCGTGTGTCTGCAACACAAATACACCATATGAACCAATTCCCTTAACTTAAATCAAACACTACAGGTGATTATTGAAAGTAAACGTGGTAAAAACGAAAAAATAACAATAATCTGTTTTAATATTCGAGTGTAAAGTTACCTCCACCCAATACATGTCAAGCAAGTTTGTTAGGATAGCGCGCTGCACGGAGATGGGGGAGGATTTGGAGGCGCCTCAAGTCAATATTTGATCACAAAGTTAATATTATCTCAAGGCTAATATTGAGTTGTATAAAATGGGATCGGCTTTAGACCGGGGAAAAAATATATATATATATATATATCCAATGAACTCCATATATATATATATATATATATATATATATATATATATATATATATATATATATATATATATATATATATATATATATATATATATATTTAGGTACCCACCTCGGGCTCTCCGTAGTAGGTGCTCCAGTCGGTATGTTCGTGTCCTTCCATTTTAACTGCTCCAAGCATCATGGAGGACTTCTACAAAGCGTCTCCCAGCAGAGGAAAAAGCCCAAAGTCTCTCTGATTGCAAGTGACAGGGGACCAGTTAGTGTATTCGGGTCGCGGTCCGTCCCTCCGTCAAGGACTTGGTGCATGTGCGTCCTGCGGAGCCAGCCGTGATGCGCCCGTCAGAGGCTGGAGTCCAAATGACGCTCCGCGCTGTCTGTTAGCGCTGTGATATAAGCTCTGTGCGCCAGGCAAGCCTCCAATCCCTACTTCTACGCCTTGGGCCCTATTTGAATAATCTGCTCGCACCTAGGCGTGAGACTTCTCAAACTTCGCGCCCCCCACCCCCCCCTTTCCACCTCCGCCTTCATGCCCCCAATTGTACACCTGCGCTCACTGAAAAGAACAGTTTCATATGAAAAGCTTCATTATGAACTAATCTTATTGTAGGGGTAAAAAAAAACGGGGGCCCTCCCCCCGTTTTTTTTTACCCCTACAATAAAAAAGAAATGTTTGGAGCTTTTCATTACCACATCCTCCAACGGGCTTATTCCACTTCAGCTGTGCTCAGATCATAATCCATTTTTATTGTGGCGCGTTTAAGGAATTTATGGCCACAACCTGCATGATAACTGTTGATTATTTTATACCAGGAACATAAAATAACATTAAGACGTTTGGAGGGATTTGTGAACAGGAAACTTAATTGGACATAATTTTAGTGAAACCAAAAGAGTTATAAATGAGAATAAGTATGTAAATCTGGGCGCAAATGTTTCCCGAAAGGTTCTTCTTTCCAGAACGAAATGTGTTCCCTTGTGGTTATATTGCAAAATTTCTTATAGTCTACATGAATGCCAATAAAACATAGCATTTTTTGTTAATTCTTCAGAGAAATTACTTTGTTCAAACCCTTTTATGTTTTAGTAAAAATCCAATGAATGTGTCAAATTTTCTAAAATATTTTTGCTCATATACCAGAACATTTATTTTTTTCCCCCTATAATAACTGAATTACTGTTTTTAGTTGTTTTAATTAGTTTTAAATTTACATGGCATAGCTTCATAGCGCCCTCTGTTGGATGTCACACTCCAACTAGCTTTATTATTTCACCTAAAATCACACAGTTAATCAATCTACTCTGTGCGAAATTTATTACCGTTTTTCTTACATTAAATAAATGCATAAAAATAAGATAGAATTTACTCTATGTATAGGCTATATTATGATACCAATCTCAGACATTGTTAAGCAGCGCTTTATTTCTTAAGAAAACAAATGCAGCTATTACAACCGAGTAATTTCAGACCGTGGGCTGCAGTTGTATAGACCATTTTCTATTTGTATTGGTTTTAGTGTGGAAGTTTTAAATAATGAACGTTTGCTTAATGTGTTAATCTTCCATCAGAAGGGCACCGGAGGCCCGCAGTGTTAAAGGGCCCCTTAATTCTCGCAGCCCGTACAGTATTTGTATAAAACAAACAACCAGGTGAGGCCGCGTAGCGGTGTCAGCCACGTGTCGGTGGTTGTACATCTATTTGACTGCATATTTACGCAAGAGCATAACTATCAGCATAGAGCCCCCATTAGTAAAAGCGAGTAAACCTGTCGTGTTGACGAGGGACCAACACAGTCTGCTTAACTTGGAAATGAGATCATGAGAAAAAAGCTCCCTGTGTTTGAGGATTTGGGATTGCACCGGCGGGGAGCTGGAGATGGAGAAATCTGCGCTTCTTAGCCATGTCTTGAACTGTTGTAAAATGTCAAAATTCACTTTAAGTCTAAAGATTTTAATATGATTTTTACATAATCATCATACAATAGTTTCAAGTTTTTCTGATGACATAAACTAGGTAGGCTACGCATATGCAGAATCTCAACAAATGCATGCACCAGTACATATTCTTGAATTTAAAAAGTAATTTCCGCTGTTATTCATGTGAATGTTTCTGTTGGGTAAATTCAATAAAATAGGTCACAGTCGTGTTTGAATGCACGAACTCACACAGCAGTTTGGATTTGTTATACAATCAAATGTATTAAAAATAGAAAGAAAACATACAATGACAAAAATGAGATGTGAAAAAATACTATTATCTTTTTATTTAAAGGGTATTTATTTATCTACGGAAAGTATTTAAAGGGGACATTTTAATTTTCCATGCACAAATCTTATGTAGCAAAACTTTTCCATGACCTTTCATGACATAATGTCTCTGAATGAGACACGTTGCTAATAGTTAATCATCAACCTGCCAAAGTCCTCTCACATGGGATGAAGGACACATTTTAGATTTAGCCAAAAAACAAAAATCCTCACCTCGGGCCTTCCACAGTTGCTCCATCACCCTATTTTGCATTTCTTCTTTCCCTCTCTCTGTAATACATGTTTGCTTTTATATTAGTCATCCACCTAACTGTAACTGAACTGTTGAACTTTTCACATGAGGCACAAAAACGTTGGCCTGCATATTTTCAGGACTACAAAAGGACTTCAGTCCCTGTTTGTTTGACAAGACTGATTTAGGTTGCTTTTCATATAACTGTTTCATAGTTCACTGATTGGTTATTCAATGCCACGTGTCCCCAAAAGCATGAATATTATAGATTTTTTTATTATTATAGTTCATTTTAATCAGATAGAAAAGTAGATAATCATATGCCACCATGAGCTACAATTAAAAGAGATGGTTGTGTTGAGCTTTTAAACTCTCTCAATCTTTATGCGCCATATGTTAGAAATTACTGAGATGCTGGCATCATATTTGTTTATTGTTAAAAAAAATGCACTTTGGGTAGCACTCTTGCAGCTAATAAAATGATCTTACTACAATGCATACTTTTTTATGCATGGATTTATGAGAGTAAGGCACTAGGTTCAGTGAGTTGCAACATGTATTTATTTGTTTGTCTGCCTTCTTTTTGTCCTTTATAGTGTCCCTTTTGTGAATGGGTGTCATTCATTATGGCCTCAGATTCAAATGATACCCGGATTACATCTTTAGTGGGGAAACAATAGGAGAATAACAGTATTTTAAAATCAGAGACAATAAACTGTATCTAAAAATACATGCCCTATAATAGCAAATTTGTTGATTTTTGGTCTACAAGTACTTGAACCTCAAATTATTTTTATTAGATATAAAACAACAATAACAAAAAGCTAATTATATCTAATAAGTGGGGATGTCATGATCGATTCAGCTCACAGTATTGGGTTCACAAGAACAAGACATGATTTTAACAATGTTTTCCCCACTAAAAATCAATAGTTGGGTACTGGATGCACTGATTATGAATTGAGGTTTTAAATATTGTAACCTGTAATCTGTGAAAAAGAACTCGGTCCAATCCATTTTGTTTATTGTATGTGTAATTCTAAAGTGGTTATTTAGTGGTTATTTATTTCCCTTTTTCAATTTTCATACATAATGAATGAATGAATGATACCTTTATTAGTCCCATAATGGGGAAATTCAGTTTCAGTACATCTAGTCCAAGACCATACAAACAACACATACATGTGCATACAGCATTAGGTGTACTGTGGAATTGCAGCCAGCTACGTGGCGCTCCATATGCAGATGAGAATGGGTACAAGAGGTCGGGTAAGGGAGGACGGGAGAAATAAATAGATAAAGTTGTCATCTCATATAATGTGCCAAATAATCTCTGTTAAACTGTAAAACTACCATGTTCAAATTGTGCCTCATTTAATGCAGATATAGATCAGATCAAGAACTAGGCTCTACCAACTAATACAACTTTTAAAAAATTTGGATTGCAATTTTATACTCAGCATATTTAAAAAAAAACATTATTATAATTTTGATGTCAAAATAAATATAACTATTTGGCCTCCCTATTACCATTATGAGCAACTCTGGTCAAAGTGGGATTGTAGAGTTTAGCTAGCACTACCTTGTGCTAACATTTTAGCAAATAAAAGGCTAATACTATCCTAGGTAAACAAACATGTTCTCTTGTGTGAACTCAGAAACATTAACATTTTTATACAGCATAATTATTTCATTTCAACTCATTTCTTATTTCATGAGGAGGTTTAGGTTCAATAAAGTCTGATCAGGTTGCTCCTTAAGTTAGTTCAACAAGGTCTTTGAAGTAGAATGAGACTCCTCCTAGTTTCTTTTCTTACCCAAAAATTAGGTCACCATTTTTAACATTGTTTGGTTTGAACTTTGCAAACCAAACGTCCTAACAGCATTGACCCACCATATGGGTCAAAGAAAAATTATAGTTTTGTACGTGCATAAGGTAAAAACAGTGTAATAATTGAAGGTGGCCCTTTGTTAGAGTAAAAACCACATAATGTATTTTTCTCATACTAAAACATTAAACCATGCAGACATGGTTGAACATGTCACCACCCAGACCTGATTGTTTTGTCAGATCTGCCACTTTCCTAATCAGTTAGTGTTCTTAATGATCAGTGTTACATTTCACTCATTCTGGTGCCATTACTTCTCTGATTATGACAAGGAAACCCAGTAAGAGGTGAAAGTTTAATGAGTCAGTTAAAGAAGTGAAAAGAATGAGACCTATGCCAACAAAGCCCTAAATTGGCAATTGCTGAGGTTTTATTGGGTATGGGGAAAATTGGGAGATGGAGACAAGGAGATCTCTGCACTGTGAAAGAAAGGCGGATCTCCTGGAGCATTCCTTCAAACACCCAGGAGTAGTTGGCGAGAATGTGTCAACTTTTTTTTTTCAACTGAAAATAGAAGATCCACTTAGAATGACCCCTTTTATGCCTTTGTTTCCCCTCTGAGTACACAAGGTCACGCAAAACATCATGGTGTGAGGGGTTAAGCGAGTAATTTGTCAAAATAAAATTAATAATGAGAGAACCTTCCTTTCAGAAAGTACTGGAAAAAAGATGTTTACTGCCAACCAACCTGCCTGTGGTGACAGTAAACATTCCAGAGCTTGGCTGCAGTTTGGACTTGCCATTATCTGCCACAGCTGTGACAACGCCTGTTGGCTGCAGGTTTGCGGTTGGCCACAGCGTGTTTACCTGGAAATGAATCTGAAAAGCAGCCGGACTGGGAAGGCACACAACCCGGCAGGAAAAAAAAAAAAACGAGAGTGGTCATTGCAGTCAGGGGCAGTGGGAGGGAGTCCAAAGTTATTGCGGTTGCCCCAGTGGGTCGGGATGCAAACACAGGCGTAAATGCACTAAGGATATCCTCAAATAAGCACCTTTTGATATTGAGAGGAATGCTGCTAGGAATGCGGTTTGATATGTTTCATGTTGACTGTATCCAGGGCATTGCAGATCCAATACTTTTCCCTTGTAATGGAAAAGGATCCTTGTTGACTGCTGCTCTTCATCTATCAAACAAGGTGACAGTTTATCTATTAGACCACAGGAGTAGAATGAGGAAGGTTGGATCATGTGAGATGCATAGATTAGATGACACTGAAGAATTTAACTCTGTGAGACTATCACTGACATCTAAAACAGGTTCAAATAAGACCGCTTTATGGGTTTTTCTAACACATTTCTTGTTGGGTTTTTTTTATCTCCTTGATATTCAGAAAATATTGGTTAGCAGGTTTTTGACTCTACCCTAAACAGAACAAAGAAGAAGAAAATGATTCAAACTGTTTGATCGATAAATAGATGACTTTCATACTTGCATTCTTACCTTACCATAATACATGAAAACACAAGGGAATTCTTAATGGAATACAACAACATTGTAAAAGACTTAGATAATTTCTTTTACATTAATATTTTGCTTCCTAGAAGTCAGAGTTTCTTATATGATTGTGGTGAGAAGTTCCCGGGTTTTCTGAAGGTCTTTTAAAGTTTCTTTTAATGATCCTTTAAATTATTTTTTTTTTATTTTTTTTTTGCTAAGATACCTATAGACACAAGTACACAAGTATTAACTGCCCCGGAAAATGTGCATACAATTACAGATTTCGATGTGTCTTTTCGCAAATTTATGTTGTAGACCAGGGGTGGCCACGTCCAGTCCCCAAGAGCTACTATTTGGCAACTTTTAGATGCATCCCTTCTTAAATCATATGGCTAAATTCTCCCATCATCATGTCTTTCAGCTCTTCAGATTCCTGGTAACAAGCCATTAATTTGATTCAGGTGCTTTGGAGAAGGGACACATTTATAGTTTTAATTAATAGTTGTGAAGTGGAAGGAAAATGTTTTTCTACAGATAAAAATCTGAAAAGTGTGGCATCCATTTGTATTCAAACTCTCTGAGTCAAACAAGGCTTTTGAGATATGCACATGACTTTTATGCAAAACTGATTGGATGGAGAGCATATGTGAATACCAACTTTGAAGTCTTAGAAGAAATTTTCAATTGAACTTAAGTCTGGACTTTGAGTGAACCATTCTAGCACATGGATGTGTTTTGATCCAAACCACTCATCCGACATCCAATTGTAGCTCTGACTGTATGTTCAGCCCAGGGTCATTGTATTTCCAGAAGGTTAATATCACCTTGAGTCTTTAGACTTTTGCAGTCACAATCTTTTTCCATGTTGTCTCCGTATTTTGCTCCATCCATCTTCTCATCAGGTCTGATCATCTTTCCCATCCCTGGTGAAAAAAAGCCATCACCAAAATTCACTGGAGAGATGGTGTGTTAAGGGTGATGTGATGTACAGGACTAGTTTTCCATACAAAGCCTTTTGCATGAAGGCCAGAAAGTTTAAATTATGCCTCATCTTCAGCATCTTTGCTTGTGTCAAACTTTAAATCAGCCATTAAATGACTTTCTTTCAACAACAACTTTCTTCTTGTCCGTCTTCCATTAAAGTCTGTTTGTGGAGAGCACAACTAATTGTTGTGTTAAGAGAATCTCTCACCTGAGCTGCAGATCTGTGTAACTTCTTCATAGTTACCACGTCTCAATTGACTGCTTCTCTGAATATTGCTCTCCTCACCAGCCTGTTTAAGTGGAAGGCCATAGCTAGTAGGCTCCACTGGTACTATATGGTTTCCGTTTTTCTGATGATGAAAGATGGAAACATTGTTTTATAACCTGAATTTGCTTCAGACCACTATCTAACAACTATCCCTGACTGCGTTTCTTGGTCTTCATGATGCCGTTTGTTCAATAATGTTCTCTATCAAACTTCTGAGGACTTCACAGAAAAACTGTGTCAAATTGTATTACACCCAGGTTGACTCTATTTGCAAATGAAGTGTCTTCTAAAGTCAATTGGTTGCACTGGATTTTACCTATGAGTTTCAAAAGGAAGGGGAGTTAATTAAAATGTACACAATTCTTTTTCATTTTCTTATTCATAAAACATGTTAAGTTTATTTAATGTTCTCAATTTTGTGCTGATCTGTAACATGAAATCCCATTTAAATATACTAAAGTTAGTGGTTACAAAGTAACATGTAAACCAAAAAAAAATCAGGGTGTGGATACTGTAACTCTGACCAGTCGATCAGTTAGGCTCAAAAAGGTTCCTGAACCTGCAGGAAAAAAACACTTTTATAACCCTCTATAACTTTTATGACTTATGGATGTGTTCTTACCAGACACCCCTCACCCAGAGGCGTGAACCCATGAAATTTATCAAAGATCACACAGTCTAGCTGAAAACCTGGAATCAAGATGAATCAACTGATAGATGATGCATCTCCTTGGTCCTGTCTCATGTCTTTGCTGGACTTTTAGATACTATCATCTCCTTTAGGTAGATTTTGTTTTACTCATTTAGTCCTCTGCATAATGATCAAACATGGAAAAAAACAGTCAAAGTTTTTTTTTTTTACTACACGCTAAAAGACTTTCAGGAGAACTACTGATCAAAAACCACAGCAAAACAGTAAAGTAGGTGAAAATCTGAGTGGTTTCAAACCTTTGAACCTTTTTATGGATGGGACGAACACAAAGTAAGGCCTGAGCATCCAAACAAATCCCTCCAAATTTATTTTTTAACAGCTTTTCCTACCGGAATCTGTCTGAAATCATAAACCGCATACATCTATCTGATTTTAAAGCAGCTCTAAATGAGACACCTTACATATGAAGTGGACTGTGTGACCCAGGTCACTTGGCATGACTCCTTGTGATGTCTAACTTTCTCAGAACCAAAGGGATGTGTATTGGAGCAAAAAGGTTTAATATCATCAAATCAGCACATTGTTATTCATTGGTGGACCAACTGCAGAGTCAATACACATTTAATCACAGTCTGAAGGCAATTAAAAATCGAAGGGGAGGGCAGTGGTGCTATGTTAATTAAAGAGCCAGGCTCCCATGGGAAGCTCTGTGGCTAAATATCACTACAATCAAGCCCACCCAATAATCCATGATGAGTTATTGCCATTCACACGCAGCCACCATGCTGTCAGATTCTGTCTGTGCGGACAAGAGAGCAAACCGGGGCCTCGTGATTAAAAAGTTGTGAATCCGTAATTGTCTTGATAATCCTGAGTGTCTCGGGGGACAGGGACAAATGGTGGCATCCCCTCCATGACAGAATAATTATTCAACAACCCCGTTCTTGTTTTGATTTAGTTAATAAGGTGAGAGAAATTGCGGTAAATTAAATCCAGTGGATTGCAATAACCATCTTGATAAAAACCTACATCTCTTGTCATCTCAAAGTGGTTCCCGTTGCTTTTTTCCATCAGTCACAGATAAAACGAGTGTGTGAGGGTCATATCTGCTGTTGTCTTATTTGTATTCCAGGCTGAGGGGGAAATTCAAGTTCGGGATTACCTCTGACTCCTGAACCCATCGCAAACAGCACTTTGATTACGGTTCACATTACACTTCACAGGATACCAAAAACATCTTACTTTGACATCAGTTTCTTTTTTTCACACGCTGTACATGAGAGATAGAAATGAAAATGTATTTCTGGTCTGCATTACTGCAGTGGATAATCTTGAACTGTCATCCTTCTCCCCGCATGGCCTGAGAGCCCATCCATATGCAGATGGCTAATTTGTAGTGTTTACAGAGGAGCGCAAGGAGGAGGTGGGGTGGGAGAGTCATGAGGAGGCGCTGCCTACGTGTCACCCCAGGAGCCCAGTGTAAAAGCCTGCCCTTCCAGAGCTACAACATAAGTGTCCAATCTGTGTTTGCTTACCCGTGGACACCGACGGCTGAGTCCTGGGCTGGGGCCCATAAATTGCTCCTTCTTTACAGGGGCCCTGACAGCTAACAGGCCATTGGGAACTGGGGTCCAACGACACAGCCTCTCAACAGATTAGCACCTCATCAGCCTCCTGCAGCTTCGAACAAATACTATCCCTGCCTCCTTCAGGATACAATAGGTCTCTGACAAGAGAGCCCACCCCCAAACCCAAGCAGTTAGAAGACTTCCTGGTTTGGTCTTTTTCTGGAGCCACAGCTGCACCATGGAACCCTTCCCCAGGCTCTGAGCCCACCCCTGCTCCAATTGGCAAGATCTGTGTGTTTCAGGTGAGCAAATATTGCCACTTGCCTGAGAGTTCAATGACCGACCCTTTTAGTAGGAGGAGGAGAGTTGAATATTGTGCCTGAGTGCTTTGCAGCAGGGATGTATAGTGAATCACACAGCAACCGGTCGGCAGGATGAGTTAGGAGAAATCTCAAGGCACAGCTGGAGTCAAGGAGTCAAACGCACATATATGGCCCATCTGCATTTCGCCATGATTAGGAAACCATTCCCAGCATTTTATTTTGTATCAGTAAAACAGGAGATGCCGTGCCACACACAGAGCTCTTGTCTTTTGTTCTCACTGGAAAGTAAAGTAAATAATTGAGGCATCTCATTTAAAAATATTTCTTATCACAACAACGTTGGATCACAATCCTACATCCTGAAGGCAAGGTAAATTTATTTGTATAGCACATTTCAGTAACAGGGCAATTTAAAGCACTTCACGTGAATAAAAAAAAGTACAACAAACAAGCAAAACAAAATACAAATACAATAAAATACACTGGATTAAGGGAGAAATGACATTAGCTTTTTCATTTGCTTGTAACTACTGCTTTACTTTGCTTTTCAAAGCTGTATGAGTGTGTGGGATTCTTGGTGCTGACATATCTAGAGGGCATTAGAAAGAGGAGTAACGCTACAGTATTGCACAAGAGGGTTCAAGTTTAATTTTGTTGTCATATTGCAACCCTAAAATTTAATGCATTTTATTAGGATTTTATGTGATAGACCAACACAAAATGGAGCGTTAGTTTGAAGAGGAAGGAAAGGGATATCCACTTTTCAGTGTTTCCTATGAATGAAAAACATTCATAGCCTAGTTATTCTATGGAGAGCATGCGTGAAGTCTTCGTAAAGATTCAAACTGGTTTTAGGTCTATACTTTGACTGGGACATTCTAACACATCGATATAGTATACAGCATTCTATTGAGCTCTAGTTCTATATTTGTCCTGCAGAAAGTGAGCCTCCGCCCTAGTCTTCTTCAGACTCTAACAGGTTTTCTTCCAGGATTACACTATATTCAGCTCCCATCCATTTTCCCATCAACTCCATCCAGCTTCCCAGTCCCTGTTGAAGAAAAACATAATGCTTCCAACAGCCCCATGGGGATGGTGTGTACAGTGTTTTCCTTTCTGACTCACATTTACATGTAGGCCAAAAAGTTTAACTTTGGTTTCATCTGACCAGAACAACACCCCCCACGTTTGTCTTGTCCACTAAATGGCTTGTGGGAAACTGTAGCTTCGTGTAGCTTTCTAACAACACTGCCTGTCTTCCTGCAATTTTTCCATAAAGGTCAGGTTTGTGGAGTGCGTGACAAATAGTTACAGTGGCTTACAAAAGTATTCGGCCCCCTTGAACTTTTCCACATTTTGTCACATTACAGCCACAAACATGAATCAATTTTATTGGAATTCCACGTGAAAGACCAATACAAAGTGGTGTACACGTGAGAAGTGGAACGAAAATCATACATGATTCCAAACATTTTTTTTACAAATAAATAAGTGAAAAGTGGGGTGTGCGTAATTATTCAGCCCCCTGAGTCAATACTTTGTAGAACCACCTTTTGCTGCAATTACAGCTGCCAGTCTTTTAGGGTATGTCTCTACCAGCTTTGCACATCTAGAGACTGAAATTCTTGCCCATTCTTCTTTGCAAAACAGCTCCAGCTCAGTCAGATTAGATGGACAGCATTTGTGAACAGCAGTTTTCAGATCTTGCCACAGATTCTCGATTGGATTTAGATCTGGACTTTGACTGGGCCATTCTAACACATGGATATGTTTTGTTTTAACCCATTCCATTGTTACCCTGGCTTTATGTTTAGGGTCGTTGTCCTGCTGGAAGGTGAACCTCCGCCCCAGTCTCAAGTCTTTTGCAGACTCCAAGAGGTTTTCTTCCAAGATTGCCCTGTATTTGGCTTCATCCATCTTCCCATCAACTCTGACCAGCTTCCCTGTCCCTGCTAAAGAGAAGCACCCCCAGAGCATGATGCTGCCACCACCATATTTGACAGTGGGGATGGTGTGTTCAGAGTGATGTGCAGTGTTAGTTTTCCGCCACACATAGCGTTTTGCATTTTGGGCAAAAAGTTCCATTTTGGTCTCATCTGACCAGAGCACCTTCTTCCACATGTTTGCTGTGTCCCCCACATGGCTTGTGGCAAACTGCAAACGGGACTTCTTATGGTTTTCCTTTAACAATGGCTTTCTTCTTGCCACTCTTCCATAAAGGCCAACTTTGTGCAGTGCAAGACTAATAGTTGTCCTATGGACAGATTCCCCCACCTGAGCTGTAGATCTCTGCAGCTCGTCCAGAGTCACCATGGGCTTCTTGGCTGCATTTCTGATCAGCGCTCTCCTTGTTCAGCCTGTGAGTTTAGGTGGACGGCCTTGTCTTGGTAGGTTTACAGTTGTGCCATACTCCTTCCATTTCTGAATGATCGCTTGAACAGTGCTCCGTGGGATGTTCAAGGCTTGGGAAATCTTTTTGTAGCCTAAGCCTGCTTTAAATTTCTCAATAACTTTATCCCTGACCTGTCTGGTGTGTTCTTTGGACTTCATGGTGTTGTTGCTCCCAACATTCTCTTAGACAACCTCTGAGGCCGTCACAGGGCAGCTGTATTTGTACTGACATTAGATTACACACAGGTGCACTCTCTTTAGTCATTAGCACTCATCAGGCAATGTCTATGGGCAACTGACTGCACTCAGACCAAAGGGGGCTGAATAATTACGCACACCCTACTTTTCAGTTATTTATTTGTAAAAAATGTTTGGAATCATGTATGATTTTCGTTCCACTTCTCACGTGTACACCACTTTGTATTGGTCTTTCACGTGGAATTCCAATAAAATTGATTCATGTTTGTGGCTGTAATGTTACAAAATGTGGAAAAGTTCAAGGGGGGCGAATACTTTTGCAAGCCACTGTATGTTGTTAGATTCAAGGGATGTGAATACTTTTACATTACACCATCAGCTCCCAGCAAAGGGAAGTAGAAATGCTTATTTATGAAAAGACGAACAAATGCACATCGAAGAGATTAATAACATTTTCCTCTGTTGCATTAGTAAACACTTAACTTAGAAATTACATCACTAATTAAAGTCAAGATTTACTTTGAATTCAGACCAATTAATGATTCTCAGTTCTCACTGTCCATAGCTAAAAGACCGCCTTGTGAGGATAAAAGGTCACCAGTTGAATGGCACACCAACAAGTCTCTTAAATAGAGAAGAAATGAGCCAGCTTGGGTAAAGGCTACAAGCTTGTGGCTGCAGCTGGCAGCCCATTGGGTCAGAAGATGATGTGTCAGTGTGGACTGAGGACTGCCTTGATCCCCCCTGGAAGTCAAACACAAGTGTGGGTATAGCCATGTCCTGGGAGGCCTCCTCTGCCATCACAGTGAAATGGAACTGGCCTGGAGAGCAAACAAGATCTCTCCCCATCTCATCCCTCCAGCCCAGACCAACCTTGTCTGATTGATGGCTTTTTTCTGTTGTTCTCTTTGTTTGCTTGTTTGGTCTGCAGCCAATGGATATCAAACATATAGGGAAGAAGGGAAAAGGTGGATATGGAGAAAGGGTGGGAGGATGAGGGGAACTACACAGACCTCCCTTAGAGTTTTGTGTGCCCTTACAAGAAACCTCCCAACAATCTAACAAGCAAAGCTGCTCAACAAATATACCATACCCAGATCTCAGGATGAGGGGACAGAATAAAGGTTGCTTTCTGGTCCTTCTGTACTCATCTTTTAGTCTATATATGTGAAGTGTGAAGGTGTAACATTTAATAAATTAAAGGGTTTATTTATGTGACTGGTAACACTCAGCTATTTAAATGTCTGCACAGGATTTCATTCTGAAATATTTAATGTGACAAAATTGTCTCTGTTTTTATATTGTTTCTTCTGCATATAGTTTAGAAAAACCAACATAGAGTGACACCTTTTGGTAGCAAGGAGAACTGTTTTCTTCCTGAAATACAGTAAACTCTAAAAGCCTAGAGAATGTGTTCTGTGTAAGCATGGTCCCCAGTTACTAGATCCCTTCTTGCAATTTGAAAAACAAAATCAGATTTATACATACATCAAAAAAGACTAACTTTGCTAACTAAAATTTTGCAGTCACAGTTATAGGAATTTGCTTGCCATCTGAGCTGGTGTGTGTAATGTCTTGGTTTTAGGTCAACAGATTCCAAAGCTGAGGTCTAGAAAGAGTGTGGATTATCAAGTTGGAAGTGGTCATTGAGAAATGAAAATATTCCCCTAAAATCAAAATGAATTTAAACAGGATTTTTAAAGTCATATTTTCACCACAGTTAGTAGAATAATAAAAACTGCAAATTGTTTGAAAAGCTCCCAGAAGTTGCCTATATATATTGTAAATGTAATAGTTGTCTTCAAAATATAATGAACCTCTATACTTCTGTGTAACCAGAGCAGAGATCAATCTTATCTACTTTGCCTAATATTAAAACTAATTTCACATATTAGTCTTAAAAAATGTAATATCTGCTAATATGTAGTGGCCTTCTAATATAATAAGCACAGAGAGACACATGCTCTGATAAGCATGTGTCAAAAGGGTTGAATTTCAGTTTTTATTTCAGGGGGGGGCAAAATCCCACATGAAGAAATAATTGACTGAGGCTACACTTATTGACACCTATCAATCCCTCTGAAATGATTGTTTCTGATGTGTTTTTGTTATCATATCTTATTGTTATAATGTGAGGCGTTAAGAGCTAAATGTATATTAACCATTTTAACAAAAAATTTATCAGATTTTGCAGTTTGGTACATTTTCCACAGCTAAAGGTAAGTATGTGTGCATTTTAGGTACATTGTGCTTCATTTAGGCTGTTCTTTCTGATTTTGATTTGCAGGGCGTTGTTCAATTAGTCTCAATTACTTCCATCACGCGTAATAAAATAAACAAATGTAATGAACTTCAATGTTTCCTTTAATAGGAAAACCAAGTTTCAATCATACATTGCAATTGCAGTTGTTTCCAAGGCAACTTGCCACTCATATGGCTGAATTTATCCTACAGGGTAACAATAAGCTAACACAACTTCTACTCAGCAACCTTTACCACCCAAAGGGCCATTTCTGCCTTGTATACTACTAAATGAATTTTGTCCTCTTTGATTAAAAACACAATGTATCAGTTTGTTCTAAATACTTACCATAGATAAACTGTTGGTTCTGTGATTAAATCAAGAAATAGCTATTTTATTTTTGTTTGATTTTGGAATAAAAGGAAAAGTTATTTATGAAAAGTCCATAAATGTTGTTTGTTGAATTCTACATTTATGGAAAATGTGAAAAAAAAAAAAAAAAAAAAAAAAGGTTTCTGACCTGATAAATATGTTATTTAGGCCAGGTGCTAAATGCTAATTTAGTTCTGTAGTAGAAATGCTATACAGAAATTGCTTAAACACATAGAAAAATTGCCAAGAAAATAATTTTAATTTGCTTTCTATTTAAAAACATTGCTCAGATTGATATTTTAGTCAAAGTTATTAAGAGCAACTACAGAGGCTCTAAAGAGTCACACAGGGTTCCAGAGCAGAAGTTTGCAGACCCCTGGAACAGAAACCTTTGATTAGTAATCCATGGCATCCAGTTTCCTTGGCCATAAACATAACGGGGTCCATTTTTATTAGTCACGCTTCAAGATGGGTAAGACAAGAGAACATGTTGTTCAAATGAAGCAGATTAGTGTAGATCTTCTAAATCAGAAAAGGATTACAAGCCAAGTCTGTCCATATCTACAGTTAGAACAAAAACGTTAAAACAAACAGGAACTGTGAGAAACAAAGCTGGAAAAGGACCAAGGTTTATCCTGTCACTACTCACAGAAAGCAGGACACTCACAAACCTCACTTTTGGAGAACTGTAGCCAAGGATGGCATCTTGTTATGTCTTAATAAACTTTATATGCCATCTACATACCAACTGCCTGTTAGGGAGGCATGCAAGGGAAATCCCTTTCTGTCCAACAATCAGAAATGTAAACACGCATCCACAGTATACTAATGTTTGTTAGGACTATCACTGGAACCAAGTAGCCTACTATGGTCAAATAAGACTAAGACTGAGCTTTTTGGCAAAAACAATATGCTTGGAGAGAAAGAAAAGATGAAGTGGAAAAGCACATTATGCAGATTTTTCTCTTCCAAATGCATTGAAAACCTTGTTACAGTGCAGGGCACCATGAACTTTTTGAGATACTAAATTTTAAATAAAAATCTGATGGATACTTTCTGTAAACTGAAAAGGGGTAGATCCAAAACATTTGGTAAAAATTGAGTAAAAAGAGTAAAGGCTGTCCTGTTGAGAAAAAGGATTTGAACACAGTATTGACAGTTGTCAGTTCTGTAACTGCTGTGCCAATAATTTTGGAGAAAGCTGTCAGTAATGCACACGTGAGTGCAAATTGCTGTTATAGTGCATGTACCTTCAACCTATTTTGATGTGTAGAAGAAAATAAAATTAAGAATCAAACATAAAGAAATAAAGGAAAGGATACCAATGAAAGCTTTTGGTGACACCAAGCAGCATTCAAACCTTACCACCAAACAATGGGTTTGTTCAAAATTTTAGTTGGCAAAAAAGGATAATTTATTCAAAACATTTATTTGAATCAAGTTTTTTTATCATAAGTGATTTGAAATTCTTCCTCGAACCCCTTCTTTTCCTGCGGGGTCTTTGTCTGCCATTACTCCTGTGTGGTGACCAGCTGGCTCTGCTTACTGCTCGCTGTGGTGCAACAATCACATCCAGCTGCTGAAAATAGGATCTAACATCGCAAACCACAACAAACCACCCATCACACACAATGAAGCATCTCACACATAGTTCAAACTTCAGCTGTTTTCTGAATACGCACTGTCTGATGCAAATGTTCTAATTAAAAACAAAGTGATTTTATTGTTTGTTTAATTTCATCAGGTAAGTACTGAAATGTACAAAACACGGACACCTGCCAATCCAGTGGCAACAAAAAACAAAAACATAAAACTGGAAAAATGACAAAAAGAAACTGAAACACACTCCCAAACCAAACAGAGCACAAAGTACAAAACCAGGGTATAAATTCCTGAATTTAACTCTGATTATACCCAGCTTTGTTTCTATTCTGTCAAAATTTGCGAGACACAATGTAGAAAAGGTCCAGAGAAGATAATAAACAAAGACTCTGGAAACTTCATTTATATATCTACAGATGTAAAAAGTATTTTCCAGAATCTGCAAAAAAATAAAGTTAAAAAAAGAGACAGAATGCAGAAACATGGGAGCTTGTCTTAAACTCATCTTTGCATTTTGCATGTCCAGGGTTCTTGTTTGTACAAAGAAATTCACAATGTTGAATAAATAAAACAGTTTGGAACGACATTTGTCACCAATTTTCAAACCTTTTTCTGCAGGGGAAGGTAGATCACGCTTTCATACTATTAGCTACCACTGTCAGACCTGAAAACACTAATAATACCTGCAGCTAATTCCATGTGAGCAGCAAACACTTTCCACTGATTGCTTAGACACTTTGCACACTCATTGGAAATGTAAAAAAGTGTTTGCTTTCTGTAGCAGCGAATAGTGTTTCTATTCAGTTGCTATTCTTAATAGTTGTATAGTGCAATAACCTACAACAGTTAGTAAATACATGACAGAACAAACGTATGCAGGTCATGGTTCCAGTTCATGCCGAAGGACAAACAGCTCAGAAGAGAGCTCATTCTCAGACTGTTAATCCCTTGTGTAAGGTGCCCTTTACTCGTGATGTAACACTGTTTTGGTCATCTCCTCTCTTACATCAAGACAACTGTCCTTAATGAGGATTCATTAGCACGGTTACATATCAGTTTCTGTTTTTGGCTTGAGCTTGCCATGTAGAAAGGAACCAAAATCAGGAAATCCTGGGAATGTTTGACAGATTTTACAATACGGAAGAGAGGACTATCCTTTTTGCTGACTGTCTTTTAATGCGCTTCTGTGACACGCATCTTCGCCTCCTCCAAATGCTACAAAATAAGTTGGGTTTTCCCCACTCTAAATGCTCCTGACGTGAAGCTCTCCACTCGGTCAGCTTTGTTTTGTTTCCACAACAAACAGTTCTGGAGGGTAAACCTGCCGCTCCCAAAGCTTTTTTTTTTTCCTCAAAAAGTCCCCGGCGACAATCCCCTTTCCTTTATGTGAATACACGATGCAGTAAAGCCCATTCACCACTAGGGGTCCTCGTCCATGTCATCCAGGTTAGGAGCCATGATGAAATGTTTGGGGTAAAGGAGGCTGTGCTCGTCCGCGTACTCCTCCCATCGTGCGTCGTCGCTCTCGTGGGTGATGTAGCGCTCGCCTCGCCGTGTTTCGAACTCCCTGAGGTCCAGCCACGTCTGGTAATCCTGGAAAACACACTCAGCTTTAAAGCTCTGTTGCTATATTGTTCCCATCAGTCTGGCAACTTTGTGAAAAGTTTGATTAAATGGAAGAAAAAAAGGAAAATGTGTTACCTGTAACCAGGGATGGCTGAGACACTTGTCCACGCTGTACCTCTTCCTCATTTTGACTTGGAGGAGATTGTTGATCAGGTCTGTGGCTGTGGCAGAAACACACAGAAACGTTGCAAAAGTATTCACACCCCTGAACTTTTTCACATTCTCTAACATTAGAACCACAAACAGAATTATTAGGATTTCATGCTTAGTGGAAACAAACGGATATTTGGTCTTCAAAACTACAAATAAAAATCTGCAAATTATGGTATTTGTTATTAATTTGATGCCGCTAAATAAAATGGAGTACGACTGCCTTTAGGAAAGACCAAATTAGTAAATAGACTGCAATTTAAAATCCATATGAATACAGCTGTTCTGTGAAGGCCTCACACATTTGTAACAGAACATTAGTGAACAAGTTTAAAGCAGGGTTAAGGCAAACAACAACTCTCTAAACCAGGAACATCTAACTGAGCATGGCTTAGCCCAGTGTTTCTCAAACTATGGGGCGAGCCCCACTAGTGGGGCGCAGAGGTATTGCAGGTGGGGCATGACATCAACGGGATTTAAATAGTTTTTTCCCCCCTAGATTCTGTCGTTGTAAATGTTTCACTGCACTGTAAATTAAATTAAATTAACCAGCTCCCCCCTCTCACAAAATTAAACACACTCAGATAAATTAGCAATTGTGATCATCATTGTAAACAGAACCGGGACCTGGAACATCGGGCTGGGAGTTTGACGTCAGAATATATCGCACCAGAACAAAACAAGCTGAAGTAGCCGCATTATCAGAGATTCCATCTACAAAATGTACAAATATCTAAAAAGATCATAGAATGTTTCAGAGTCAGAGAAGTCACACGGTCAACCACGGAGGAAATACAGGGATGAGTATCTTGCTCTTTATCTATTTCTTTTTATTTTTTTTATTTTGTACTTTTGAAAGCTTTGTAAATTTGATAAAACTACAACTTTTATTTTCTCCAACTGTGAGCTGAAGTTCTACATGTAGCAACTACTGACAGCATATATTTCTGAGCCGGTTTTATACCAGTGCGCAACCCCTTTTTCCAACTAATTTATACCCTTAAAAACTTGTAGACTAACTCGGCTAGTTAAATAAATAAAACACTTTAAAAATCAGGCGTGGTCACCATTCTGTTGGGGCGATAAAAGCATGGGGGGCTTGTGTATGCTATTTTGTCCAAAGTGGGGAATGATTAAAAAAAAGTTTGAGAAACACTGGCTTAGCCCATCATCTGAAAGTGGAAAGAGTATAGCACAGCTGCTGGCCTTCCAAGACACAGCAGTCATAAAGAGGAAGGTTGACTAGGAAGAGCTTTAAATCAGAGACACAGCCAAGAGGCCCACGATAGCTGAAGAAACTGCAGAGATCCCCAGCTCAGGTGGGAGAAATCCGTTTATAGGACAACGGTTGTGGTGTACTCTACAAATCTGGCTTTTGAGCAAGAGTAGAAAGAAAAAAAGCTATTGTTGACAGAAAGCCATAAGAAGTTTGGGTTTTGGTTTCCTAAAAGCCCAGTAGAAGAAACACCAAACAAAAGAAAAGAAATAAAGAGGTCTGATTAGACAAGACCTATATTAAACTTTTTGACCTCCAAGCAAAACACTTTGCACCCTGAACAAATCATTCCCATAGTGGCACACAGTGATGGCAGCATCACTCTGTGGGTATACTTTCTTCAGCAGGAAGAGGAAAGCTGGTCAGAGTTGATGGAAAGATGGATGGACCTAGCCTAAATACAGCGCAGTCCTGAAAGAATACTGCAAAAGGTTTGAGACTGGGGTGGACGTCCATCTTATAGCAGGACAAACAGCCTAAACTTACAGCTATAGTTACCATTGACTGAATTAAATCAAAGCATGTTAATGAGTTAGAATGGCCTAGTCAAAGTACAGAGATGTATGCAACTGAGAGCCTTTACCAAAACCTAACACGGCTCCAAAAAGTAAGTTGGGGAAATACACCAAAAGTAAGGATAAGATACAATCTAGCATGTCGCAACCACCAGAAAGATACATTTTACATAAGTTTTGTTTAATTGTGCAGGGTTTGTCTACTGCATTGTAAATGTAAAGCAGTTTGTACATATCCATGATAAAATGTTTGATTTACGACAAAGGGCAGCCTTGTTATAGGGTCACAAAAGCTGGTAGGTGCAGCATCCTGCAAGGCTCTCTGGGTGGAACATACTCGGCAGGTACATGGAAGATACCTAGCAGCAGGTAGCTTGAACAATTGTCATCATGACGGAGCCAAAATTGTATTCATCTGTACACCAGTGTTCCGACTATCTGTGCTACCCGCATGCACATTTCGATGTTACGTCACAATTCGCTTACTCAGCAAATCTGTCATCAAGAATTCCTACCTGGAAGATCCATTTCGTCTGTTTTATTTCTTTGAAGTTTACGGTGAGTTTTATTCAAATTATTTTACTACTACCTAATTTTTATTCAAAATATTTTAAGGCTTTCCTTAAGCTACTAGTATCAAGTTTACATGACAGCCCTTGTAGCCTATGTTAGTTCACTTCTGTGATATCGTTACACTGTATGTAAACAAGTCCCATTATTAGAGTCGTACAGTAAATGCGGTGTATTTTGCGGGCTATTTGTGCTTATAATCATAGGCTACTACATTTTAATATTTTGGAGTAGGATAATAATACTGCTATCTGCTCTACGTCTTACTGGCTTGGTATATATTCATTAGCTGCTTTACAAACTAACAGATTTCCAGAGTGTGCTATTCATCTATAGGCCTATTTAACAGGTAGGATATTCTGATCATGGTTTTTAGTGCATCTTTATGTGCAAGTTTTAGTTTATATTAAACGGGTAGCATGTTCTGTGGATTTGAAAGAAAAGTTTTCGTTATTCATAATTTTTTGCTATGTTAGGCATTACTGCTAAACTGCCACTTCAATCCCGTCACTTGAAAAATATTTTCTGATGATTATGTTTAACATCAAAGCTAACAGTTGTTGTTTTCGGCATGTAAACATACTTTTCAAGGGGTAGCACTGACAGATCCACGCTACGGTAGAACATTCTGAGAAGGTAGCACAGATCGTCAGAAAAGTGCTGTCAGCCATATAATAAAGAAATTAGACCGTATCACGTTATAACGTGATAGTTTATTGTAAAAACGTGAAGCTATCATGTTATAACGTTTTAGGTTCAAGTGGTTTTCACGTTTTTACAATAACGTTATAACATAATACGGTCTAATTTCTTTATTATATGGCTGACAGCTCTACGCCACCGTACATATGACATGCTGAAATTTAGAAAATGTACCTGGGATGAAGACATTTCACACAAAGGATGCCCAAGACGTGAAAATATGTAACGTTAGAGGGTATCGCTTGTAAATGTGAATCCCCTGGTGTAACCATAACAGATTTTACGACAGTAGTAGAAAACAATACATTTTTCCCAACTGTAGGGGGATCCCGAGAGCAAAACTTACTTAGTGTTGCTTTAACCAGGACAGGAGACAGATGATGTGGTAGAAACACTAAGCAGCAAGCACAGAAACCACACACATAAGTGGCTAAAAATAAAGCTTAGTTTATACTTCTCCGTTAGCGGAAGTGTGGAGACACGCAGCGCCATTATCCGTTGACGCGACAGACGGAGTAAAGCCCAGGTTTTTTTTTAACTATCCGTCGAATGCAACGGAGAGCGCATGTCTGTGATTGGTCAGCCCAACATCAGTATAAGATCATTTCATCAGAACAGTAATCTATAGTCAATGTAATTATTAGTCAATGCCGCTTTTGGGCACTAGATACTTAATATTGCAAGGCCAGTTTATCTAATATGGTCTTTTGGCGATTTTGAACACCAGGAGGTGTAGAGCACAACAAAACAGACTGCTGTGTTTGGTTGTTTACATGCGTTTTTAGAGCATTCTTTGAGCTGCATTTCTAGTAAAAATCTTTCCAGCTCAATCAAAACTTGCCATTGCTCCTTGAGTGGATGTGCGTTTACAAGCTGAAGTAAATAAACTGTCGTCGACCAGAGACATCACTGCAATGGTAGGCAGACCTGATAGAATAGGTCTGCACCCCCTGCTGTGCTGGTGGAGAATTGCTTCGCAACAACGGAGACGTATAAAGGAAAAACGTCTCCGACAATACATGTGCGTGTGAGTGCAAACTTGGTATAAACAAGTAGGTTTAGGTTTAGTAGGTTACATTGTGTTTAAATGCAAATGAATCAAATGTATAAGGTCAATGTGAAAATTATAATGGTAGACTGTTTTATTTATATTTTTCTTTAATGGTTTCTGAACATCCATGCTTCACCTCATCTGAGTTTGAGATATTTTGGAAAGAAGAATATCGGTCTTTATATGTGCACAGCTGATAGAGACATACCCCCAAAGACTTGCAGGTATTAATGCAGCAAAGGTACTTCCACAAAACACTGACACACTGAGGACAAATGCATGCCACACTTTTAAGAATTTAAATTCAAAAAATATTTGGAAAACGTGTATCCTTTAACTTCAGTTTTGCAATCATGGAATACAGTGTGTTACATTTCAATAAAATATTTGTAGGTTTGTGCTTATAATGCAATAAAATGTGGAAAAAGTTCAAGAGTTAAAAACACTTTTTAAAGTCACTGTTAATAAACTTAAAATAATGTCAGATTTAATTCTAAATGTGACCTTTACAGGGACATGTAGAGATAAAAAAGACTCACTAAACATTAGCATTATTCTGTGTTGTGAACTCTACGTAGGAGGAGCTACAGCTTGGACAGTTCAGAAGAAATGAAAGTGATTCATCTCAACCACAGACAGTAAAAGTCAAGCTTTAAACAGTTCAGATGACCCAGACATGTAGGTGGGGAGGGATAGTTCATCTGAATTTCAGTTTGACACCAGAACACAGGTGCTACCAGGTCTGCAACTATTTACAGAGTTGAAAACCAGAATAAACTAAGCCTTGGTAAATTCCAGGGGGAAGGAAGAGAGCAAATGAACATGACTGCTCTTTGTCTTCTTACCTTCTGCAGAAATGTCCTTCCAGGGTGTCGGGGGGTACATGAAGGCGGCGTTCTGGATCTGATCGTTAATGTCTTCATCCTCGTTAAAAGGGAAGGTCCCGCTTAAACTGACGTAGATTATGACTCCCACTGACCACATGTCTAAGGACCGGTTGTAGCCTTTGCTGCGCAGCACCTCTGGGGCCAGGTAAGCTGGGGTGCCCACGACTGACCGCCGGAACGACTTCTCACCAATGATGCGTGCAAAGCCAAAGTCACACAGCTTTACCTGAGGAACAACATGCATAATCACCACATGTCTTCTTAGTCTTTCATGTGTTTTAGAGATCATGGTTAAATGCACTCTAAATAAATTCCCTGGGTTTTTGGAAAAGAAACTGGCCTATATTATGACAGATCCATTATCATAAATAACAGTGGGGATTAGGTACTTTTACATATTAATCCATTGTTTTAAGCCAAAGCACACAGTTCCGGTATTCCAGGGATTATTTAGCAAACTTTATATATTTGTGATTGTCGAACAGAATTTTTTTTTTTTTTCCTGGTACAAATACAAGCAGTTGGCATGTTAATAGGATCTAGTGGATGTTTTATAGACTTGGTAACCCAAGGATGACTTTCTTTGGTGAAGTTTGGGGAAAAATATTTATAACTTAGTGTGAGATGATGATACCGCAATAAAGGATACATTTATTTACAGGTTCATTACACATTTTGTGCAGGGGGGCCAACAAAATAGTCCTTTGCAAAAGATTTGGAACCACTTTTGATTTCTTTTTGTTTTGTTTCAACAAGCCAGACTTTCTTGACATATTTTGAATGAGTCTTGATCAATACTTCCCCATTCAGCTAAAGAAATAGGAACAAATTGTATCTTTGTGATGGACTCTTTGCAAGTGCCTAAGGATCTAATTTAAAATTGATCTTTTAATATCTAAAGGATTTATATATCTGATTTAAAAGGCCAAGCAAGTAAAAGACCCTTCCACTATACTGACACTTTTAAAAAGAGTAAAAGGACTCTGGTTCGTTAAAAGCAAACCATACTGAACATGCCACCGTAGACCCAAAGAAAACAAAAACATACATAATATATTTATCTTTGTTACCTGTGGAAAAGGTTCTGCGGAGGCCAGTAGTACATTTTCAGGCTTCAAGTCACAGTGAACAATATTTTTGAAGTGGAGATGCCTCAAGGCCACCAGGATCTGTTGAAAGCACAAGTTAAATTAGCACAGACATATTTAACACAACTTGATAACCATGTAAAACTAGCATTTAATTGTTTAAATTGTATAATTCTGACTATTATATGTGGAAGGAAATCTGTTGTTCAGTCAAAGAGACCAAATAGTTGCAACTTGAGCATACAGATGCCCTTAAATACTTCCACATTGCGCAGTATCAGCTCATCTATATTCATCCTTGCATAAGCTAACCCTGTACAAATTTCAGGCTGTGGCTCTGTACCAAAACCACAATCCACTCAGTCCCCCAATCCCGGCCCTGGCTTTAACAGAAGTCCTTCTGGCCACATCTGAGCCAGGCCCCGCTGAAGCTAATGGGGCCGTGGTTAACGGCCCCTGCTGCTTTTTGGGACCCAAAATCTAAGCAGACCCCAGGACCCACAGCTCTTCTAATCAAGCCACAAAGCCAACAGCACACTGTAGGCTGTAATTGGCAGTCAGGCAGGAGGCCGCGATGCCGTGTGGACTAGTGCCATATAAACATATTCCGCCAATCAGGGCACCACAACAAGAATAAACAGCCCCTGACTCTGGAGCAGAGGGTCATCACACCCAAACACAGAGAGGAGAAAGTTCAAGAAGGAGATAAAGGAAATTGATATAAAACATGCAAATGGGAGTTAGAAGAACTGAAACGGACAGAATACAAAATGTGACATACAGCACCTTAAATTCTCAACAAACCTTATTTGGGAGCAGTAAAAACAACAAACTGCATTTTATTCTTGATATTATATGGCAGTTTATTGGCTTTCTTCCAATAAAGTGTTTTTTCTTAACATTATTCCATAAAGACCAGATTTGAGGGGTGAATGACTGACAGTTGTCCTGTCAAAAGATTCTACCACCTGAGCTGTGGATCTCTGCATCTCCTCCATTGCTACCATGGGCCTCTTGGCTTCTTCTCTGATTACTTATCTCCATGCCTGACCAGTCATTATAGGTGGACAGATAAGTATTTGTATACAGTTGTGCTGTATTCTTTCCATTTTAAAGTAATGAATAGAACAGTGTTCCTTGAGGTGCTAGTAGGCTTGGAACATTGCTTTAGAATCAAAGTCCGCTTTAAACTTTTCCACAACCTTTGCCTGACCTTTCTTTGTTACTAATGTTCACCAATTAGGTGACCTCTGAAGGCTATTGGCTGCAGTGTGTTTTTTTATCAATTAAATTTAAAAATGCTTTATCCCAAATTGAAATTAAATACTGTTGTAACTCATTACATCCAAGTATTTTCAAAAAGTTGTGGAAGGTGATGCTGTGGGCAGGAAGAACTTGTGGTAACAGTCAGTCTTGAAATAAATCTCAGGAAACCTCTGACTTAAGACACTGTTGCTGTATTACAATCTCATGACTGTCATGACATATAACAGCTCAATATTTGGGCAGGAGTGGCGATATTTCACAGTAACATGTCCTGGACCACACCATCAGTTGTTGACAAACATGCTGATCCTCTTCATGTCTCTGTCTGAGAGTATGGTTAGAAAGCCAGGCTGAGAGACATCGGAGTACGGAATTTAATCCTTGCCCAATGCGATCGATGGAAGAGATGGTCTGAACTTCCTCATTCTCTCTCTGCTCTTTGGTCTTGCTCTGCATCCATGAAGCTTCATTTTCAACACCTCAGCGATTTGTGGCCATAGTTCAGGTATTATTTAAGCTTTTGAGATGATAACCAGCTGCAGGATTGGCAAGACTCTCTGAATGGCAGCTTTTCTGATGCTTCTGCAGGAGGAAATCCCCGCATGCGCTCCTGCTACATCAGTGTTTAGGTTAAGCTGCAAAAATGCGCTCCAAAGCATCCCTAACTCTTTAACGCGCTGTTAGTTCCCGGATAGTGAGATGCATTGGGTTCGGTGTCCAGCTCTGAGATGATTTTTGGGTGCTCCCATGGAAATCTTTCTTTGATTGATTAATAACATGAACTCTGTGCATAAAATTGGGATTAGTAATCTGTCAAAATGAGATGGCCTTCAGATTTTTCCTTCACCATTTAAAAAACCAATCAATGGAAAATTTGATAAATGCGACCCCTAGCCTTGGCTGACAAACAAGCTAACATGGCTAACTCTAACTGCAACATGATTAGCCACAAATAATAACAATGGGGACTGGCGCTTTTTAAACGGCCACCATCTCTTTCTACACTTAGGTTGCGTGCGCATCCACTGTGTTGATCAACAAATAATCCCTCTATAACATAATATCCCAATATCACATTAAGGTTTGTAGTTCTAATATGTCAAAAGATCAAGGGTCAATATTTAGCTGCTCCATTGAGTAGGTTATGGAAAATTATTAGTTAGCACAAAAACAGAAACATGAGTATGAAACTACATTAGTAAGATGGTGGGAAAATTAGAAAGTTAAAAGAGATCCCAGTTTAAGCAACACAAACCTGTGTGACGAGGAATTTGGTGATTCGTTCTGGTAATTTGCTCTTCTCGCTGGACAGGATCATCTCCAGCATGTCTCCGTGCAGCTTCTCCATGACAACAAACACTCGCTCTGGGGTCTCAAACATACACTCCAGGTTAACGATACCTGGATGATGCAGATTCTAAAGAAAAAGAGACCAAATTTAAAGTTAAAATCAAAAAGTTTGTGTGCAAGGTACTTAACATGACCATTAACATGGTTTGTGTTATTGATTTATTCATTTCCTACCTGTAATATGGCCACCTCATTCCTTAGCTGGCTCTCCTGCTTGGTAGGAAATCTCATCTTGTCTATAACCTTGATAGCTACGTCTCTGCCGGTCTTTCTGTGCTTTCCTACACGTGAGCAACCCCACACAATGTAATTTAATACAATGCTTTATTAAACATTATAGATTACATAGATTTAATAAAATAGGAACATACCTCCATACACAATGCCAAACTGGCCTGATCCCAGCACCTCGTCAGAGAATATTTGATAGACCGAGGCAATATCCTGCACAAATAGCATTTGCACTGTTACTTAATGGCTGCATTTTACATGTGGAAAAGCCAGCTCCACAAACTGAAATTGGAATCATCAACAATTACATCATCTATGGCTTGGCAACACCGTTGCTTTTCCTAAATGTTTTTGGGTATTGCCAAATATTTAACTTTCACTCAGTGCAGAAGTGGAACTGAATCGAAAACCCCATGACCCAAAAGGATGAAAAAAAAGGAAAATGAAGGTTCCTCATTTGTGTAGAGAGGAAAACAGCTTCCACTCAATGTTTTAATAAAAGCAGCAGTAAGATACAATTTCTGGTTTAACCACAATGGCTACTTTAATAGCACACATATGCATGAATTTGCAAGCTGTGCTGGGAAATTGTGCAATTGCTTCTGGTAGAAAATAAAATAAAGAAGCTGCACTTACCACATTCTCCTGGATCTGGCAGTTGGACACAGATATGCTGATGGACAGCTCTTCTGAAAGAGGGAAACACATGATTGTTTTTCCACCCTGAAGCACTGAAAACACAATTTTCCTCTTGCATTAAGCAGCAAGTGAATCACTGATATTTCAAGTTTGGGATTCATTCCTCACATTCCAGTCTTTCTCTTCATGTGAGCATCCTATCTTATCACAGCTGCATGCAGTGAGACAAACATGATGAAGCATTTTATCACACAAGAAATTGGAAAAAGAAATCAATCTGGAGAGATGTGTGTGACTAAATGGTGTGAGTATGCAATCCATTTCAAATTGAGAATTTGGAATGCCACAGGAGTAAGACAAAACACAAGCAGTGAACAGTCTTAAAAAACTTAGGAGAAAACTGATGCAAGAATTTTATTTCAGTCTATGAAAAAGAATCAGAATTTATTAGTTTTAAGTTCCCAATATACATTTTTGAAAGAAAATGCTTTATTCAGGTCTAAAAGACTTTCTTTTTGCTCCTTATTAGCAATAATTTTGCCTGAATTACTAACCTTTAATTAACCATTAATGACCAGATAAACTAAGAATGTTTTTTTCATATTCTCTTCCTGTTTGTAAGCGGTATGTTCCACCCAGTTGGTTTCATTCCAGTTATCTGAATATCACAAAATATGTCCCTCCAGTCTCTTTATTTGTGTAAAAAAAATTTACAATTAGATTAATAATGTGGTTCAGAATGTTGATGTTAGTGTTTGATTGTCTGCAGGTTTCATTTAACATCATTCAGTCACATTTGGTCCACCTTAAATTGGTATTAAGCGGTGTAAGGGAAAAAAAGTTCTGTTCTAATGTGCCCTGTGCCAATTTGTCAGTTGTCAAGGCAATTATGAATTGGTGCATGGTACCATAATTTTCGGACTATAAACCGCTACTTTTTTCCACACGCTTTGGACAACGATGCAGCTAGTTTATATATTTTTCTTTACTGGCTAACGGCCTCCGGGGGCTTTCTATAGTAGAAAGCACAAAAGTGAGACAGACATGTGGGGAAAGATTATGTGACAAAGAAGACTCTATTGGTAGTTTTCATGCACACGCGCTCATGAAAAACACACCAAGAAATGCATATGATGCAGCTTTTAAGTTAAAGGCAATCGAGCTGGCCGTCAAAGAAGGAAATAGAGCTTCTGCACGTAAGCTTGACATCAATGAATCGATGGTGAGACGGAGGAGGCAGCGGGAAGAACTGAATCAGTGTAAAAAGACAACAAAAGCTTTCAGAGGACATAAAGACACCGAAGAAGACGACTTCAGTGGCTTTAATGAGGAAGACGAAGACAGCGACCAATGACTTTTCTGGTAGGCTAAATTATGTTTTATTTTCTGACCAAGCATGTTACTGTCGTTGTGTGTTGGCGCGCTACTGCCGATTTTCAGGCAGAGTTTGAAAAAAAAAAAAGCACGTCTTAAATTAAAACTAGATAAATACTCATACACCGCAGACCTCCGCCAGGGCCACTCACACCCCCCTCATCCCCATGTTGTTATATATATTTCTAACTTTTGGACAATTAATTTAGCTTCTTCTTGTAAAGATCTTAATATCATTTTTTTTAAGGAACGTCTGAAACAGCTTTAAAAAAACAAACTCAAAATTAAACTGTCTAAAAAATAAATCATGATTTCATTTAGTGTGACAGAAATTACTTGCTGCAGCCACCTTCATGCATTATATTGACTACAGTAACCTTATTCATGACAACAACCCTGCTAGCTCTTTACAGATGTTGGATGCTGTTCATCATGGAGGAGTAAGATTTTTCACAGGATATAAACCCCAGACCAGACTTTTGCACTGGTTTAGTTGTGTATAATATAAATAAATGACTGGTTTACTATCACTGCATCTACCTTCCTATACGTTACTCTAACAGAGCAAGTGTGTTGAACTGACTCTATTGTCTCTTTTCCCATTACTATGTTATATTTTTGTTTTGGCCTTTCCTGAAAATGAGATTGAATGTACTTTTTCTTTATTTATACAATTAAATTGCATTTAGACAAAGAAAACGTACAGCTTTAATTGGATGCCAGTAGTTTTAGTCCATTTAAAAACGCAGTTTCCATCTGGTCATGTTACTCTACTAGTCAACCCTATTATCTCCAAACAATGACTTCACAGTCTTGCTTCCTCTTGACTACACACACGCACGCACGCACGCACACACAGACACCCACACCAGGGCTTTCCCTTAAATGTGAATAGATTTCATTTTGTCAAACCTCAAAGTTTCAACACACAAAATGTGAGTAATACTTTAAATGTGACACAGAGAGCCTTAGTAATATGACATCCAAAAAAATCCTGCAAGATGCTGAAACCGAAAACTCTAAAGAGGATAGAGATGCAAAGATCAAAGTGCAAACAGAAGAGATTCAATAAATTCTCCTTACTGTGATCTCTTCCCTGACCGGCGGCGCTTGCCACACTCGGCTGAGGGGTGACGGGCATCAGGGCCTGTCTGATGGCCTTCTCCCAGCCCTGGGCCACCTCCACCCCCACTCCAGAAGCAGCCAGTGCAGGGCTATGGTAGTTGCTGCCGTTGTTCTCCCCCACATAGTAGACCATGGTGGCTGTGATGATCTCAAAGCAGTGCGGGTTGCTGCCCTGGGCCAGATTACCGTAGTCTCTGAACAGCTCCACCTGGAGAATCTCGGACAGAGGGATCTCCTGCAGGAGGAGTTGGAAGATAGGTGAAACTGATTTTTATCTTCTTTACTTTTTTCAAATAAAATAAGTAAAAAGATTAATGTCAATACAATACTTTGTGAACAAATTAAGCTAAAATACCATGACAAAATGAAAAACTAAATAATTAAATCTGCTAGTCTTAACCTTACCTTCAAAACAAATCACACCCATACATTTTAAGATACATTTGGCTCATTTAAAGAAATATGGAGAAAAAAAATCAATACAGACAATGCAAGCTTAACAAGTAAGACAAACTCACTGACTGCATAAGCCTTCACGCTGTTTTTGTCCAAACTCAAAACCTCTACTTTCCTCTCCGCTCTCCCTTTTGAGCACAAACTGAAAGGACAGTTTAGGCGCAACTAAAACTTCCCCCTTCCCCTTTAAACTTGATGTTAAATCAAAGAGAAAGTGGGAGGGCCAAATGCAGAGAAAAACACAGAGAATTTCCAGCCAATGAGGGATCACAGAGGCGCACGCTGTCCCCTCCACATGGCTCACCACAGAGTATCGGATGAAGTGCTTGTGGTTAGCGTGGACTGGGTCATGTGAGCAGCCCCTGTGGCGGCTTGAGTACTCTGGTTGCCTGATTACAAGGCAGGGGCCTGCCGGAGTGGCCCCATCTGATCACGAGCTGCCGGCGCTATCGCGAACCACTGAGATGAAGGACAAGCACCACAACTGGGGTAGGAGTGTGAGGGGGAAGGAGAGGGTTGGGGTCCAATGTTTCAGAGTGACAGCACTGAGACAGAGAGAAGCCCCCTCACCCCCATAAGAGTTTCTTCAGAGGAAGCCACAAGTACAGGGGTCTCATCTTCAAACAGGGAACCATTATGGCTTCCAAATGGTGAAAATGGCTGCCATGCCACCACACGACCACCACTAATCAGATCGGAGGTATAAAGGAAAGCAGAGAGGGGAGGACGTTGGCCACACAATGATGAGCAGCAGGCAAGAGAAACTTCAGAGAAATAAAAGAAAAAGAAAACATTTTTTTCTGGTTACTGATAGGATAAAAATCCAAAAACTGCATTTTCCACTTAAAATATATGAATTTATTGTATATTATCTATAACAGCATAGTAAGGAAAGATAGATTACAAATGAGACTGGTGGACACTAGAGGTAACATGATACACATTTAGAAAATCCTGAATAGTGTTAATAGACCCAACTCTCATTTCAGGGCGGATAAGATTGTAAAATTTAAGAGGGAAAGGGGAAAACAAATGCAATTCTTTTTTGGAAGCATAGGACCAAAATTGCTAAAACACACAGTAACTCAAAACATTAAGCAAATTAATGCAGGTGGGAATGAGAATGTTAGAAGTTATATAATCAATGTTTCCTGGGGACCGAAGGGAAAATGAAGGCCAAGCAAAAACAAAAACCATCTTGTGAAAAGAATTTATACAAAGGTATTGCAAAAAATAAATTTCACATGTATTTGTAATTAGTTTATTCAATGTGGTGTATTTCCAGATAAAATAACATTGGAAAAGGTAACTACAGTTCATTTTGTTATTGGTTTTAAGTGCTGCTTTGACAATTACTTTTATTATTGAACTATTTAAAAAAAAAGTTTTTTGCTTAACCAAAATAAGGATGAATTGATTACAGTAAATATATGAAGTTTCAGTTGAAATAGTGTCTGATTCTAGACCTGTCAGTGCTTTCACAATTTTCTAAAGTGCTTCAAAAATGGTTTGTGAAAAAATGTTTTATTAGTAAGTGGGTGAGTTTGCATAGTTTAATAATATAACATCTATGCTCAAAGACATCAGATGTGAAGTTCCACAAGGTTCAGTATTGGGACTGTTTTGCTTTTAATTTATATATTAGTGACAGTTGTGAAGTACCTAATAAATTACAATTTATTCTGTTTTATTGTGAGAATGACATTGTTTAATTATTATTTTTAAGCCTGAATAAAACTAAACATGTGTTTTGATTATAATTTTCCATCCATCCATTTTCTTCCGCTTATCCGGGGTCGGGTCGCAGGGGCACCAGCCTAAGCAAAGACACCCAGACTTCCCTCTCCCCAGCCACTTGTTCCAGCTCCTCGGGAGGAACCCCAAGGCGCTCCCAGGCCAGCCGAGAAACATAGTCCCTCCAGCGTGTCCTGGGCCTTCCCCTGGGCATCCTCCCGGTGAGACGTGCCTGATACACCTCACCAGGGAGGCGTCCAGTAGGCATCCTGACCAGATGCCCGAGCCACCTCAACTGACTCCTCTCGATGTGGAGAAGCAGCGGCTCTACTCTGAGCCCCCTCCGGATGACTGAGCTTCTCACCCTATCTCTAAGGGAGAGCCCAGACACTCTGCGGAGGAAACTCATTACAGCCGCTTGTACCCGTGATCTTGTTCTTTCGGTCACCACCCAGAGTTCGTGACCATAGATGAGGGTAGGAACGTAGATGGACCGGTAAATCGAGAGCTTCGCCTTTTGGCTCAGCTCTCTCTTCACCACGACAGACCGGTAGAGCGCCCGCATAACTGCAGATGCCCCACCAATCCGTCTATCGATCTCCCGCTCCATTTTTCCCTCATTCGTGAACAAGACCCCCAGATTCTTAAACTCCTCCACTTGGGGATTATAACTTTAGCAGATGAAATCTCAGTAGAGAGGAAATCTTATTGTAGATCTGTGTCCTTGCTTTACAATTTTTAAAGTGCTTGAAAAATGGTTGATAAGTTAAGAGTTTACAGTTAAGAGTTTAACAGAAAATAATATTAAAAGAGAATCAGTGTGGATTCAGAAGGAACTGATCTTGACATTTATTTACTTCCCTTTAACAAAGAATTTGCAGCAGCAATAGAAAGAGAGCAACACTTGTAGGGTGTTGGGTGCCTATCTCTAGAGCTTGCTCCAACAGAGCAACAAACATAAGAGCAATTTAGAGAGACCAATTAACCTAATGCAAATGTTTGGACTGTGGGAGGGAGCCAGAGCATAACCTTTGGTAAAATGTGATTTTATTACAATGTTGATAGAGTTTCTGTAGAAAGTTCAGTTGCTATAAGTAATTTTAGATAATTGAAAAAGTCATATTAAGAACATAAACCAAAAAGTGTTTCAAAGCAAATTTGACTGAAGCTAGGAGTTTTGCATTCTTCAAGACAATTGTGTTAAGTTTTCCATATTTGAGTTACTGTATAGAAGTTTAGGTACATAATGTAAAGTCATGTTTATATTATGAATTTGTGGATAAAATACTGATAAATATATAGTGAGATGAAATGAGTAGAATAAAACTGGACCAAACAATCTACTGATGTAGAACAAAGAACAACGTTTGTAGGGGGGGGGGGGGGGGGGTAGATTTGCAATAACCCTTCAATTTTCTAGCCTGCTAAGGATTTCCAATGTAGTTGAGTGCCAAGTTGATAATAAAGAACCACATAAAGTCTGCAGTAAACACACCCTGAGGAGTCTGTCCCCGCTGAGGTTTCCTCTCTGAGGCTTTAGTGGCAGACGTTGAAGGGTGTGACAGAATAATTGGAAAAAGAGGGAGAAGGATTTTTTTCTTTTGTTTATTTCTTTTTCTTCAATCAGTAAACCCAGAAAAGTAAAAAAAAAACAGGACTCCATATAACAGCCATGCATGGAACCACCTGTTTGACACATATTCAAACTATAAACTCTGCGCCCTATGCAGAATCCCACTGCAACATACCTCTGACCACAAACCAAATAGGTGTCTGTGTCTCAGAAGCACACATCTCTTACCAAGTGCAAAGACACATGGGGGAAGTCTTTACCATCCAGGCTGTAGTTCCCTTCCCTCAACGTTTGGTGTGTAATTACTGCTTTATTAAGTCCCTGTGGCTGAGTAATGACTAACTACTGCGCTTGCCACTGAGAGGGAAGTGTCACACAATCTCTGCACATCAAATTACAGTCACTCACTCACAGTCGCCACTCTTTTTAAACTAAGTTTGGAAACCAAAAGAGGGAAATCTCACTCTACAAGTCTAAACCCTCTGAAGTTTAAAATGCCCTTCAAATCTACCATCTCCTAAGTGAGACCCAACAGCTAGCAAATGACAACTGTTGATTATGTGACCCTTTCACATGCAAGGAAGAGACAGGGGGTGTCAGAAGAAAAAAGAACAGGGGAAATTTCTGTGGGCTGCACGGACCTTACAGTTGCAAAAAAGACATCTCTTAAGCTGAGTCATACAACTCCCACTGGCTTTGATTTAAATACTTTGCAAGTATGAAGATGCTAATATAATGTGTCATACTTAAATTACTTAAAACTACTTTACTTTGCTGCTTTACTTCAAGCCAGGTCTTTATAGATCTAGTTCACTTCACTGAATCAGGTAAAAATAATTTCAAAGAAGTTAATAATTTTCCTGTATGTTTTAAGTGGAGTACAATATGTATATTTATTGTTTTCCAATAAAAAGACAGAGATCATGCTTTGACGCTTACTTTATAGAACTTAGCTCCGGTGTCATTCTGGAAAAGACTCAGACTCTTGCTGTCCAGCCTCCAGTAATGTCTCTTACGCTGTTAAAGAAGAACAGAAAAAAATAAGGAGGTGAAATACACGTTTTTATAATATGACAAAGACGTGTGATTTTATTCACTCAGTTTTCACAGCATGCAGATGATAACAGATGGAGCTGGCTACTCTGTTTGAGAGGTATTGGTCTTACCAGGTTGTCCCTGCTTGTATAATGAACCATCCAACCCTCCTTCACCACAGTGGAGCTTCGTCTCTTGGTGTGCTTGATAGACTGGACCACCCTCATAAGTGGGATGTTGCTGCTGGTTGAAGGGCTACACAAACAAAACCATAATTCTTCGAGATCACAGTTTATTTAAATACTTTCTGTAAGTACACTGTCCTTCTTAAATTTGTCTGAAGAGAAAGAATCAACAGAAAGCAGTGTGCCTCAATAACTCTTCACACAAGTCAAACCTTTACACATTTGGCATGTTATGAGACCAAAATGTAACTTTTGGGGCCAACAAAACAATACGTGTGACAAAAAAATAAACACTGCACACCACCTTAAGCGCAAGACAAAATGGGAGAGGGGTGATAGCGTCATGCTGTGGGGTTGCTTTTCTTCAGAGGGGAGAGGGAATCTGGTAAAAAATGAATGGACCTAAATACAGGGCAATCTTTGAAAACTTGTTAGAGGCTGAAACAAACTTTAGAATGGAGTGGAGGTTCACCTTCATGCATGACAACAATCCCTAAGCCTACAATGGAATGGTTTAAAACTAATTATTTTCATGTAAGAATGGCCAAGTCAAGGTCTAGACCTAAATACAACTGAAGATCTGCTGCAAGACTTCAACAACCACTTTTACAGATTCTTTCCATCCAATCTGACTGAGACGGAGCCTAGAGATTTTATCTCTAGGCGAGCTGTTCATAACATACGCCAAAGTACATAGAGATTTGTTTCAAACTGTCAAAGGGGAAGAGTGCATATTTAAATGCCACGGATTCCAGATTTTTATTTGTAAAACTTCTGAAAACAATTCATCCTTTTCTCCACTGTCTGAGATACAATTCCAATCCAAAAACATTGAAGCTTATGAGTGCAATGTCACAAAATGTGAAAAAGTTCAAAAGTGTTTATTACTTTTGTAAAGCACCATAAAATCTGAAACAGCTAGAACAAGATAATAAATCCAATGAACTTTTGAAAGTTTCAGTTATATTCCAGTCATGAAAAATAAAATAATGCACAAGAACTAACCAGTTTGCAGTGATACAACAAAGTAATGCTGCCACCTACAGAAATGTTTAGGTCACAAACCAGAAGAAAACCATCGGTCAAAGGGATTCTATTTTGTCATACCTTATACTCTTGATAGGCTCTTCATCCTTTTCTCTATCAGTGAAGGGAGAATCCATGCCGAACATCCCGTCTGGGGTGGACGGTTCATCTGGATCATCCAGACTTCGTCCCCCATCCATATCATTACTGTCCACCTCCATCATATCCATTGTTGTATCAGAATCGGGTCCGGGGCTGGCTGGCTCTAAACATTTACATCAAATGCAGGTATTGATATATTGAATATTACAGAGTGGAGTTAAGCAGATTTTCTGCAAAGATATGACCTAAAACATCCACAGAAACAGATTTATTTTAATGAGTCTAACACTCTTATGTCACTCATGGCAGAATATAATTATATAAAAAACCAAGTAAACATTTCTGTCTCGAATATTTAACTGCTTAATTTCTATTTTAATAATACACCAAAACATTTTTTATGAAGTCATAGATGTGAAAAATCTCAAGATTAAGGTACTACTTACCACCATTAAAGTCCACCTCTCCTAAACAGTCTCTTGGTACCTTTGAAGCACACCGCTTATGGCAATTAAATCTGCAGTCTGGAGAGCATTAATTATGATGAGGCGTTTACATTTTTTCTGATAATAAGAAGAACAGCTTCATACACACTGGTACCTTTACACTGCATGCCCTGGCGAAATAGACCCTTAAGTAGCCGTTTGCAGTACTGGCAGATGGTTGGCCGAGTGTAAGTGTGGATGGCGAAGGTGTGCGGCACCTTGACCCGCGTCTTCTCCATCTTATCCATCCAGATAGGCCTGCCGCTCCAGGACAGGATGCGTTTCCCCGCCTCCTGATGTGACCGTTGTTGCTGAGGTTGGATGGACGGACAAACAAACAGGGAAAAGGTTGGGGGGACATGAGAAGGAATTAAAACCACTAGCTGGAATAGAGCAGGAAAGTCTACAAATGAAGATTTGAGGGACAGAGAAAGAAAGGAGAAATGAGTGTAGCATGAACCAAAATTAGAATTTTCACTATTCTTCTCCAGTCTTTGACTTCTTTGATTTCCTTCTCCCACTTCGTCTGGGATGATTAAGTCAAAATAAAATCTACTACCTAGTTTAGCAATAAAACTAACAAGCTGGCTTCTAAAGGAAAGGTTTTCTTGACAAAACATGACTGTTTTGCTCATAAAAACATCATTTGTGTGACTAAGGTCACTGTTGATGCTTTACAAAAACATTGTCAGATGCACAGAAAGGGAAGTCTAAATTTGGTAATGTAATATTTCCTCCACAGCAACCTGTAGCCATAGTTACACCATTATCCATTTCTGATTCGCTGATCAGTACCTCTCAACGAGTTATTTTCAGGAAAGCGGTCTGTGTTGGAAGATAAAAACAGAACTAAACTCTTGAACAAAAGCTTGTGGCCAACAAAGACATTTGAAAACTGTGGTAACAGTTTGTTTTGAATTGGTCATTACACTTAGCTGTCGGCTTTCAGGTAAATCTCTTCTTAACACTGTTTTTGTTTACACGTCTCGAACATGTGTTAAAGCCTTCAGCAAGTTTTTGAGCCTGTTCTCTTCACATAAGCAGCCTGGTTCTGATTCCAAAGCCAGAAACCACCAGGTCACTGTTGAGCGATATAAGACAATTATGCACTGGCTATATTATTAAGTTTTAGCAATTTTTACGTTTTGGGCCATCATATTCATTCCCGACATTCATGCCTTTGTATCTAGTGGGTAGGACTTTCTTTGTGAGTATTGGTCAAACCCCCCGCAGTAGTACCGTTATTAAAAGTCAACTACATCCCTGGCCTTATTCTGTATTCTTTGCATCTGCTGCCCCTGAGGTCAATTTTGGCAGATGACTTTCAAATTGACCTCCTTCTGAAAGTAAAAATTACATCATTACCTTGGTGGAAATAAACTTCATCAACCTAAATGAAAATAAATGAACTTTTATTTTCAGTAAATTATCTTCTAAACGTAGTTCTTGGTCTCTCAACTTCTTCATGCCGCCCTTGTCACACATCTGCAAATGTTTCATTACAATTTTTATTGCGTTTCCAAGGAATGTGTTTATTAGTGAAGCTCATATTTTTAATGACCTTTATCCTGAATAATGCAGTTTTTTAGCACAGCAAACTGGAAGTGAACACTGTAGCCTTGGATTTACACTGGGTTGTTTGGGGGAAATTATTGATATTTCATGATTTCATGATTTTTCCCTCAAGGTGAGCACTGAGTGACTCCAGAATGCGTCTGCAGGGCAGGCAGCGGAGACGAAGTTCATATGTTTTTCCAGGTTTTGTGTGGACATACACGGCCTGGCCAAAAAAAAGTCACCATCTAAATTTAACTATGCAAATGGATACGAGCCTCCTATTGGATAATTACTGCATGGGCGATTATCTTTCAGCTGGCAACACGATATTCAACCCCAACTGGTGCAATGAGTTGCTTCTCATTTCATAAACAACCATGTCAAAAGACACATCTCGTGCTCGTGGAAAAGATGTTAGTTTGTTTGAGAAGAGTCAAATCATTGGCATGCATCAAGCAGAGAAAACATCTAAGGCGATTGCAGAAACTACTAAAATTAGATTAAGGACTGTCCAACGCATTATTAAAAAGTGCAAGGATAGTGGGGACCCATCGTCTTCAAGGAAGAAATGTGGCCAGAAAAAAATCCTGAATGATCGTGATCAGCAATCACTTAAACATTTGGTGAAATCAAATCGAAGAACAACAACAGTAGATCTCAGGGCTGTTTAATAGTGAAAGTAAGATCATTTCCACACGCACAATGCGAAGGGAACTCAAGGGATTGGGACTGAACAGCTGTGTCGCCATAAGAAAACCACTAATCAGTGAGGCAAACCGGAAAAAAATGCTTTCATTTGCTAGGGAGCATAAAGATTGGACTCAAAGCAATGGAGGAAGGTAATGTGGTCTGATGAGTCCAGATTTACCCTGTTCCAGAATAATGGGCACATCAGGGTAAGAAGAGAGGTAGATGAAGTGATGTACCCATCATGCCTGGTGCCAACTGTTACAAGCCTGTGGGGGCAGTACCATGATCTGGGGTTGCTTCAGTTAGTCAGGTCTAGGTTCAGCAACGGTATGTGCTCCAAGAATGAGGTTAGCTGACTACCTGAATATACTGAATGCACTGGTTATTCCTAGGGATGCACCAATCCCAATTTTTCAGTCTCGATACCGATGCCTAGGCTTTGTGTATCTGTCGATACCCGATACCGATCCGATACTATTGTTGAATTAATAATAAGCTGTATACCCTCCACCTTATACCTTACTTTTAGAGAATAAAAGTACCAGACTTTACTAACTAAACATAACCAAGACTTCTTTTTTGACCCCACTCCTTTTGTTTTGCTGAGGTGCAGGATTCAGCATACTCCTTAGCATAGTATTTCTGGATGTGCTTGATTAAATTGGTAGTGTTGTTTTTTGCAGTAATACCACCTCCCCTTGAAACATTTACTTTGCAGACATTGCAAACAGCTGACTAACTAGTTGGAGTGGCAAGCGTGAAATGGCTCGCTCCACGTTGCTTCTAGCATGCGACACGTGAAGCTGACAAATGACGTAGGTTCTGCTGCGATGAGAAAAAAAAAAAAAAAAAACCTGGATCGGCCAGTGGATCTGTTCAATCTTCCGATCCCCGATCCAGCCATTTTGTCAGTATCACGGCAGATATCCGATCCTAATATTGGATCGGTGCACCCCTAGTTATTCCATCAATGGGTTTTTTCTTTCCTGATTGCATGGGCATATTCCAAGATGACAATGCCAGGATTCCTTGGGATTAAATTGTGAAAGAGTGGTTCTGGTAACATGACACATAATTGTCACACATGGATTGGACACCAGAGAGTCCAGACCTTAACCCCGCTGAGAATCTTTGGGATGTGCTGGAGAAGGCTTTGCGCAGCGGTCAGACTCTACCATCTTCAATGCAAGATCTTGGTGAAATATTAATGCAACACTGGATGGAAATAGATCTTGTGACATTGCAGAAGTTTATCAAAACAATGCGTGCAGTAATAAAAGCTAAAGGCAGTCCAACAAAATATTAGAGTCTATGACCTTGTTTTTGGTGGCAACTTTTTTTTTTGGCAAGGCAGTGTACATTGGTAATTTGGGCTTATGTTTCTACACTTGCATTAAACTTGACTATGCTGCCTTTGGCTTTGCTTTATAGGTAAGGATGTTAACTGAAGCCTCAAGTCCTAACCCCTAAAAGTAAAAGAAAAAGCTTTAAAATTTGTGTAGAGCAGCTGTTTGTGGAATTCAGTCATAAAATACAATAGACTGTAAAAAAGACGCTAGGCAATGGTATAATCAATATGTTCAAATGTGAACTTTGTCATGACCAACTTTTTAAACTTTATTTAAGACACAATACAATAAATCAATGAGAAGTAGTACATTTTGGAGTTGTGATCTTGGTTTCAGAATGTGCAGGGGGTTAACTATGGCGTTAACTAGTTTTCACCTGGCTGAACTGAACTGAGCTAGTTTTTATGGGGGGGGGGGGGACGTAAAACACTGCTGATAAGCTTAGTACAGTCTTCTTGACTTCTAAATTGGTCTCTGAAAAGAGAAAAATAAATATCTCAGAGTATAAGGACTTTCCAAATCCACAAAAAGCTTATTAGCTTTGCTGTGTTTTAGCACATAAGAGCATAAAGTTCTTATTTTATTTGAATAAATCGAGTAGTCTGGAAACTCCTGGCCAAAAAGGGAAGGACACACATTCCTTTTTTTTACCAAAACATTAGCAGTCGCAAAATCCTGGACTTCAATACACTTTTAATATCCATAACATAATTACATTTTCTTATGACCTTTGGCGTGGACAAACAGTAGGAAAGATTCCTCTGTGGCTTTATGTGAAATTTGTTTCATAAGACCTCACTGAGAAGCTTCACACTGAGTTGGTGCAGCTAAATTCAATTTTCTGCATCATTGATATTCTACAACGTGGCCCTGAAAAGGGGCCAAATCTGAAGTTTGTAAACATATAACCGCAAGTGGAAACTCATCTGGCTTTTCTGTTTCTCTCAAAATATAAAAAAAACCACCTCACTCCAAGAAAAAAAGAAGTAATATGCAAAATGTAAGATTAGAAAGACGTCCTTTAATCAAAGCTCACCTCATCAGGAACAACCACTGCATTTTCAGCAGGTAGCGCTCTTGGCATGGACAGAGATGGTCCTGGCAGAGAAACGTTGGACAAGCGCCTTTTCCTCACTCCGGTACAGTTATTTGGGATCTTGAAGGCACAACGTTTGTGATAGTTCAGCCCACATCCTGGAAAAAAAAAGAAAAAAGATCTCATTACTTTAAAACTTTAAAAAAAAAAACGTACCTTACAAAAATAACCACCAGGTGGAGCTACAAAAAAAACAAGTTTGAGAATTGATGACTATACTTTACAAATAAACAAAAAAAACTTAAATAAGAGCAGAGAGCATTGCACTTACAATCTAATGTGATCAAACAATGATTTAATTTAAATTTGAATCAAAAATGACAAAACTAATTAGATACATTATAAAACATTTTAAAGCTCTCAGAGAATGTGGGTTGAACTTAGTCTGAACAAATTCTTCCAAATTTGCATGTGTGTTTCCAACCTTCACATTTGAGCCCTTGACGGACAAGACCCCACAGCATCTCCCCGCAGTAGTCGCAGAAGGTGGGGGCCTTGTAGGAGTGCACATATAGGGCATGAGGTCGGATCTGGAAGTCCTCAACTGTGGCTTGAGCTAGAAACAAAGAAAAGAATGTAAATGATGTGCTATTATCAAATAAAGTAGAACGAATGTAGATGATAGCAAAGAAAATAACAGAAAATGAATAATGATGACAGATGAAAAGGAAGCAAAAACAGGCCCAAAATAAATTATGTTAAATTTTCGGTGAAGCCTCCACCACTCAAAAAAACACCGAAACTATCTTGGCTCTTTATTAGGGGCCTTTCTAGTTAGAAACGCTGTCATTATCTGGGCATTTTAGATTTAGTAGAAATAAGTATGTTACTCAATGTGTAAACTAATTCAGCCTTTTGATTCTTTTTTTTCTCCCAACTGAAGTAACTCTATAAAAGTGCAGTGGAAAAATAAAAGTCGGTTTTAACTTTGCTATCAGCAGCTACTGCAACTTCAGGCAATAAGGCCCTGTTTTGTGTAGTGTTTTATATTCTGCCAAATAAATCAGACTTATTTGTGCTTTACTCCAGCACAAACTTAAAATTTAAATGTACCATCCGAGCACTAACAGATGATTTCCACAATACCTTGCAAAAGTCTCATACAGTTCACATTTTCTCATGATATTACTAACATCAATGTATTTCAAAACAAGAAATAATTGACAACTAAATCTGAAAAGTGTGGCCTACACTAGTATCCAGCCCTCTTTACTTTGATACCTCTAAATGAACTCCAGTGCGCTACAATGTCTTCAGAAGTCAGCTAAACAGTAAATAGAGTCCACTTGTGTGTAATTTAATCTTAGTGTAATTACAGCTGTCCTGTGAAGACCTGAACTGATGGTTGGGTAAAAGGAGCACTAATCAGAGTAGGGATTAAACTATTACCAGTTCATTATGCCACCTAAAACTATATGCAAAACTGAAACCTTGGATCAATTCATGATGGAAGAACACAGCACTCTCTCTTTAAGATCAAGCAGGAGGATGCGCTGCAAACATTGCTGCTATACCCTCGTTGCTGCAGTAGAGGGTATCACATCTGCAGCGTCAAAAGTTCACTTGGTTTAATCATTTCATGAGGCACACCCGTGAACAACAAATCATCTTAATCAGTCTATCAATCAAGGAGGATAAAATCTAATCTAGCATGCTTCAAATATGTTGCCCTTTCTCCTTTTCTTTTCCGCGGTCCTTTAATATTTTTGGAGTGAAAACTTTGTTCATTGCTGGGAACGAGTCTTAATTAATCATGACTGTGGATAATCAAACATTTGAAGAAGAGAAGTTATAACCCATTTTTCTCTGCTTGTGTGACTGACACTTCTGTTTTCTCACAGTGCTGTTCCCATGCAATCATTTATGCAGCCACAACGTTCAACAAGAGCCAGTTAATCTTTACACTGAGGTTAAGAAGTAAAAGCCGGTGTGGTAGCAAAGGTGATGTCATGCAGCATGTTGTAGTTCCACATCTCCTTTTGGATGACAAACGCATTCTTTGCATTAGTTTCTACGATGACATTTTGAAAAGGAAGCAAGGAAAATCTGTCAATTTTAATCAAATTAAACTATTTTTACAAGAACAGATACAGGATTCCAACTTGGAAAACAAGCTTTAGGTCTATTTCTGAGTTAAAACCATAAAAATAAAAACATTTTTTATTAATTTTCTACCTTTTAATGCCACAATTTTGAATCATGGTATGAAATTACTAACTGAATTAAATACAAAGCGCACACTAACACATGAGAAGAAAGAAGTCCAGCAGGTCACATGTCAGCAGCAGAACATAGCAGTGTTCACAAATAAGGGAATTTTATATCAGTGTTGTTCAACACCTCTCCTGCTTATTAGGAACAAACAACACCAAACATACATATGGCTAAGTTTCTTTTAGGGTATTTCTCACAAGAATGAATGCAGTATCTGTTTGCAATGAGCCATCCAGTTAAAAGAAGAAGAAAAAACTTTCCATCTGATAAAAAGAAGTGTGTGGTGTTTATGAATAACAGAAGGTATTATAAAACCTATTCTCACATGGCCATTACTAAAGAGCTTCTGAAAGTGGGTGGAGCTTCAACGATAATAATCAGTTGGGGGGGGGGTTACTGTACTAATAAGCACCGATAATAAAAACATCACTAGATAAAGAAGTGTGGAGAAACAGCAACATTTAGGCTTTCAACGTTGATTTGGAATCAATAATTTGCGCAACAGAATGACTCCACTGAACCCAGTGGGACTCAGTAAACAGGTCTTAAGTAGTTTTACCCCTTGAACTTTTTCACATTTTGTCACATTACAACCCCTAACCCTATGGCATTTTATGGGACAGACCAACCTAAAAGTAGTGCATAATTGTGAAATGGAAAGGAAACTGTATATTGTTTTCAAAAAGTTTTTTTTTACAAAACTAAAATCCAAAAGTAGTGGCTTGCATGTTCATCCCTGCCGAGTCAATAACATGTAAAACCACCGTTCACTTCAGTTACAACAGCAAGTGTTCTGGGATACATCTTTACCAGCTTTGCAAATCTGGAAACTGACATTTTAGTTCATCCTTCATTGTCCTGCTAAAATAAGAACCTCAGCTCTGGTCTCAGCTCTTTTGCAGCCTCTAACAGGTTTTCTTTCAGCATTTCCATGGATCTAGCTTCACTGATCTTCCCTTCAACTCCGTCCAGCTTCCCTGTCCCTGCTCAAGGAAAGCATCTACACAGCATGATGCAACCACCACGTGTCACAGTGGGGGTGGTGCATTCAGAGTAGTGTGATTAATTAGCCTTCCACCACATATAGTGCTTCGCATGTGAGCTAAAACGTTCAACTCTCATCTTACCAAAGTATCGTCTCTACAAGTTAGCCGTGTCTCCTAAATAGATTGTGACCTACTGGACCTCTTGAAACTTTCTTTTAACAAAAACTCTCTTCTTGCTAATCTTTTATATTGGCCAGATAAGATTAGTGTACAATAGCTGTGGAACCTATTCACTGCTTAGTTGACTCTGAAGGGAGTTGGCTGCACAGGATTTTATTTGAGTTATCAGAGTTGATAACAGAGCTGATTACAAAGGCATGCCACTCTTCTAATAGTGCTGTCTACATGTCTGGTCATTATTTTTGGTATTTTAGTAAAAATATAAATTTTCTACCAAAAACCCTCAGTGGAATGCCCCCTTCAGTTTAAAACTTTACACTCCACTTGAATCGGGCATTGCTACTGGCTCAGCCTCTATGGCTGACGTCAGCCATCCTGCCACAGTGAAGTATAAAACAAGCCCAGTCTCGGCCACGCCTCCGTAGCAAGTTGAAGTTGGAATAGCAAGGAAATGTTGATCCTACCAAGCCCTCCCCCACGCACATCCCTCGGTCCGCCAGGCAACACCTCCTTTTGGCGCATTTTTCAAATCGGGAATGTAGGTAGAGTAATACTATGGTAGGGGGGTGAGTTGTTCTTTAACTAAAATTCATGCAGTGTTCTCAAACACAGCTTAAGCCATACAGAACACAAGTAAAAAGCTGTAAATAATAAGGAAAGCCAACAAGAAAAACAGAATCGAATGTACAAAAAAAAGGTACATTTAAACTATAGGTTTCTAAATGATATTTCTTCAGAACTTGACTTGCCACAACTGGCTGGCTGATTTTTTGGTGCCTTTCCATTTTGTCGACTGTTTTTGTAGAATATGACCCTTGACACTGAGTGGGTTCTCCCTATTGCTTCGATCTGGGGGAACAGATCTCCACCCACCGCAACAGCTAAATTCAGAGTGCGATTAAAATGGTCAAATTAGACTAGATCATCATTAATCTCAGATTGTTTAAAAGCTACAGACACTCAAAATTTCCTAGAAATGGCTTACTCTCACTGTCTATATCCACAAAGATGCTGCAAGTGGAGATAAGTGACTCGTTTAATTAAATATTTTCAAGGTTTAAAAGTTGTTGGATTAAATCAATGTACATGAATGCAAACAAAAAAACAGAACTCAATTTAAACTTACCAGAAATATGAGCTGTTAAGGAGCAAAAACTTTTTTTTGCTAGTCTAACTGGTTGCCTTATGCCTTGAGCGATATCACCAGAACCATGTGAAGCTTGTTTTTGGGAGGGTAGACTTTATTCTGATTTACAAAGAAATAAAACAAATAAAATAAAATAAAAATACAAGTTGTTCTTTTGGTGACAATATCTAAAGTAAGTAGGTTTGATTTAACAGAAAAGTTCCTGTGGTAGCTTTAAAAGGAGCTATAAAACAGAACAAAGGGACACTCAGGTCAAAACCTCAAGGGCCAAAAGGGCTCTGCACAGTGTCCGCTGTGTCCAGGGGCTGCCCAGCACATCAGAGCCTGTTTACACTCTGTGGGTCTACTACAATCACTTACTGCAGGAAAAACAAGCGCTTTTCTCTTTGAGCTGCCGGCCAAGAAAAAGCAACCTCTGCCTCTCTCCTGCAGAGAGGAAGATATTCAGATTGTCTCTCTCCCACAGCCGCAGAATCCAACAACATACCAGTGGAGGGAAAACGAGCAGAAGATGACAGGAGACAAATTGTGGGGCAGGAAAGGTTCATATTTTTTCTGTATCAAATGAACGGCCTGGGAACGTGGAGCTTTCTTTTGTTTCTGTGTCAAGGAATGTATTAAATGTTCGATTAAACCTTTAAAAAAAGAAGATTTTGGTGTGTAGCAAACGTCAGATTTTCCACAGGAGTTTTAATCCGGCAGATCAGAAATCGCCTAGCTCGACTTTCAGAGCTTACACCTGCAGATGAGTTTAAGAGGGTAGGATAGATTAGATGAGAGAGAATGGAAGCAGGCAGACAGCTACAGACTGAAACAAAAAGACAAACACAGACATAAAGAAAGAAAGAAAAAGAGGAAGTTCTCCAATCTTAAGTCTACATTCCTCAGCCCTGATGCTTGAGAAATCCTGGGATCCTAAACCTATACAGTCATCCGCTGCCTAAATCCATGCAAACAAACCCCTTAGCCCAGGAGAGACGGTGGGATATTCAACACAGGTGGTATCAGGTGCTTCCCAGTAGAGACAGATGGAGCTGCACAACAGATTAAAGCAGAATGGATATTTGGAGCCATTTTTTTTTGTCTCAGCACTTGCAAAGGAAGCTGATTCATTCATTGCAGGAAATGAGAAAGAAAAGAGGCTCACACCTGTGAAGCCACTACAAAAGGTGAGCAAACTGATGAGGAAGTACAACAAACAAAGAGGCACTGGCTACAGCGGACAGAATAATCTTGTATAGCTCCTGTAAAGCTATTTTATTAAAGCAGTTAGTTTTAATAAGGACGAAAAGTATTAAACTCTGTTCAGGCTGTTGACCTAAAAATAAGTAGCGTTTTCTGGAAGGGGTTTGAGCATTTATGGCACAGATGTGAAGCTCCTTTTAGTCTATTCATTTCCAGTAACTGTTTAGATTTTCAAACAGTTGGTTTAAATAACTCTGTGAATTTTGCGTCAACTTTCCACCTAAATTGGAAGTCGGTAGAAGCATGACGTCTAGTTTGTTTGGAGAAAAACAGACTGAACCAATGCTCTGCTAGTTTCTAAGTATTATACACTGTATATAAAAGGGATTGAAGTTTGAAGTTTTAAATGACGTTCACAACTTTGTGACGGATTTTGCTATTTAAATTTATTGCTCCGGCCTCCAACTGGGCTTTTCTCAGCTTTATCCAGTGCAACTGATACTAGCTATAAATGTTTTATCACCCCTTGAATATTCAACATGTTTTGACATTACTACCACAAACTTCAATGTATTTTATTGGCCTTTTCTGTGTTAGACAAACACAGAGTAGTGCATAGTTGTGACGTGAAAGGAAAATAACACATTAACAAAATTTACAACAGCGAATTAAATCTGAAAAGTGTGGAATGCCTTTGTACTCAACGCCACTAAGTAAATACTTTGCAACTACAGCTGCAAATCCTTTGGGGTATGTATCCACCAGTAATAAGGAGGTACTACTAAGAAGAGAAAACTAAGCAATTTTCACATCCTCGTTTATCGTTTTTTTCATACATACCAGACAGCACCACCTCAATAAGGTCCCCTTCATGGATGTCTTCTACTGAGGTCAGCCTCTGCAGGATGTTGTCATCATTTAAGTCATGGCGGAACAGCAGGATCTTGTCATACATGCCGAAGAAGCCACACTCTGGGAACTGAACACAATTAAAGACACATGAAGACATAAGATCAAAAAATAATGCAAGTGAAACTGATCCTTGCAAGTATATTAAAGTCTTTTGTTACAATTTCTGCAAAAAAAAGATAAATATCTTTCAGGGTTATCTGATTCTTTCTTGCAACTCGTGCTACAGTAAAACTTGCAAAATTATCCAACACCACAAATAATCATATATGCCATTTCTAGAGGCTTACATCGCCATTTGTAAAGGTACAGCAATATTCTGAACCCGATGACTCAGGAAATACGCCCCTGCTCAGGCCTCCTTTCCTCATTTCAGAGGAATTTATACTACAAGGTATGAGGAAATGTAACTCGATGGGCTCCCGTTTTCAGGTCAGCAATCAGGTCATAAAAGCTGCATGGATGTCTGACTTTTCTATAAGCATTTTCTATAAAATCTTTAATTTGCCTAAGAAAAATCATCTAAGAGGCCATACTGCTGTAACCTTTAACTTAGCAGACATCTTCACTGCTAGTGAACTAACATGAAGCCGAGGGTAAGTCCAGGGATCATGAGTTGCTAAAGGAGGTAAGAATAGGACAAAGACGGAGGAAAGAAGAAATCCTGAGTGTGGCAGTGGAGAATCAGAGCACAGGAAGTGCAACTCCAGTCAATGCGTAGTCGCTTCCTGCCCTGACAGCTGCTCCTAACCTCCTAGTGAGTAATGTCATCCTTATTGTATATGAACATATACAGTGCCATGCAAAAAGATTCATATCTGTAAAACCTTTTCACGTTTTATAATGTTACAACAGTATGTTATATTTGAGTGCTGCATAAGAATAGATTGGAAAGGAAATGATGTGTCAGGTGCGTGTGTCTCACGGATGTAGTATGGACCCAAACGTAGACGTAGGTAGGTGCGAGGATGTTTATTACGATGATGTTGATGACAGGAACACAGGAATGACGAGCAGGAGGGAGAACGGCAGGGTAGACACACCACGAAAGACGTCAACATGACATTATTGATCCGACAGGGAGTGAGAGGAAGTGAAGGATTTAAATAGACATGAGGGAAGGAGGATCAGCTGTGACAGATTAGAGACAGGTGCAGACAATGATTAGGAGAGGGAGTGCAAGGACTGAGTGCTGAGGTTCTGACATGATGCATGGTTTTTTTAATTTTTATTCTAAATAAAATGTGAAAAGTGTGGCACGGATAAAGATTGAAACTTTATCAGTTGTATAATCACCTTTTGCTGCAATCTTATGGAGTATGTCTCTACCAGTTTTGCACATCTAGAAATAGCTTAATCTCTGTCAGATAGGAAGGAGAGCTTCTCTGAACAGCTCCCCAACTGGATTTAGGTCTGGACCTTGACTAGGCCTACATACCACAAGAATATGATTTGATTAGATTAAAACTATTCTATTGTAGCTCTGACTGCGTGTTTAGGTTTGTTGTCCTGTCTAGGTGGCGAACCTCCATTCCAGTCCCAAGTTTTGAAGACAACAGGTGTTCTTTCTGGATCGCCCTGTATGGAGCTCCTTCCATCTTCTCATCCACTCTGATAAGCTTTCCTGTCCCTGCTCAAGAAAATCACCTCTAAGGCGTAAAGCTACAACCACCATGTGTCATGGTAAAACCCTCACAATTACAAGACCCATCCACATGTTAGATTCGTTCTCTAAATAGCTTGTGGGAAACATCACTTCTTATGACTTTCATTCCATAAAAGTCATAAGGCTTCCTTCTCCCCACCATTTATTAAGTTCTGGTTTGTGGAATCCATGACCTGTCGACAGATTATCTCATCTGACCAGTGGATCTATGCAGCTCCTCCAGAGTAACCATGGGTCACTTGGCTGCTGCTCTGATTAATGCTTTAAAGGCCTGTTAGGTTAGGTCAGGGTTCTCAGCCCCCAGTCCTTGAGAGTCACTATCTTTGAGTCCCAACTCTAGTGCAACCCTTTTCATAGCTGAATAAAATATCCAAATGACCTTCCATAGTATGTCATCAAGGTGTGTTGGAACAGGAATGCATCAAAAATCTACAACACTGCGGCTGTCGAGGACTGGAGTTGGAGACCCCTGGTTTATATGGATAGAAGGTCTTGTTTGTTTGCTGTTGTGCCACAGAGGGCTGCATAACAGGAAAACATGCAAAAAATAAATTACATCTCCACAATAATGTTTATTGAAAAAGTTGCTTCTAGCCTGGTTTTCATGATGCTGATCATTAACTAATATTCTGTAAATCTCCAAGGCCTTCACTAAACATCTGTATTTACAAAGAAATTAAATTTAATCTGGATTGAATTAAATGCCTTTTGAAACCAGTGTCTTGTATTAATTTTATGTAAAACATTTTTTTGATTTAAAGCAATTTCAAGGGAGAGTTCTTCTCATCTCCAGTGAACAACAACACATTTTGCACACCTGACAGAACGGAAAATGTCTATCAACGCCACTGAGACGTTTGAATCCACTCTTCATGGTTTTGTAACAAAGTGGGAACTAGGGGGCTTACACCATGACATCAGCCTAGTGTTGATGCCAAGCAGGCTCATACTGAGGGATACACCAGCTGTTTCCCCTTGAACCTGGGTCATGCACAATGGGCAGCACAGAACAATATCCACGTGGCCTGGGAGCAGGAGAGGTTGGCACAGTGTCTGGGCACAGGACACATAAGACACCTGGGGTCTTTGGAAGTGCCAAGAAAGACAGATACCAAGGACTTTGGTCACCAGAGAGACACAAATTTTGGAGGTGACTTAGAAACAAAGACAAAACTCAATAAAACTACAATTTTGTATTTCTCAGTGAAATGGAAATAGCTTGGTCAGTACTGTACCAGACATATACATTAAACAAAAACACATTTTCAGATGAAAGCTAAAAGGTATCTGAACGATTAGAGTGAAAAACCCTGAGATACAAAATCAAGCAGTGCGACTCATGTTATTCCCCTCTTTCTCTATACATACACACCAATAGGTAATGAATGTCCACAGAGTAATGCCCTTAGGAACAGTTTTAATAGCTTTTTAAAAATGACATTTGTGTTAAGCATCTTTAATGCATCACTCTACAAAGGCGTTCGGACCAACAAGGATAAAGACTAACCAAACAAAAGGAAACAGAAACAAAGACATCCCTTGACTTTCTTCTACCCTCTTCCAGGTCATTTCAGGTGGACTTCACTGCATTTCTAAGCTAGCCATAAGGTCTAATCTTTTCCACAGAGTTCTGGGCCCACCCTGTGGCATCATACCAGTGGAATATGCTGGAGAAAAGTATTGTTCATCAGTAACTACTGGATCTTTGAGGAAAATGGATCCTTGGGGTCGTTTGGATCCCATTCTTTTTATTCATGGCAGCATTTTTAGACAAAATTGTAAGTTCATACCTTTAGACTAGTGGCAACTCCAAACATGAATGGTCTAAAGAGGATGTACCATCAGTGTGACCCATTACCTCAGCACAGTACAGTTCAATCCTCGTACTTCCTGCAGAATTTCACTCTACTTGATGTTTTTCCAGGAAACACATACCTTCATCACTGACCTTGTTTACAATAGGTCAGACAGACTTGCAGCTGCCTGCTGTCATTCCAGACAGAGCTCTACACTGATGGCAACCCGATCCTCATAGCTGAATCCTCCTTTGGAGACAGTCCTGGCATTTGCAAGACTTTCCTCTTTCTTTACATCTCTCCCTAATGTTCTTGATGATTCAATAAATAGTTGATTGGGATACTCTCTCACTAGCAGCAGCCTAGTCTGTACAGCTATTTTGATAAAAAGACAATGATTTTGTCTTTGGAGGTAAAAATAATGATTTAAAAAACACCACTTAATTTAAAAAACAATTCAATCACAGAGTGGTATAGGTAGCCCTGTCTGTGTTAATACTTTTCCCTGAACTCACTGAAAGGACGCTTACAGGTCATTTCTGGCTGGGTTAAAACAGTGAAAATTAATGGTTTCTTAGTTAATTTAGTTTTCATGAACTCTTATTGACTTTCCAAATTAATTTCGTCTCATCTGATCAGTCTTCTTTAGAACTTAGACTTGATCCAAGTTCCATGAAATTTGAAGCAGCAATGTTTGCAAGAAAAAAGATTTGTCATTCTCAAATATTTTGGCCGGCATTGTAAGATTGAACAATCCTATTGAAATGAAATTGTAATAGCAAATGTGAGTCATCATTAAACCTAAAGCTAAATGAATGACTTTTACAGCTACATAGACACAGCTCAGCTCTGCACTGTGTGCTGTAGGAGGCACGTGCCGGCTTAATGGAATGTTTCCAGCGCGCCCCCTCATTCTAACACATCTACTTCCTAAACCCTGTCATGCTTTCAGGTGATTAACACCATGTGGCACGAACCATCGCCAGCCCTTGTGTGGAAAAAAAATGGGGAGCATCCTTCCTGAGCTGGCCTCCCCGCCTCTTGGCATATTGTGCAGCACTTTCCACCTCTGAAGCAGGAGCATCTGCAGGCGTGCATGTAATGGCTACAAGGGCAGAGGACACAACTTTCCACACCCAATAAAGAACGAGGAAGCATGTGGTACAAGAACAATAGATTGGCGAGTTTAGGACCCTATTTTAACCATTTCACTTTACCTAAAAGCAGTTTGTTGTTGAGAAATGTTGATAAAATTGTACCTGGTGGCTAAATTGTGTGTGAACGGATGTATAAAGCAGACTGACACAATTTCTTCTTTTGGCCTGTGAAAATAAAGACTTCATCTCCATTGTGCAGCCTTTTCGCAAATGAAATCTCATAGAACACCCTCTACACGTGGCTGGATGCATCTCTGAAAGAGAGCAAAGATTTTCATCATCTTCAAACGAAGATCCATTCAGCCAAGCACTGACGACCACACACACACCAAAGAACAGGGGGCTGTGTGTGAGGTCCATAAGTCAGGCTGGAAAGATGAGTGCAAGACGAGTGCAGAGGGGCTCTGCAGTTGCATGCTTTTGTTAAACGAACTAATCCACCATTGATGTGCTAAATCCTGTTGTAACGAAGAGAAGCGAGGGGCAGGGGAGAAAAGAGATGCGTAGAGATGACAGGGAGACATGTCCAATATGATGCCATTTAACTGTTTTAGTCATGAAAATAAGAAATTTACACCTGAACTCATCCTTTTACAATGATTAAAGAATTGGTGCATATACCGTGCTTTGCAAAACTACACACACCCCTTGAATTTCTTCACCTTTGATGATGTTACAACCACAAACTTCATTTTTAGCATTTGCAATAAGCCCCTGTTACTCTGTTACCCCTAAATAAAATCCAAAACAACCAATTTTTTAAGTCTCCAAGCTAGTAAATAGCGCTAACTTGTATGTAGCTCATTAATTTTAGTATAAATGCAGCTGATCTGTGAAGGCCTCAGAGGTTTGCTAAAGAACAATAATGAACAAACATAACATTGAGACCAAGGAACACCTTAGTCAGGTCAGACACAAGGTTGTGGAGATATTGAGAGGTTTTTCATTTCAGAACAATATTCCAAGGGTTGACGATCAAAAGTCTGTTACAGACTTTTGTTGCATCTGAATGCATAGCACACGATTCAGGTTTTCATGTCTCTTCACAATTATTTGCCTGTTTGAAAAGTTTCAGTCAGACGCTAAACCTTCTTCTCTTAAATTCTGACAAGACAGAAGTTGTCGTCTTTGGACCAGAAGCTCTAAAAAAGAAACTGCTTAGTCAATCACTTCATCTGGATGGTATTAAATTGGCCACCAGTAATATTGTAAAGAACCTCTGTGTTATTTTTGACCAAGTCATGACATTCAAATCCCATATTAAACAGGCTTCTAGGATTTCCTTCTTTCACCTCAGGAATATTGCTCAAATTAGAAACATCCAGGCCAGCACTGATGCTGAGAAACTAGTCCATGCATTTGTCAATGCTGGACTACTGTAATTCTTTACCATCAGGTAGTCCACAAAATGTAATTAAAAGCCTTCAGTTGACCCAAAATGCGGCAGCAAGAGTTCTGATGAATATTAAAAAGAGAGATCACATTTCTCCTGTTTTAGCTTCCCTTCATTGGTTCCCTGTTAAATCCAGAATAGAATTTAAGATCCTCCGTCTTACATATAAAGCCCTTAATAATCAAGCTTCATCATACATCAGAGATCTGATCGTTCCATATGTTCCAAACAGAGCACTTCGCTCTCAGACTGCAGGTTTACTGCAGGATTTCAAAAGTAGAATTGGAGGCAGATCCTTTAGTTATCAGGCTCCTGTCCTGTGGAACCAGCTCCCAGTTTTAGTCCGTGAGGCAGACACTCTGTTTACAAAAAGGAAAGTTACACTCTGTAACATTCCTTCTTGATAAAGCTTATAGTTAGAGTGGCTTAGGTCATCCTGAGCTATCTCTGTAGTTATGCAGCTATAGGCTTAGACTGTTGGAGGACAGACTGACCACTTTTCTTCACTCCACTGCTTTTCTCTTCTACTACTCTCCAGTTTAAAGATTTGCCGTTGCTCTCAACTTAGTTTTTTCTCAGTGTTTTTTCTCTCCAAAGAAGCTACACCTGGTCTGGTATCCTATTTAGCTGCAATGCCCTGTTGGACAGGGGGCATCAACTGGGATGATGCTCCCAGTAACTGAACATCCTCCATGTCCTGTTATCAACTTTTTACTTTCTTTAATATAGAAAGTACTCTACATAAGTTCTAACATAAGTTCTACTTTTCTGTGTTTCTGCTCTGTCTTCGCGAACCCCCAGACGGTCGTGGCAGATGGCCACTCGTACTGAGCCAGGTTCTGCTGGAGGTTTCTTCATTTTAAAGGGGAGTTTTTCCTTTCCACTGTCGCTACATGCTTGCTCAGTATGAGGGATTGCTGTGGTTGGAGTCTGCATCAACGGGGCGCAACTGCCAGTCAATTACTCGATCCCATCTGCTGGGATTCCTTACATAGAAAACAAACTAAAACTTTAAACTAATTGGAATGTTTGTATGATTGTATTGAAATTACTTTCTTGTAAAGTGCTTTGAGGCGGCATCTATTGTAAATCAGCGCTATATAAATAAACTCAATTGAATTATTCACAACTTTATGGAAGACTAATTAGAATCAGACTTTTTAGACATTGAATTTATAAAACTGAGTTTTTATCCTGTGCAATTATACATATGATTTTTTTTCATTTACTTAAAATTTGCCAGCAAAGAATTTCCACAAAAAAAATGTGGTGACCTTCTGGTGACCCAAACCAAAGCAGTTGCCACATTTGCAGGCAACTTTTCGCAGGTGAAATTTTGGCGGGGAAATATAAAGTAAAAAATAATAAAAATCATATACAAATTTTTACAGAATACAAATTCGGTGTTATAAATTCAATATCTAAAAAGTCTGATTGTAATGACACTGTATTTCTTCCATACAACTTTGTCATGATCTATCACAGAAAATCCCAATAAAATACACAAAAGTTTGTGGTTATAATGTGCAAAATGTAAATAGTCTTTTATAGGATTTTATTGGTTTTATAGGTGATTTTATGACAAACGGTAAACACACACTGTAAAAATAAAAATATAATGGTTTCATAAATTATATGAGGAACTAGATCTTTTTTTTCAAATTTACAAAAACTTAAAACTAAAAAGCAGAATTAAACCATGAAGTTTGAACTATGATATGGAGTGGTTTTTTTTATTCAAAAGATTGTTTGATTGTTTAATCATTCAAAGTTATATTTGTTAACCTTTCTCTACAAGTCTTATTTATTGTCAGCATTTTTTGACTTCCAATAATGGAGACATTCAGAAACACAGACGCAATTTTTCCTTAAATGGCAAAGGGAAAGAACGCTCTGTTACCTCTGGCTTCCAACTGTCATGAGGTTTGTTCTTGAGAATTTTCACTACATCAGGCCTTTCTTCCTTCTTACACAGTAAATATCTAATCTGACACAGCCAGACACCCACGGTGTAAAGGTTAAAGTTGTACAACATTTAGTTGAAAAAATGCAGTGTTCTGTCATTTAAAGCAACGCACTTCTCCATTAAGGCTTCAGTAATGACGTTTCCTTTCATGCAAACGCAAACCCAAAAAAAGAGTCTTTACCACTTTATAGCTGCAATTTCTTAAGGTTTTGTTGGAAAATTAAGCCTTTAGGTATATATACAAATACCATGTATTTGAATATATACCACCTCCGTTACTGTAGAAATGTAACAGTAAAACAAGGTATGGAAGTTAAGTATTATTCAGCCTCCCAAAAGGTTGAATATTTTTTCATCAAGGTGCACGGTTCTTGTGAAACATTTAACACCAGTCAGGAGGTGGAAGGCCCTTTTTTATTTTGCTTGAGGTGACAAAATAAAGGCTGTCACAGGATTAGTGTGTGATAAAAGGTGCTTTTATCCAGCAAATAAATAACACTATTGACTTAAAAGTTAGCAAATATTTATTGTGCAAGAAAGTGGATCACATACCCTGGAGAAACTACATCAAAAGACACAAGATGACTTGCTCTTGTTTGTTGTATGTTAAACCAAGCTTCTGGTCATAAAAGGCAACTAATAGCAGAATTTTTACTTAAGACAATTAATAACTATTTTAAGATGTTGTGTATTTAATATACAACACCACAGTAAAGGCTTCTTAGAAAGGAAACATGTTTTTACATCAAATGGTGCATTGAGTTGTAATTTACCACCCACAAAAGAGGAAAATGTGCTTTGATACATCAGATCGTCAAAACATGTCACTGGAAAAACTAGTTGGATGTTCTCGTCAGTGTTGACGCTAACTGATGCAAATTCCAAGTTACATCGAGTGCAGATGTTAAAATTTGCACTTGACTTGCTAGAAAATGTTCAAGGTAGCATTAACGAATGAAATTCTTTGAATAAGAAAAAGAGCTCATATGCACACACTACTACACACAAACAAACCTAAAATAGTATTATTTTTACGATAAAATACAGGTAAATTAAATTTGAACATCGCTGAAAAACCTTGCATTTAGTAAAGTAATTAAATAAAGAAGTTAAACTTATTTAATGTAGATCCTTTAAAAGATTCTATTAATTTGGAAGATAGTTACTAATGGAAGGTTGAGTGGAAGCAAAAAAATTTGGCAAATAAGTGTGCAACCAATACGGATAACTGCAGCCTTGAGAAGACTGTACAGCAAAGCCCATTCAAGAATTTGGGGGAGATTCCCAAGGCATGGTCTGCAGCTAGAGATGACGCTTCAAGAGCCACCAAAACCAGGACACATGGGCTTGAACTGTCCCATTTAATGCATTAAACCACTTTTTAAAAGGCCAGAAGGGTTACCAAGGCTAATCGGGGTAAAACACTGGCTGTTGCTGAGCGGTAAAACCTTCTCTTTCCAAATCAAAGAGAAGTTTACATTTAATTTGGAGAGGCAAAGAACGCAAGCTGCTTGAGATCCAGTGTGAAGTTTCCACAATCAGAAATGACTTAGAGAACTCAGTGATAAAGGCAATTGGACCACAGATGCATAGAAACACCAGTTTCCCAGTCAACATACAGACATCAGAAGAAACCAGAATCGAGCACACCCCACTGTGTTCAGAAGAAGAGAAATACAGAGTAGGAATTAAATCTGCTATGGATACAGTGCGACTTCAGTGCATTAGGAGGCCAATGGACAGGATCATCCATCCATTAATTTTCTATACCCGTCCATCCTAATGCAGGGTTACGGGGGGCTGGTGCCTATCTCCAGCGGTCAAGGGGCGAGAGGCGGGATATGGACAGGATCATTTACTGTGAAATCTAGGACGATAACACTAAAGAGGAGCCAGGAATGAGTGTTCCAGCATGGCACAAACAAAGCTTGCGCTCAACTGACAACAACAGAGTGACCAAAGAAGAAACAGATTAAGGTCATGGAGTCTCAAGACCTTAGTCAAAGAGAAAATATGTAGGGGGAGCTGAAGCTTCAAATTGCCCAGCAGCAGACAACAATCCTGAAGGATTTAGAGTTCCGGTAAAGAGGAGCTGGTCAAACTCTCTTCTGATATGTGTGGAAAACTTGATGACCGGCTACAGATAAAGTCTCAGTGCTGTGCTTGCCAATAAAGTCAGCAGGTCCTAAATTGTGATTATTTCACTCAATGGCATAGATAAGAAGATTATAAACCCCTTATTTATTTATTTATTTTTGCTTATATTCTGCCTCGTCACATTATAATCAAACTACCACAGCATTTAGAGAATGTGCTTTTGTTTTGAAAATTAGCAGGGGACTGATTTGTTATTTCACCCACTGTATACAGGAGTTTCACCTTTATAACTTAATTACAGGTATTCTAAATTACTCAGATGCAACAGAAGCTAAAAACAAAAACACTGAATGTAGCCAAATGATGACTAAAAGATAACAGTTACTTAAAAGTCACAGTCTTCAGTTCAAATTAATCAGAGCATACAAATCTCCCAAACAGTTCCTTATTATAATCATACGGCTACTTCTTTTTTTAGTTTGATCGAATCTCTTTCGATGTTTCTTCTGTTAAAATCGCCCTGAAGAAAACTTGTTTACAGAGAAAAGTTTCCAACATGCAGTTGATCTTGTAATAGGGACTTTAAGAAAAGTCATTATGTTTTCCAAGAAAATAAACAGTTTTTAGTTTCTTCAAAGCAGAAACTAAAGGGGAAACAGTAAAATATTATGTCTCAAACAGGAACAAAAGTTAGCTCTACTGACTCAAAATTGTTGAGTCACCTTCAACCTTTTATTTCTAAAACAGCTCCGCAATTTTTAAGATGTTTTTTTACCACAAAAACACCCAGTAATGTTCAGCAAAAGGGAAGTTTTCTGGTAATCTCACAAACTTGCACACAAAATCTTCTCATTCTGTCCTGCGAACTCCATGAAGCATGCTTCGTTTCCACCATACATAATATAAATGGCTTGCTTCTGTCTTTTTAGACTCAGGCCAAGAAAAACACCCCACAGCTGGAGGCGAGGTGGGGGGGGGGGGGGTGTATGCATAGCTGCCTCATACTTCATATTTCTACTCCTCCAGAATTCTGCAAACCCATCCCATCGTGCTGTATATGTTCCTTATTACATCTCGTTTTTTTCCTCTGCAAGAGGAAAAGTCTAACTCAATCAGCCACATGCAGCAGAAAGGAAACTCATGCGCTGGCTTGGTGGTAATAGAAGCAGCTACTTTCTCACTCTTACTAACGTGTTTTCTTCCATGTGGGGGAATATGTCTCGCTGCTCATTCATAGTTCTTACTGTACGAGTTCAATGTGTCATTACAGAATACAGCAGCTTGCTGCAAACTCCTCAAACCTAACACTCTGAATGACACTTGATGCTTCTAAATGCTCAAAGTCTCAGCAAAGCATGGAGTAACGCTTTGCTCCATATGTATGTGGTGCTACACTGACGCATGCAAAACCAGGTCAGAATCCTAACCGTAACTCAGCTGTTTTTCTTTGCAGCACCAGCATGCTTACAGGCTTGCTTTGCTGGGAAAAGAGATAAATTGCTATAAGGAGATTTGTCTGTAAGCCGCATAGATGTTTTATCACCGTAGTTTGACTTTGCAACGCTTTGAAGTAAGATGAGAAATGTCTGAGCTTAAAAAAAGTCAAGCTTTCATATGCAATTAACTATTTACTAGTTTTCATGCAAGTTTTGTAAGCCTGCTTATTTTTTCTTCTTTTTTTTTACCAGTGCAGAAGTGGTGGACTCACTAGTCTAACCACCACAATTAGCTGCACAGCCTTGGCCAGACCACAGTCTAACAGGAGAGTAGACACCTGTCATCGTAGACGTCGCTCAGTCGGCATGAGACTCTAAGAAAGCTATCCTGCTTACCTTATTTGCATCAACCACAAAAGCAAACGGTTTCCAGCCAAATCCCAAAAGCAGTCAGAAGAAATCTTGCAATTATTCTGTCTTTTTTTTTTATTACTTTGATCTTGAGAAACAATACGCCTCTGAGGAAGAGAAATGCAGAGGAGATAATGGAGGTGAGGTCATTGTTTAGTTACAAGCTTCTGTATCGCTAATCCAACCAGGTGGTCTTTGGCCTGACACTGCAAAACCTTTACATAAATAACAGAAACAGCCTTACATCCCTTCAGTGACCTACATATGTATCTATAGGCGTATGGTTTCATGTATCTGTGCATACATGTGTGTCTGTATGGCTTTTTACAGGCAATAACAGTGTCCAGGCAGAGCAGAGGAAGGCTGAGTGAACGGTTCTAAGGCCCTCACGGGAGGACAGCAGCGTGATCTAAGACATGCTTGGCCAGGCCCCTGTACACAGCTGATGAGTTATGGCTGCAAAGTGATCCAATACCTGCCCTAAAGATATATGGTGCCTTGCAAAAGTGTTCATACCTCTTGAAGTTGTCCAAGTTTTGGCACAACACAGCTACAAACTTGAACCGCTTTGAGACATTTTATTGGAATTCTATGTGATGGAACAGCCCAAAGTGTTACACCAGTTGAAGTAGAAGGACAAAGAAACATGGTTCTCTAAATGTAAAAAGAGACTGGATTGAGGGTGTCTGATTAGTCATTTTCAACTCCTGCCAGATATTCTGACATGGGTTTAGATCTGTGTTTTGACTGGGCCATTTGAGCACATAAACATGCTTTGATCTAAACCTTCCTATTGTAGCTCTGGCTGTAAAATAAACTTCTCTCAAATGTTTTGCAGCCTCTAACTAGCTTTCTTCCAAAACTGACCATTATTTAGCTCCATCCATCTCCTTCATCAGCTCTGACTTGTCCCTGCTGAAGAAAAGCCTCCCCATATTATTATATTGCCACCACCATGTTTCACTATGGAGATTCAGTCAATTTTCTCCCATGAACAGCATTTTGCTGTAAACTTTAGGTCCCCTTTCACCAGAGCTCCTTCTTCTACATTTTCTTGTGCCGCTTGTGGTAAACTGTAAATGGGAGTTCTTCATGTTTTCTTAGCTTTTATCTTGCCATTCTTCCATAAAGGCCAGATTTGTGGCGTGCATAACTAGCAAGGTAGTGTACCTGAGGATAGAGCCTCCCACAGATGTAAATATCTGCAGCTCCTCAAGTTACCATGGCTGTTTTTAGGATTAATGATCTCCTGGATCAACTGAGCAGCGCTCTGCGAGAAGTTCAAAAGCTTGGTCTTATAACCCAAACCTACTTTAAACTTCTCCAAAACCTAATCCCTGACCTGTCTGCTTTGTTCCCTGGTCTTCATGGTGTGTTTTCTCTATTATTCTCTAACAAACCTCCAAATGTTCACAGCTTCAAAAAACCTGGATTTATATGAGATTAAATTACACACAAATGTGTGCTACGGTAATTACCGTTAAGGGGGGCTGCTAAAGACGGTTGGCTGCATAGGATTTTGTTTATTTACTTATTTAAATTTAACAAAACAAAGGGAGCTGAACAGAAATAATTGCCACCATTAGCAGATTTTTAGTTGGGGGTTTAATTCTATTGAAAATTTTCTTTACAGTTAGGCACTACTTTGTGTTGGTTAATCAGATACTTTAAAGTAATGTTGCAAAATCTGAAAAAGTTTAAAGGGTAGGGCTAGTCTTACAAGGCAGTGTACTGCACTAATACTACATCTTCCCCTATCTGTTCTAGGAAAAAGCAACCAGGTCCACATGGAGCAAATGAAGAGAAGAACCTGGGGGCGATTTGTGTAAGACTGATGGTGTCTGCACTTTCTCTTGCTCTGGTGGAGGTCAGAAGGTGTGTGGTAATAGCAGGATGTAGGAGCAGGCGGGCAGCTGTTGCTCAACAAAAAATATCAAAAGTCCCTGCAAGGTCTGTTTCAAAAAGCCATTTGAACCCAGTCACTTAATTTCCAAGTTCTTTTGTGGACTTAAAACATTTCAAATAAAAGCAGTTCGTGCCAATTCAAAAACAACCAGAACAGCCACATTTCAACATTCAAGCTGTCACCTTCTTTTAAAACACAAGCGCCAACAGGTACTTTCTCTAAATGATTGTATGCACAGACAAGAATAATGGCAGGGGCAGCGCGCAGAAAAACCATTTCACACAGACTCGAACAGGCTGTGCTGCTCTGCCAACCACAGCTGACTGGAGTGCAGCAGCGGAGGGAATATGGAAACAGGGAGCGGCTCTGAGGGCAGCTAACCAGCCAATGTGGCTGAATAAAGAGACACAGTGACAGGAGTCATGCCGAGTTGCTTTTTTTCAGATTAAAACTAAAACAAAAGTTAAGCAGCTGTACAATTTCTAATCTTTCATTTGAATGCACAGTTAAACTGCTAGTTAAACTTCATGCAAGCTGTTTACTCTATGAAGCTCAAAGACCTTCTTGCTGCACCAACATGTAATTTCACTTCCTCTGCCACCTTCCTATCAGTTTGACAGATCACTCTCTGCTCTGAGAGACAGGAAAGGCAAACAGTGCTGAGAAAACAGCGCAGAATAAGACATTCTGCAACCTGCTCAATGCTGCTGAGATCCATATTGCTTCGCTGATATGACTGAGGGACAACAATAGACGTCACGTGAACTTCATCCCTGGCCACCGGACAAACGTTTCAGTGCATTGGCAGATCTAACGATTGTGTAATCTACTGCTCCAAAGAAGTCCTCTAGTCAGCAAAGATTAACTTGATTACATAGAACAAGGGTGCATTAAAATGAAGAGGGTCAGTTGTGTGCCAGCAATGCCAGTCTCAGTGCTTCTACTCAGCATTTGTCATGCTTAAAGTTACCAAAATGAATTAAAGACAGATGCCAGTCAAAGTCAATTGTTAATAATTTGTCAACGACGACCGGTGGAACACGTGCTCGGCCTCACAGAAACAAAAATCACTGGGCACCGAGGGTATTAAATGGCTGTACCGTTACGCAGCTCCCCGCCACTTCAATATAATAATAATCAAAGCTATTTCAGATAGCATTAGCATAGATTGGATTGGATTGGTGCAAGATTATAAACTCACAACTGGCAGAAGTCAAGTGTGGTGAAGGACATTCGGGCAAAGTACAAGTAACATTTAGTGGTAGAACTAGCCTTCTTCTGATGGTTTTGGCAGGGGAAAAAAATAAAATAAAATCTACCCCCTCCGCAAAGAGCCCCCTTTCTCCAGAGAGATCCAAACTTCTCCACTCTGTCATTCTCCGACTCTTGCGGCCAGGCCTTGTGTTCTGCCTTGCCACTTTACATTTAAAGGGAAGCAAGTCAGCAGCAATGTGCACTGCAGATGGTAGAAATTACTTAGCTCACTTAACTTCAGAGATACCCCACCACCCCCACCCATTTTTCCCCTTTTTTCTTCTCCCGTTTTCCACAAATTACTCCAAGACCAGGAAAATTGATAGATTCCTTGTGCAAGACGGATTTAGGTTGTGCATGTGCATCAAACCCCATTGTGATATAAATTTAGTCAACTCCATGGTTTTGGAATACATACATCAGTAAGCCTGAAAATAAACAGTGCAAACCTATGTATAAAAGGAGCAATTACCGTGTCTTTTAAAACCAATACCAGTTGTTTTGATTCACTGGTGACTGGTTTTGTTGTTGACAAGAAGCCGAATGAACTTTCCAGGAAAGTTTTGGCTGCATATCACAAAGTTCTACGTTGCTGCTGTCGGGACGTCTTCTGGAGTGAAACACGCTTACCAGCTCCAAAGGATTATGCACATGTTGGCTTAAAGAGTACAAGGAAGGCAGATTGTGATTTATTTCCTGTTTCAGTCAAAGTTGGTCATAGTGAATTCTTGCCTGTGAATGTTTCACCTGTTAGTTTTTCCTCTCATTTACAGAGAAGTATAAAAGGTATACACACCTCTATTAAAATGCAAGGACATTAGTGATGTAAAGAAATTAGGCCAAAATCAATTTTTCCCCTTTTAATGTGACACATAACCTGTGCAATTCTGTGAAAAAACAAACTGATCTCTTAAGAGGAAAAAACCTCTGATTAAAATAAAGTTCAGCTGTACAAGAAGGTTTTTCCTGGATTGGTCACACAGCTAAAGCCAAGGTCCACAGAGTGCCATTTGATTCTTTGTTACCCTTCAAGAGAAGGGTACCAAGGACTTTCCAAGGCAGTAGATACTGTACACACATGGCACAACATTGACATTACCAAGAACTCGACATCCCTCCAAAACTCTTGAAACAAAGAGTAGAAGACTTGTCAGGAGGGTAACCAAGAGGTCTCGGAGGAGCTGCGGTGAGTCTTCCAGAATCTAGGTTACGGGGCAGTATGGCAAGACAAAATCCTTTTCTTACAAAAATAAATACCTGAGTTTGACCAAAGTTTTTAAAATCTCATTTTAAGTCTTGAGCGGCAAAAGTGTTAGGGATGAATAAACCAAAGTTGAGCTTTTTGGCCAGAATTGCGAAACATTTGTTTGATGCAAAAACAACATCCACAGTTAAGCATGGTGGTGGCAGCCTCATGGTTTGGGATGGCTGTTCTGCTAGAGTAGGGCCCAGATGGGGTCAATGTGTAGGAAATGATCACCAGTTATAAAATCCAATTTAATGTTGGCCGTAAACCTTCAGGCTGAAGATGAAGAGAAGATTCATCTTTTAGCACAAATTGGGATCTTTTTTGGGAAAGAGTGGGCAACCATTACCAAGTCAAGATGTGCCACACTGTTAAGACTACAACCCAAAATGTGGAATGCTGTGATAAAATCAACAAGTGATGCAAAAAAGTATTAGAATAAGGGTACACAATGCAATCCAAACAAAACAAAAAAATTCCTGTCTCCCTTTTACATTCAGTTGTATAGGTTATAGGTCACATTAAAGGTGGAACCAGTTATGAAAGGTTTCATCTTTGTCTCATTTTGTTTACATCACCTGGCCTTTAAGTAGGGGTTTGAAGACTGTAAGAACATCCAATGTGTGTCTTATTATACCACTTTTCCACAGATTGCTTACTACAAAAACATGTCACCTAAAAATGCTGGTGAGTGCCTCCCCTGGCCTTATTTGTTAAACCCCACTCCTGCACACAAAAAGCTGCAACGAATAGTATTCAGCATCCAGTTTTCAAAGTGATACTTTTTTCAAACAATATTTATAGCACTTTAAGTTTTTATTTTATAAGGCTTTGCCATTCCCTTATAGTCTTCAACCCGGTTTTGACTCAAAAAGTCCTTTGTCTGGGTAATTACAGAGGCAGCTGCACAGACCTCAACCAGAGCCTGGGATTTAACAGCAATGACAAAACCAGCGGGGAAACCTGTGGCTGAGGCAGCTGCCTTTCACAGCCCTTCCAGCTGTACTGCAACTACAGCAACATCATGAAATGAACATAGCAGGAACAACAGAGAATACATTCCGTATTTTCTCCTCAAATGATTCAGAGAAACTGAACTATGCATTTACAGTAAATAAATCAATTGAAAAAAAAAAAAACGGTGCTGAAATCAAAACGGATCTCACAAGGCATCCAGCAAGTGTCTGACTAAACTGCTTCACTGTCCTAACAGTCTGATCCCACCCATAATCATCAGCAACAGAAGCAGCATCACATCATCCTCCAAATATGCCTGGTTGAAGATGGAATGCTCTGTATCTGGCTGGCGGTCCAGGCTGGCCAGCTGGCTTGCTGGGAGTCATTCTCAGAGAGTCGTGAACTTTTGTCCTACAACTGCTCCCTTGCTGGCTGCAAGAGAGGACTTGGGCGACACCAAACAGGAAGCGGTCGACAAGTGGAAGCTATGGATGTTTATCTCGCACCATTCATCAAGCACCCCCACCCCCCAAAAACACCAGACGTAGAAATCCCAGCCCAGTGAGCTCCAGGCTTGGAATCACGGCGCAGCCAGAGCCGGGATGTGAAAAAGCCATCTTGGATTAGATCTGCCTCCAACACCCAATGGGTGGCTTCCTTCGTCCTTTCTCACGGCCTTCAAGGAGCCTGGCTTGCCTCCGGAGGGGTGACACTAAGAGAAGTGATTTTAAAGCATTCAGGAGTTGTGACCGCAAGGCCTGAACCTATTAGACCTGGTTGTTCCGTACTAAAGCTGACCTTAACCCGCTAGAACGGGTTATTGTCTTTAAAACCACTAGTATCAAAAGCAACTTTTTAGATCAGCTCAGAGAACAGAGAAAGGAAATCTATTTAATGGAATCCAGCCAAGTCATGTGGCTGAGCCTTTCACAGGGAGGGAAAAGAGCCGCACAAAATCTATACAATGAACTTCTATTATGACATGGCTGCATGACTGCCTGTCCAACAATGAGACGGATTCAAGACAAAAGAGTTAAGGAGAAACATGAAAAGTCAATCTTGCAAACACATGCAAACATCTGCAAGCTTTATTGCTGCCAAACCACTTCAATGGTACATTGAATTCATCTGTGTGTGGTGTGTATTTTAAATATGATTTCAGAACTTGTGTGACCTTTTATGAAGTTTTTCTCTGGTATGACATATGATCTAAAACTTTTGTGTGGGGAAAAAAACAGAAGAAAAAGACTTAAAAACGCCAGCCATGTTTAAGGAAAGCAAAGCACCCACGTCAGGAAGAAACCAACTGTTTGTCCTTAAGCTATGGTCACAAGATTTAAGATGATACCAAAAGAATGCGACTGCAGATTGTTATGATACCCATACCACAGCAGCAACTGTTTTCCACTTTATAAAAGGAGTGAATATAAAGCAAAACAAGTTTACTTTTCCTCTTGATCCTCTTTTGAAGCTTGAACTTGCTTGTGATCTACACTACTTAACACAAGCTAAAACTCTGATTGGTCCAGTGGAATGGCAGCAACATCTCAAAGCTAAAATGTAACAAATACCATGTTCGGACTTAAATACCCCCAAACACAGGGTTTAACTTTCTTTTTTTTTTTTTTTTTATTGACACTTAAGATTTTTTTTCTGCATTTTTAAATAAAACGTTCTAAACACAAAACACAAAGTATTAACTCTGGAGCTGCTTGCGTAGAAGTCAGGTCCTGTTATTGGGACATTGCACAAATGATGAAACAATATAATGAAAAACCAGCCGTTTTTAGGGCGAAGTACAGCCTCACTGCTTTTGTGGTATCTGGACTTACTTAGGTCAGCTCCATTTCACTAGCTGTAAGTATAGGATTTATATATTTATATAGATTTTTAAAATAAGCAATAAAATATTCTAGGCTAAATTCAGATACTTTAAACCACAGTTTGTGTAATTTGCTACCTTTATTAAATTTGTTAGAAATGGTAGTTCGGTGTAGGGGTGCACAATTTTGACAAAAAACCTAATTACGGCTTTTCTGACAAATATTGCGATTGCGATGCGATTTTCGATTTTTACTTTAGATACTTTTAATTGCATGAAACTAAAATTATGAATGAAATATATTGTTACTTTTACAACACAGTCTTGTACAACTTGACACACATGCGAACAATATACAATAACCTAAAAAATATTTGTGGCCAGGGCCCTCTTCTGGCTTTTGTCTGCTGTTGAACCTGAAAAATCTCTACTATAAACTACATAGTGATTGAGGTAATGAGATTGTTCAATGCTTCGTAATTATTAAATACCTGAACCTAAATACCAAAGAATAATAAGACATAATGGAAATTAACTTAAACGGGTAGCTTTTTTTTTTTATTGACGAATCTTTGCTATTGAAAAACAGAAAATGAACTCTTATTAGATTTAGATTTACAATCAGAAATCAAAATCTTCTGCAGTCCACTGCCATTTACTAAACATGAAACGGTTATATTGCACACATTTAAAATAAATGACAATAATTAAAAACAAGACCTTATTCAGCCTTCTGCAAGATAAGACGTAGTAACCTGACAGTAGGGTACTCCCAGCAAAAAGAATAAGGAACCACCCCCCACCCTCTGCCTCATGATACTTAATCGACCTAAATCGACTTTAATTTAATGCACGTGTAAAACAAATGCACAGAAATTAATTATTTTTCTATAATAATTAAATAGATTCAACATCTGTCTTTGACAGAACTGCAGACTGCACAGATCGTACCTTCCCGAAGGAAAAAGTACTATAGCTTAGTAGGATACTGTATTAGACTTAATATTTGCTGTATACGATAAAGGATTTATGACCACTACATCCAATTGGTTGTAAGATTCAGATAATTATTTATTAAAAGCTAGGAGTTTTAAATGAGAATAAGAAAAGTATTTATTTGTGCCCCCCTTTTCCTGTTAATGCCCTACCTGGCCCCCGGGCAAAACTTTGCTAGAGCCGCCCCTGCAGTTACCAGCTACATAAAACGATCCTGGTGTTATTTGTCTCTCAGAAACAGTTCATAACTTCCCTTCAACTCATTCATGTCACCTAAAAGGTAAACCTGTTTCTCCATCACCTGTTCAGCTCTGATGATTCAGCAAGGACATCTCCTGGTTTCATCTTCATGTTTCCATCTCACCACATATCCAAACAGATATCATGACCAGCAGCTGTTACAGCTGTGGCTTCAGCAAACCTCAGAAAGTAATATTAAATCAATTCTAAAAACAGGTCATCAAGCTTAAATGTGCTGCTGTTGTTTAGCGCGACACCCGCTGGTTTCCTCTATCTGCTCAAAGTCCGCGTAAACAGAAACAGAAAAGCCGATCAGCCGATCATTGATCAGTTTCATGATTGAAGGAGCAACAGGAGAGGGAGGGGAGAGAATGAGAAAAGACGAGGCAGCTGCGCAGCGTAAAGACATAGAATAACTCCAGCTTTGTCTTTTCATTCTAGCTGAAATACGGGACAAATGGCGTTCCTTCTCACCTTAATACGGAACACGTAATATTTTTCTCTGAATACGGGACGATTCCGTTTTTTACGGGACGGTTGGTAACCTGAGCGCAGCAGCGGAGAGAGACTGACAGCAGAGATCTGCAGCCAGGTTCCTCTCCTGCTACCCGCTGAGAACAGTGAGAAATACATTCTGCTTTCACATTGAACAAGTCACCAAAAGTCTCTAGCAACACATGGAAAAGTCGCTAGATTTGTCACTAGTCACTTTTTGGGAAAAAAACCCCGGGAAAGTCGATAAATATAGTGACAAAGTCGTCAAGTTGGCACCACTGCTCTGGAGACAAGCTTGTTTCCCATCACCGTTTCTGATTGGCCAGCAAGCCAGGAATGCGAGACCCAACCATTTTGATTGGTGAATAGGTTTGTCACTCAAATGTCAGGGGCGGGAAAAAACCTCAGCCTCCTGAGGTTAGGTTATCGCAGGAGTTAAAACCTCAATATCGATGCGATAAGGTTAATCGTGCAGCCCTAGTTCGGTGCTTTATGAGGCATTTTAACCTATTTTAAGTATCTCAGACCCAGTTCAACCATGAGAGGCCCACTTCAAACTAAACCTGAGATAAAATGTTCAAATCCACGTATGATGTGGCAAATCAAAGATAAAACGTGAAAGTAATATAAATCAAGTTAAAAACACTGTATTTATTGAGCATTAGTAGACTTTTGTCTTTAAGTTAAATGAGGAAGAAGAAAAAAGAACATATTTTTACTTATTCAGACTTAAAAAACGATAAAAGCAAATTCCATCATTTGCATAGAAGTGCACCCATACATCTTACATAGATAATGCTGTTTTTACAAGCTGCATATCTGGTAAGCGACCAACTGCACGCTGGACTTCCAAGCAAATAGCTAAATAGTATATGAGCTTGTTATACTGTTGTTACTGGAGCACAACCTCATAAAAGTTGCAATATTCCACACAAAAGGCATGTTTACTTGAAAACTACTACTAAATATAGCAACTTGCTGTATTTTTTTTGCTTAGGTCTGTCCATCAAAATTCACATAACAATAAATGAACTATAGGAGATCCAACAATCGATCAGCAAGAGTTTGGAATTGGATGGTTTTCAGTTAATTGGCTCTGATCACCGATGGGTTGGTCAAATACCACGTTTACGCTCAGCATTATTGGTCTGTTTGCACATCAACAGACATGTATTTAAATGCAATCTCTTCCGTTTAATAAAAACCAGATAAATAATTAGAGATGTATATTTGTTATATATAAATGTGCATAATCTGTTAATTCTAGGGCAGTCAAACGATTAAAAAGTTTAATCTAATTATCACAGAGTAGCTGTGAATTAATCACGATTAATTAACATTCCTAAATATGACTGAAAAAGTAAAATTTGCGATGTAAATAAAAGACAGTACCGGAAGCTTTTGCTCTTTTTTTAACAAAATACAGGAGAGATGCATGGAACTTTTGTTTTTGATCCCACTATCACATTTACATGTGGCCTTTTAAATTATTCATCTTTTATCCAGATGCAAAGCCAAACTAACTGGTTAACATTTTTTGAATGTAAAGCTGATCGTTTCTTATTAATTTTGCACAAACCTAAGCATCCTCTTCATGGGACTATCCTACAACAACAGATGTCTTTAGTCAGAGGCTTCTTCAGTTTTGCTACAACACAGACTGCTACAGGAGATCATTCATGAAGAATTAAGTAGTATGAGCTACAATAACGCTTAATTTCTCTCTGGGATCAATAAAGTATATTTGAATAAATTTTTTCTGAAAAATAGAGGGATTATTAACACCTTTACATTTCTCCCTGGTTCCCACTGTTATTATTTGCAGTTATCTTGCAGCTGCAGTGTTGGTTAGCTATGTTAGCTTGTTTGTTAGCCATGGCTTACCTGATGTCATCGCTGCAGATTGTCGTATTTTTAATCATCTGCTTGTTCCAATCGCTTCTTGTTATTGCTTGCAAACAGAGGCATCTTTTGTTTGCCTTGAAAAGTTAGAGTCGATGGAACGCAAATTTGTTGTTTTTAATCAAAGCGACCATCAGCACAAGACAATCAGACAATCTCTTTCTGCAGACTACACGCGCAGCAGAGCAGGGAGTGACGTAGACCAATAATCCCTATGGTCACTGAGAAAACGTTCAGATGGAACCACGGATGCAGTTTGGGTCAGCCATGCTGTTTATGTGACGAGCAAGTACTGAAAGCAGCGTGGGTTGAATTGTGGGGTAAACGGGGCAGGTCATTCTGTGCATGCGTTAATGGCGTTTAAAAAATTAATCCCATTAATTCCACTAATTAATCGATCTGCGTTAACACGTTAATTTTGACAGTCCAAGTTAATTCATTTGTTTACTGTCAGATTTAAAACTACTACCTCTATCAAAGAATATGCGGCACATATTTTCTCTTGTATGTGATTTAGGCGTAAAAATAGCCGGAATTCGTTAAAGTTGTAATTAACAGGTTAGCCGTCAAAGAAAAACCTAATCAGTACATCTCTGATGACAATCAACGTGATTTAAGTAATTGCTGTTCCTCTGTTTTAAATAAAGCATTAGATCATGTTACACATTTTTGATTGTACTGTGAAACTTTGACGTTTAGTCCAGATTTTTATTCCTTGAGAATCTCATGTTGCCAATGTCTAGACTGTAGGTGCTTGTACTAAGTCAGCCACAGACACCATTTCTAATTTCAGCTCAAGCTGATTAAACTGAAACAACTCGTGTTTATTGTTCACCACCTGAAAAGTCAGCTAACTTCAGAACTCCAGGCTAAACATGCTCACATTTATGGATTTTCATTTAGTTTTTGATGAGATACAGAGTTCTACAAAAACCAATTAAATCTAAGTAGATGATTTCATTATGTTATTTACAATAAAGCTGCTCTTGTTCGCATACATTTCTGTTGTCAGAAAGCAAAAACATGTTTGAACTGAAATGTGCACCACTAAGACCAAGTTTCAAATGCAACTGCTTTGAAAGCACTATTAACAACACTAAAAAAGTCTTGAGTTAATTTGAGCGTCGGCTCTAACAAACCTCTGCTTACATCAATCAAAAGACACGTCTGGTATTTTGGTTGTTCACATACATTGGTCAAAAAATGTCAGAAGGAGCAAAAAGAAGACAGCAGTAGAAAGATGTGATACCAACAGCCTGACTTAATTGTGGTGTGCTCAGAGGAGAATACCGGTCACTCTTTCTGTGCATTAAGTATCTAAAGTTAGTTATTGAGGTCCTAGTAGCTTACAGCAGCAGTCCCATTCAAAACACATAATGTAGCAAAATGAGGCAATTTCCAGTATAAAGATATCCTCAAGAAGTATGAAGATCTAATAAAAATAATAGAGTTAATTTGTGGTTGTTTTGAAATGTATAATTATACAAACTTTTCAACTTCTAACACCATTAGATTGTAAGATCAGAAGTTAATTTTACATTAGAACAGTTTCCTCCAGACATTTCTAAAACAAACTTATACAGTACTTTGAAAAAGTATTCAGACCACTTTAATTTTTTCACGTCATGTCACGTTAAACCAATCAATCTTATTACTGTATTTTTGGAGGTGTTATCCTGCTAGATGGTCCAAAGGTCGCCATCTGGAATTGTTCTGTTTGTAGCTCCGCCCATCTTCCATTAAGTGGCCAGCTTCCCTATCCCTGCTGGGAAAAAAATCCCCACAGCATGATGCTGTCACACCATGTTTCTACCAATCTTCTATAAAGGCCACATTTGTGTTAGTGCTAAACAAATACCTGATCTCTGCAGGCCCTTTCAGAGATACTACAGGTCTCTTAGCTGCTTCTTTGATTTAGACTTTTGTCAGTTTAGGTGATCAGCCATGTCTTGATTGGTTTGCAGTCATGCTGTATACTCTTTATAGTCTATATGATGGACTGAGCAGAGCTCCATTAGATATTCAAAGTTTGGGATATTATTTCATACCCTAACCCTGCTTAATCGTCTCCACAGCTTTTTTGCCATCTCTACTGTGTTCCTTGATTTTCATGATGCTTTTCCTTCCCTAATATTTTCTAACAGACCTAAGAAGTTTTCACGGAACATCTGTATTTATACTGAGATTAAATTACACACAGGTGGACTGTATTTCCTCATTCCTAATTCCTAATTCCTAATTTCCTAATTCAGTGACTTCTGAAAGCAGTCTCAAAAGACTGCTTTCAGAAGTCTTTTCATAAAAAGTATTTATGGGTGTCAGAATAAATGGGCCCAAATAGGAAACTGAAATCAACACTGAAAGTTTACAAAAGATGACACAGCAGAAAGCTGGACAGCAGACTGCACAGATTCTAGTTGGACCAAGCATCCCTGTTGGTTGGTTGCATGACTGAATGGTGAGTCACTTGGTGAAGCGGGACAAGTCTCAGCGGAGGAAACGGCACCACGGGACGGAAGCACACTTGCATCCATTTTTCTATCCCCGTGCAGATATCACCAGATGAAGTCCAAAATCTCTTTCCTGTCTCAACTTCGATGACATACGCCTAAAGTTCTGCTGACTAGAGACACCATGGGACATCCATCAACGGACAATCAAGCCAGGTTTAGCGACCCCCAGCTGGGAAAATTGGCATGGACACCTGGACCGTGCAAAAACTTCCCCGTCATGCATATTTTAAAACAAGAGGCAAGGCAGGGATAAACTGAAAGCACACGAGGATACAGTCATATTTTCCGCTGATCTCAAAGCCATTTGGCTGGATGTCATGAAATACTTGAAGCAGCACACTAGAATTGGCAGACAAACTTTACAACAAAAGCGGTTAAGCAGACTGGATATGTTCTGCTGCAATAATGTAGAGAAGAACTGAGATAATTTCAAACTGCATCCGACTAGATAACATCTTTTGTGATAAAAAGGTACAAGAAATACGTAATCTGGATTTTATCTTGGCAGATGTCCTGGTTGGGAGGACCATGTACCAGGCTATAAAGCCTCATATTCCCCACACTTTTCCCCTTACTGTTTTCTTGCAACAACTCCAACATGTTACAGAATCCATCTAAATATCCGTGATGATGAGATTTTCTGCTCTGTGGTCCAGAACTGATCATAACTAGCTAGTGAGAATCAGCAGACCTCATAAAGAACAACAACATTACCCAGCTCCTCTGGAATGTCAACTCAGAAAACATTGAAGGCAAAGGACCCAAACTCGGTACAGATGGCTAATTCCACATCCTCCTGCTGTTTAGGCCACCTCCTCATGTCATTCCTCTACATTTATAACTACCACAGTGTCAAACATCAGCATTGCTCCGTCCAGTCGAAATCTGCCAATTCCAGCTGCTGATGAAATGGCTTTTTTTAATCAGGCTCGTCTTTATTCAATCAATTATAATTACAGTCCAAACAGAGTAATCAACGTTAATCAAAAGAGGCCAAAAAAAGATGGATCCACTCTTGAGCCATTTCATTTATTTACCAGGCTTTCGCTCTCTATTAATCCCATGCAACAATGAAGTGCAGAAAATATCCGTGCAAAAAAATTACTGAGTGAGACGCTTACGGCACCACAGATATCTGTTCAGAACTGGTCGGTGAAAAGAAGTCAAGTCTGGTTTAATATTTTTCAAATGTACTTTGAGGGTAACCTAAATATGTATATGTAATATGTGCTATTTTCACTATGATATCAGATATGATATATTATGATTTGATATTAGAAATGTGTATTTTAGTCAGTATGACAATGTACAATAAGCAGAAATTATATTACATAGCAAGTACACAAAGTGTTGATCAACAACTATAGACAGAACTCTAAGGTATTTTACATAAACTATTATATAAATTGCAACATTTACTTTTTTCCCTAAAAGAAAACAACAAAAGAGACAGAAGGAACAAATATCAGCCATGATGTAATGCTAAAAATATAAATTAAACTGTAAATTTGATAGGTGTACATCATTTTAAAAACAAACTGAGAGGATGAATAAAAGCTAGTAGAAGCCTCTAGAAAGGAAGCTGTATATTATATAGAGGAATGTTGTGTTCATTTAGGTAACCACAACAAAGAACAAGACTTCCAGATAACAGGAAGCTGAATGCATTACAGCAAAGTTAATAAGTTTTATCTCTTTGAAAGGTCATGTTTTGTTTGACATGGAACATACTAGATTTGGATTGTTTTTAAAGTCGGAGCTAAGACGTTTCTGAATGACATTATCACCGAGATTGATCAGTTTGGAAAACCAGAGCCATTTGTCATTTGTTTTAGTGCCAACTACGATTACCAATGACCACCTATAACAATGTTTTTCTCAACACTTCATCCAAACACTAAAAGAACATTTTCACAAAATAGATGTTGTACAGTACTATGAGTGCCACTGGTTTAATGAGCAACAAATTTTAAGATGTGCTAATAAATAGTTTATACCTACCACTTTTACTGTGTTTTAAATGGCAGCCTCCCATAATGGATACTGAGCTTGAGGCTACTCGGTGACCTTAGTCTTTTTCAGTCTCAATTCTGTTTTCAGAGGACACTTTTATTGTATTTTCGACTTGGAACTCAACCTCCGAGTTCCTAGTTGCTCTATGGGGAAGACACGCAGGGACTGATCCTTACAGTTAGTAATGCTAGGCATGCTAATAGTGAATATAAGGTGCTAAAGAGCTTAAAATGTCAACTCTTGATTAATTTTGTCTTTAATTTTAAATAATTAAATTAGTGAAAAGCCGAGCTGTGTAATGCTGACCGCTCACATTGGAGTCTGGCAAAAACAATATCAGTGATGGACAGTGTCTCCCACCCCATCCATGAAGCTGTTGCTGAGCTGGAGAGCTCCTTCAGCGACAGACTTTTGCATCTTAGGTGCATGAAGGAATGTTATCATAGGCGTTTCCTCCCAGCAGCTGACTCTATAACCATCACTGCTAATTTACATATATTATTTTTAATTCTGTTTTTTTATATTTTTCTCATGTCAATCTAATGTTTCTATTACCTGTCACTTTGCTGCTGTCACATCTAAATTCCCCCTCTGTGGGACAATTAAGAAAAGTTATATTCTATTCTATAGTGTGATGCTGCTTATACACCTTTAACAATCTAACACATAACAAATCAGAGCTTTTTCCTCTGAAATATCAAGTGAGATGCCATTATTGTTTCATCTGAAAGGGTTTCAATTTCTTGTGATATGGTGTTCACATCTTCAACCTTAACCTAACTCGGGAGAAGGTTCCAGTGTTGTGGAAGACATCCTGCCTTGTTCCAGTACCCAAAAGAACTCACCCATCAGTCATCAATGACTATAGACCCGTTACCCTGACATCCCACATCATGAAGGTCCTGGAGAGACTCCTGTTGGCACCCCTGAGTAAGCAAACAAGAATGTATCAGGACCCACTGCAGTTTGGTTATCGCTGTGGAGTTGGAGTTGAAGATGCCATCATCCACCTACTTCAACCAACCCACTGTCATCTGGACAAAGCAGACAGCACTGTGAGGATCATGTTCTTTGATTTCTCCAGTGCATTTAACACAATTCAGCCTGATTTGCTTTGTCAGAAACTCCTGAAGTGGTCTGTTGGTCAGGTAGTCATTGATCCAGGCGATTGTTGAGGGCTCCACCTGTGTGTGAGACTGAAGAATTGTGTCAAGCCAGGTGGTCAGCAGCACAGGAGCACCACAGGGGACCGTGCTCTCACCATTCCTTTTCACTCTGTACACCTCAGACTTCCAGTACAAATCAGAGACCTGTCATCTGCAGAAATACTCAGATGACTCTGCAATTGTTGGGTGTATCAGAGATGGACAAGAAGCTGAATACAGAGAGCTGGTGGACCGCTTTGTGACATGGTGTGGAAACAATCGTCTCACCTTGAATGTGAACAAAACAAAGCAAATGATTGTAGATTTCAGAAGAAACAGGGATAAGTCAAACACTGTTTCCATCATGGGAGAAGAAGTGGAGGTGGTTGAGGAATATAAATACCTTGGAGTTCACCTGGACAACAGACTGGACTGGAGACTGAACAGTAAAACCGTCTACAAGAAGGGACAGAGCAGACTGTACTTCTTGAGGAACCTTAGGTCCTTCAAGGTTTGCAGCAAGATGCTGCAGATCTTCTACAAGTCTGTTGTGGAGAGTGTAATCTATTCAGCCATCATCTGTTGGGGTAGCAGCATCAGAGCCAGGGATTTAAAAAGGCTAAACAACCTGATAAAGAAGGCTGGTTCTGTTCTGTGGCAACTGTGGAAAATCTGGAGATGATAATGCAAAGAAGGATTCTTCCTAAAATCAAAAAAAATTATGGACAACCCTGAGCATCCTCTTCATGAGACAGTCATACAACAACAGAGCGTCTTCAGTCGGAGGCTTCTTCAGTTTCGCTGCAATACAGACCGCTACAGGAAATCATTCCTGCCCACAGCCATCATCATCTACAACAACTCCTTAAAAAATTAATTATATGAGCTACAACAACACTTAATTTCCCTCTGGGATCAACTAAGTATTTTTGAATTGACTTGAATTGTTCAATATATTCTCATCAGGGTGCAATTTTCAGTCATCTAGAGAATGAGAGAGAGCTCTGTACTTTTTTTGTTCTGTTATTTTTGTTTTGGAGAAATCACAATCTTCCAATAATTTTGTGCTTTATGAAAATACACACATGTACGAAAACAGATACCAAAATAGAGAAATCGTGACTGAAACAAATCTCGGTAAAACTGAACAATACCAGAAAAAATGAATCACTTGTGCTCATTTGAGCTGTTTTTTCCCAGAAATCAAATGAGAAATGGTAAATTATGTTTAACAACATAGCCGACAGTTGTGTTGAAATCCACTTCAGCTGTGTCATTATTACACATTACCACCATCATGGAAAATAAAAGTGGATTCCAGATTGAGCATGTAAAGTGCTGCATAGGTCTGTACATGTTTATGCACTTGTTTCATGACGAGTAACAAAACACCACAACGTAAACAACTGGCACGTGGGCGGCGTGTCGTGTAACTGGAGGAGCTCCAGTCGACCATCCCGCACGTTTCTGCTGTGTCTGACTCATTTTTCAAGCACTTGGCACAGACGTCTGCTTTGGAACAACAAGACCTGAACAGATGAATGTGGTGGGAGACAGCAAACACACACTGGGGCTTCATTATGTCGGTGCTCCAAACACCTTGGATTAGCTGCTGTAGTTGGAAGTGTGTATGTGTGACTTCTTTAGGAAAACCTTCCGAGAGTGGTTGATTAGTGGAAAAAGAGAGAATGGATAAAAAGACACATTTCAGTACTTACTTACCTTTTGATCAACTATGGAGCACACCAGGTCCTTGACTGCAGACAGCGAGAGGTCACAAGCCTCCAGGTTCACCGTCTCCCGGGTCAGTCCGATCTGTAGCAGGAAGGACACCCCATGGAAGGAGCTGCGGGAGTTGGTGGGGCTGGGGGCGCTGTGGCTGCCGTTGGAGAGCCGCTGGTAGAGCTGTCCGGGCGTTCCCGGGGAGGGTGGGTGGAGCGGATGGAGTGAGTGGAGGAAGGCCCGAGGTAAGGACGGGGGAGAGGAGGCAGACATTGGGTTTCTTCCAGTTGTGACGTGAGAAAAAACGCTGAACAGTGCAATTCAGTGAAGGCTGGCAAAGAGAAGCACAGCTTGGTCTCTGTGGATGGACTTGTCGCGTGGGAAATGTGTTCACCTCATCAGTAGTATTCAGTCAGCTGTGTATATTTTTTATAATTTAGGTATTACTGATTCAGAAATGATGATGACAGGATACTACCCACCCACCTCAGCTCAGAAAATACAGGCATCATTCATGAGATGAGCCAGGTGATGGAGGGAAAAGTCTCTGAACAGTCCAAAGACTTCTGCAACAAACTTCATATCCTGGAATTTTGCTCCATCTTTTTTCTAAAGTCAATAATCCACTCTGACCAGAGGAAGCCTGTTCTCACAAACACACACACAAAGACAAACACATTTTTATAACAATGAAAAGCAAGGGCCTTGAATGAATCAGTTCTTGCTGTTGACATTTTCTTGCAAGCCTTAAGGCTAAATCCCATTTCCTAGGGTTATCCCTAATCCTAGCACTCCCCTTCCCCTATAATTTAGCATTTATTTCAGTTGTTGGTTAATACATTCTCCATATAAAATGCCACACACTAGGGATGTGTAATGGCAAGAATCTGGTGATACGATATGTGTCAAAACACAGGGGGAACAATACGATATATTGCGATACTATGAGTAAGACTATATATTGCGATTTTTAAAACTTAATTTAACTGTAGAAAAACTGTCACACTTAACACATCCAATTTTATATATTATATATATTTTTTACACCCCTACCGCACACCATGGAAAATCTGATACTGTGGGGCAAAAACGTTTCCTGTAGGTCTTCACCAGGTCTGCACACTCTGTAGCTGGTATTTTGGCTCATTCTTCCATGCAGATCTTCTCTAGAGCTGTGATGTTTTGGGGTTGTCGCTGGGCAACACAACTTTCAACTCCCTCCACAGATTCTCTATTGGATTGAGGTCTGGAGACTGGCTATGCCACTCCAGAACCTTTAAATGCTTTTTACGTCGCCACTCCTTCATTGCCAAGGCGATGTGTTTGAGATCATTGTCATGCTGGAAGATGCAGTCACGTTTCATCTTCAATCCTCTCACTGACGGAAGGAGGTTTTTGCCCAAAATCTCACGATGGCCACATTCATTCTTTCCTTAATACAGATCAGTTGTCCTGTCCCACTTGCAGAAAAGCAGCCCCAAAGCACAATGTTTCCACCACCATGCTTCACAGTAGGTATAATGCTTTCTACCCCCTTTAAACACAGCCAGTAGTGTTTATACCAAAGAGTTCTATTTTGGTCTCGTCTGACCACATGACATTCTCCCAATCCTTCTCTGGATCATCCAGATTGTCTCTGGCCAACTTTAGATGGGCCTGAACATGTCCAGGCTTAAGCACAGGGACCTTTCATATGCTGCAGGATTTTAATCCATGGCGACAGTGTGTTACTAATAGTAACCTTTGTTACTGTGGTCCCATCTCTCTTCAGGTCATTGACCAGTTCCCCCTGTGTAGTTCTGGGATGTTTCCTCACTGATCATGTGTACCCCACAGGTGAGATCTTGCATGGAGCCCCATGTGGAGAAAGATTGTCAGTGATCTTTTATTTATTCCATCTTCTAATAATTGCTTCAACAGTTGACCTCTTCTCACCAAGCTGCACAATCGGTGGCTGCCAAATACTTTTTTGCCCCACTGTTCATTGTTAATTCTTGCTTATTTCTATTACATATTCATAAACCCAGTTATCAAACAGCTATCAATCCTGCAGCAGGCATTATTATTTTTAGGCTTATAAACGGAGAACAAAAATGTAAGAGCAAATGTTCCCTACTGAACATCCCTACTGACAACTTAATCAAATACATTTTGTTAAATACTAACAAACCGTGTCCTGTCTGTTGTATATTGACTCCAAAATAGCAGACCTCAAGAAGTATACTAGTTTTCAAACATGCAGTGATGTGAAAAAGTAATTGCCTTCTAACGGATTTCTGCAGTTTCTACTTTTTTTCACAGTTAAATCCTTTAGATCAAACTAATTTTGATAAACATAACCTATCTGATTACATAAAAAATATGTTTCGTAACTGATTCATTAATTTATTTTGGAAAAAAAGCTAATTAACCTAGATCTATGTAAAAATCCAGTTACATTGCTTTGTTTAATCATGAAGCAGCTGTTATACATTTATTTGAGGTCAGTCTTACTGGTGACTCATGGGCCTGATTACAGTCTGAGCTGCAAAATCAAGGAATCAATCAATCTTTTTGACAACTCGAAGTGGGCAAAAAGATCTCAAAAAGCAAACTCTGGCCTTAAATCTGATTAAGATGCTGTGTTGTGACCATAAACACACAGTAACTCCATGAAAACCCTCTAATGTGGATCAATTTAAAGAATTCTGCAATGAAGGGTGGGCCAACATTCCTCCACAGTGATGTAAAAGACTCATGGTCAGTTACTGCAAAGCCTTGATGACAGTTGTTGCTTAAAAGGGTGGCACAAGCAATTTCTATATTTAATAACTACTTTTTCATATAGGGCAAGGCCTGTTTCACTGGGTTTTTTTTTTACAATTCTGGTCTGGATTTAATTATGCATAGTTCAAAATCTAAAATACTTTGATGATAAATTATATATTTATTCTATTTTTTTTAAAACACGAAAATCAAGTGTTTCAGAGTGTTTAGTAATCAACCAAGTGTTAGGACCACCTTAGAATTTAGAGAACCATGGTTACCACAAATTATGGACAAGTCAAAGCCGGACTGGAATTTTTTTTCACACCGATTAGGTTCTTTAAAACACAGTTTTTGCTTAATGAAATCTTTATTTGTTAAAACAAACAAAAGAAAATTGCATGTTATGTTTGTATGATCCCTGCAACAAAATCCCAGTAAGGATATGGTTTAAATAATTTGATCACTATATTTTGTGCCAATTGTTGTGATGATGATGAAATGTCTGTTTGGCCCTACATCTGTCACTGCACACAGTTAGAGGCCTAAAAACAGAAATGTCGCTCTAAAAATAAAACATACCTATAATCGACTAGGCTAATTCAGAACATAGTCACATTAAGTAGTGCAACTGTATTGCTAAACAGTGCACGATATTTACACTCAAACATAGTTTCAAACACATTGATATTTAGTGATATTCTTATTAAATTAAGTGGAGAAAAAAAATTCAAACAGTAAAAGCAACAATCCAACCAATTCTGTCAGTTTAACATGGTAAATCACAGTATTTTGATGCACCTAACAACGATGCTCGACACGATGAGTATAAATCCCTATCTGCTAGGACAGGAAAAAACTAAACACCCTCTCTTCAAGACACTAAGAAGCTCCCCCCCTGAAAAAAATATACATTTCTATGATGATAATAAAACACCTAAAAGCCACTTTTTTCTTTTGCATTTCTCTAGTATGCCGTATTTAAAGTTGCACTCCTGTTTGTCTGCAATGTTTGATTCAGGTTGCTGCATCTGCCTGTTGATCTCTTTGTAGAGCATGGATACGTGTGCAGGGAATGCTGTTTTTAATAGTCCAACACAGTCGATACAATGTATGTACTTATTTTACTTCCATGCACAGACTTGTAAAAGGCAGATAAATGCCTGTAAAAGAAGTTTATGATGCAATTAGTGTCTCAGTGTGTTATTGCTTTTAATATGGATGTTTATGTGTTGACAGTCCAAGACCCTCCCTTTCACCTCTCCAGGGCCCCCCTGGGTGGGAATCACTGGTTGCTTTCTACACCCCTACGCTTTACTATAACCATTCTTGTAATTTAGTTTCATTTATACGTATATAAATGTACGTATAAATATAAAGTATAATAATACTTCTGTCGCTTTTAGTATATGCATAACGTAAAGCATGTTATTGCTTCGCATTGCCTTGTTAGATATCAATTATTTAGTGGATACTTTTTGACAAATGAGCCACTGAATTGATCACACTTGTATCTTTTTTAGTTACTACCTCATTCTTCAAAGCGCCATAAGAACAGAGTAGAACCCCAGCGAGAGGCAGGAGACGGTTCATTTTGATGTGTAGTCCACTTGCAACCGCACAAAACATCTGGACCCAAAGCTTCAGAACATCTGCACCCCTCCCACTTTCTATCGGCTCGCTGGCAAAAGTGAACCCAAAAACCGAGCGGAGGACGCCAGCAAAAGAAGTTTTACAAGCCGCCAAATCTGCCGTTTCTGGCCCTCTTTGTTGGTCCGAAACCCGCTGTACGTCGATAAATCTGTTTCAACCCAAACCCGTCGAAGGAAATGACACTTTACCTCCACTCCCAGAGAGCGGCGCTTGTGTTTCCATTGTGAGACAACTGAAGATGAAACTTTTCAACTCCATCCACTGAGAGAAAGCGAAGCCTGAAGTTTGGTCCCAGTTTTTTTTTTTTTTTGTTGGCCGTCACACGCAAAAAAGAGGCGCAGCGTCGTTGCTTTACAACTAACGAACACCAGCTGAAGTTCTTCATTCAGACTCGCCAAGACGATCCGTGCGGTCCATTTAGTTTATCTAATCTCCTATTCCAGATTGTAAATTCATGCGCATCTCATTATCCTTCCAGCTGTGACTACTCCCCCCCCCCCCCCCTCCCCGTTTGACGAAAATAAAAAACACAAGAGGGAGGGTAGTATTCCTCGCTGGGGATTGGAGTCTTTTTATTTTCTCTTCATAAGTGAGTTTCCATGTGCGAAGAGGAAAACTTGAACTACAGTCCATGTGAAGCAATGGCGCCTCCGCTAGGGGAGGGGAGGAGGGGGGTGTCTAAGCAGTGTGCATGCGCGGTCCTTTTCCGTTATTTCAACTTAACTGTGCCAAGAAGAAAAATCCTCCACATGACCCGGATTGGATACTAATACATTCAGTTTTCAAACGAAAGCATGTTTAAAGTAACACTGTAACAAAGTACATCCTATGCTGGCTTCGTTAAATGCAAACTAACAGCAAAGAAAATCCATTTAAATTTGTTTGAACACTTCCACATGCTGCACCGTTTGATAGAACAAATAGGTCCGATTTTTCGAATGACAAAACTAACTTTTTGTGACATAAAATCAGACCACCTAAAATGAAACAGCCTTTAAATTCTCTCTACATTGTCCTAGAAAATTAAGTTAGATCTTTTTAGATTATTTTTCAAGTTTAGGCGTCTGTTTAACCATTTAATAACCATTTCAGTTCCTTCTAATCAAAAAGCATTTTTCCAAAATTAACATTTCAGAAATGTCAAACACCATTTTCCTTTGATCCTGCTTTTCACATTCTAGTTTACTGGGCATTAGTGTTCATACGTAGCCTACTCTTTTTACATTTTGTCACGTAACAAGCACAAACTTGTATTATATGCACAATGTTTTATTCATTTATTTATATTTAACATGAAGGGCCAGTGCATAACCGTGAAGTGAAAGGAAAAGGATGTATGATTTAAACATTTGAAAAATGCGGTGTGCATTTGTATTCAGCCTCTTTTTCTTTGAAACCACTAAATAAAACCTCCGTGGGCTCAACACACTGCTTCAGAAGTCAACTAGCTGTTCCATAGAGTCTGTTAGTCTACGAAAACATAGCTGATCAAGCAACGTTATGACCAAAACAGAGAACAGACTTGTCAGGAAAAAAGTTGTGGCGACATTTGAAGCAGTGTGAGTTTATGAAAAAAATATCTCAAACTTTAAACCTATCATTGAGCATTGCCCAATCCCTAATTTAAAAATAAAAGGAGGGTGGCATGGTTGCAAACTGAGACATGGCCATCCACCAAATGTGACAAAGCAGGCAAGGGGAGCATTACTTACAGCTGGAACCAAGAGGCTCATAGTAACACTGGAGGAGCTGCAGAGATACACAGCTCAGGTGGGGGAATCTGTTGACACAACTATTAGTTGTGCAGTCCACAGAACTGATTTCGTTTAAACCCATGTATCCTTTTTCTTCCACTTCACAATTAACTAATTTGTCAGTTTACCACACAAAATCCCAATAAAATACAAACTTATAATTAAAGGAAACAAGTTTAATCAGTCTGAAACCTTTTATGAAGACCTTTTTCATATCTGAAGTTAACATGTGGATATTTCAAATATATAGGATATAATTTTTTTGTTTGAAACCAAAATGAAATGTAAGAATAATTTTTAAAAACTGGACAATTGGATCCAAGATTCATGTGGATATTTGGCATTTCAATCACTGTTATCTAAAATACAATTTTAACAAGCTATCATTTAAATACTGGATACCCATGACATCTTCCGTAGATAAAATTATGTCATAGGAATCTGGGATATTTCCTTTTCAATAACTAAAGTTAAATTTACGACTACAAACAGTAGAACTGAATTCACTTATATATTTTCCTTCTATTTAATACATCCATATTGTACATCCTGACCACCCTTCACCTTCAAAACGGTATACATTTTTCTAGGTACACTTGCACAGTTTTTGAAGGAACCTCGACTAGTAGGTTGTTCCAAACACAATTGAGAACTAACCACAGATCTTCTGTGGATGTAGAGTACCTCACATCCTTCTGTGTCTTCATGTAATCCCAGTCACAGTCGATGTTGAGATCAGGGCTCTGTGGGGGCCATACCATCACTTCCAGGACTACTTCTTTACGCTGAAGATAGTTCTCAATGACTTTGGCTGTGTGTTTGGGGTCGTTGTCTTGCTGCAGAATAAATTTGGCGCCAAGCATACGCCTCCCTGATGGTTGCACGATGGATAAGTATCTGCCTGTATTCCTCAGCATTGAGAACATCATTAATCCTGACCAAATCTCCATTCCATTTGCAGAAATGCAGCTTCAAACATTCAAGGAAGCTCCACCATGCTTCACTGTTCCCTGCAGACACTTATTATTGTACCGCTCTCCAGCCCTTCGATGAGATAACTGCCTTCTGCTACAGCCAAATATCTTACATTTTGACTCATCAGTCCAGAGCACCGGCTGCCATTGTTCCGCACCCCAGTTCCAATGTTTTCATGCATACCGGAGTTGCTTGGCCTTGTTTCCACATCGGAGGTATGGCTTTTTGGCTACAACTCTTCCATGAAGACCACTTCGGACAGTAGATGGGTGTACCTGGGTCCCACTGGTTTCCACCAGTTCTGAGCTGAGGACACTGTTGTACATCTTCCGATTTCTGAAGGGTAATAGGCTTGATGTGTCTTTCATCTGCTGCACTAAGTTTCCTTGGCCGACCAGTGTCTACGATCCTCAACATTGCCCGTTTCTTTGAGCTTCTTCAAAAGAGCTTGAACACCACATCTTGAAACCCCAGTCTGCTTTGAAATCTTTGTCTGGGAGAGAACTTGCTGATGCAGCATAACTATATTGTGTCTTCTTGCTGTGCTCAATCTTGCCATGACATGAAACTATCTTCCACAACCTCACCTTGGTAGCAGCTTGGCAGTTCCTCACCCAAATTTAAGCCTCCTACATAGCTGTCTCGGTTTCAGTTAGTGACTGTGTTTCCACATACTTGTTACATTGATGCACCGGTTTGGTATAATTGGTTGATCATGCTTGACTATAATCCTACTTTTGTGCGAGTGTACCTATAAGAATTGATGCTGGTTTGTGGGCAAAAGTTAGTAACACCAAACATTGATTTGATTTTCATCTCATTACATGATAGATCTGCCTGCCACAGTTGTTAAGAATTATGTTAAACATTGGGTTTACAAAAAGGAAGAGAAACCTGATTTTGCAATTAAAGTGCATACAAGTAATCCAGCTGCCTACTCACAGTCTATTACAAAACAAAATGTGGAAAATTATCCATTGTTGCACTCCGTATTTTATATTGTGCAACAGAGTCATGACATTTGGGATATCTGTAAAACAATCAGCATATGAATAAAAACAGTCAACAGGATGAAAATGTCTTAGTTTATTACAAGCAACTAATTTTACAGTGCATTAATATTGTGGAAATGTTGGATCGATCTTCCTTGCCCAGGCCATGAGTCCTCCACAGATGTCTCTCACTGTGATACTTTCCAATTCTGACCCGCTCATCTTCTCCAAAACCTGCACTGCCTTCTGAGAGTCGTTACCAAGCTTACAGATGACATAAACTAGAAGAAATCACAAAGCAAAATCAATTACCTGGTAACCTTTGCTGAGGTTCATTATGTTTTCAAGCTTAAGTTTGATTTGCTGCAAGGAAGTAAGTCTGGCTGCAAATAGTATTCTTTTCTAGGCTCTATTTTTTAGAAAGATATGAATTTTCTAGAAAGATGTGAAAAGTTCAACACAAAAGCTAACATAAGCATCAGAAAGCTACATTTATCTTTCTTAATAAGAAACTCCCTAAAATAACATTTTAAATATTAATTTCTCTAAAGCAGAGTAGCAACTCCGGTTGACTACTTGTTTTGGAAAAGGTCCCCTAGCAACTCCATTACAACCCAACCAAACTAAGCCTCCGTTCCTGCAGCATGAGACCACACCGGGTCATGAATATGAGAAAGCGGCTCAACGAGCCTGTTTGTTTGTATCCACAAACGCAGATCATAAACGTTGCTGTACCTGGCGGCTGGCGGTCACCTGCCATCTGCTGCTTCAGTTGGATGATTCTTTGCTGAAGTAACTGGATATCTTCACTCTTTCTCTGCTCTAAACTGGAGAGGGGTATATCTGGTAGCAATTAAGGATATGAATTGCACAGAAACAGAAGGCAGGAAGATTTTTTAAATGGTGTGTTTCCACTGCGAAACAAAAGGATACTGAGAGAGAAGGGCAAGTGGCATATATCTGCTTCCACAAGAGGGCGGACATCAAGCAAAATATGAAGTTCTGAGTTATCTGCTAGTGATTTATATTCCTGGAATGGAAGTCAAACATTTAGCAAGGCACATATATCGGCATCTTTATAAATTTGAATATATTTTTAAAAAATTATTGAAGAAATGGAATTCAAATTGACTTGTATTAAATACATCCTTCCCAAACAGAGTTCAAATATTTGCTTCTGTTAATTTTGATGATGACGACTTACAGCTACTAAAAACTCACATTTCAATGTCTCAGAAATGTAGAATGTTGTAAAGAAGGAATAAAAAAGGATTTCTATTTTAGAAATGTTATGGACTACAATCCTGGAGAAGACTGTTGACTTGATAGCTGATGAATTACCAACTGAATTAATAAACCTTTAAATACTATTATTATATACCATTATATACTGAGATGCATCTTAACACTAACAACTAATTTAATAGAACAGAGTGGTGGCTCAAATATTTCAAAGTAAAATATGTTGATTTGTTTATTAAGGTAAAGAGGGGAACCAAAATTACTCAGTAAATGTTGAAAAGTTGCCTGGATTTGCAATTCTGAAGTCAAATGAACAGTTTAATAGCTTTGGTTTAAAATCACAGGAAGCAAAACTGTTTCTAAATAGAGTCCCTTGCATAATTACAGCTGAACCCCGATCAATCATGATCTCCATCTCTGTGCTTAATGACTCAGCGGGTTTCAAAGCGCCAATTCTGCAGAAATATAAACAGATGCAATCCGCTACCACTACTCTCAGTGCCAAGGAGAAAATGTTGTTCTTTCCTTTAGAAAATCTACAGGCACATTTTTACTCATTTCCCATTTGAGGCTGGGTCAGAGCTGCGATGTAATCTGCTTATGAATGCACGTAAAAACCAAGAAAATTGTGAGTAACCATATAATAAACGGTGCTAAATACAGCTAGTCACGCAATGATCTTACTGTTCTGAAGAATGTGCAACACTTTACCTGCACTGTGATCCTCTGATCTTTGGACAGGAGGTTAAGCTTACGACACTGAAAAGAAAACAGGGGGGGGGGGCGGGGGGGGGTTGGGGGAAATCACAGTTAATTTCAGCAGTAATATTATAGGGAAAATTGAGATGACAAATTACAAAAGTTGAGGTGTCTAATGTCAGGGTTCCTATACATTTTTCTTTTTAAAAAAAATATGTTACCAGCTTTAAATTTCTCAACCTTCATAATTTTTTGAATTTCCAGGGCATTTCAGCATAAAATATTTCCCAAACTGAGTTTTATTATTCATATTTTTCCACAAATCATTAGAGATGTGTATTGGCAAGAATCTGGTGATACCATATGTATCAATACAGGGGGGATGATTTGATATATTGCGATACTATGGGTAAGACTATATGTTGTGATTTTTAAAACTGAATTTAACTGTAGAAAAACTCTCACAGCATTGTAAATATCCCAACCTGTTTCACACTTTAACACATCAAGTTTTATTACTAGATCTAGTTGATCCACTGGAACGAAGAAGGTGAAAACAGCCACAAACTAGCAGTGATACTTTAATTTTTACCAAAAAAAAAATACTGTCATCATCAATGGTTCCATTCAAATTCTAAAAATTACAATAAAAATCAATACATTGCTTTTGAATATCGATACTATATTATGACATAAAATATTGCGATATATCGGTCATCATAAAAAATACAATGCTGAACTAATAGCAAAGTGTGATCAAAAGATATTTCATTGCCTTTTAGCATATGGTTAGATCAGCCCTTTTTCAAAATCTAAACACTAGGACATGCACTCCGGACAGGAATTAATTCTTTAATGATGCTCTCACTGTAATTTGTGTTACTTTTTTTTCAGTGCTACATTTGGCATCTAAAGACTTTCCAGGTTAAGAACAACAGATGTGATTTAAAACCCTGATCTACGGCGGTCTGGAGACCAAATAGATGGTGAAATTGCCCTTTTTTAAATTTTTGAATGGAGCCAATTCAAACTAAAGGGAGTCTTCCAGACAGAAATCCATCAAAAAGCCATTTATTTTCAGAAATTCTGAATTTACAGAGTCATAGAACATACTTTTTTTTTACAACTTTTCCTTTTGAATTCATTTCAATGTTTTTAGCTCAAAACATTTGTGTTTATTATTCAAATTAATAACCAAGTGAAAGCCTGTGAGAAAACAAGGTGCAAAAGGTAGTTGAGAACAAAACTGATAGTTTTCTAAGATTAAAGATGTTATCTTTGCAATGCCAAACTCAGCCAATTGTGTGTACAGGAATGGCCACCCAAGAAGTAGTGATTTCAAAGACTTGAATTTTAATGTTATAAAGTAACAATTTACATCCAGCTACAGTGATTTATTTAAACAGTTTTGAATACAATTGTTACTTTGTTGTTTGCACAAAAAGCGGTGCTTATGGCGATGCTTATCTGTCGCCAGAAGAATTAAAAAGCCATGCAGTGATGTGTAAGTCTCACTTTTCTCCACATAATCAGTCTATGTTTGAGAGCTGAACTGCACTTCAGCAATGACAAAAACAATCTGAGGACACCATCTGTCACACCACTTAAACTGAATAGGTCCAACTGCAGTTGGTTTCTCTCAAAAGACACGTTGTTTGGCACTAAAAGTCACGTTAAGCTACATGTGGAAGACAGAAGGGAAGTTCAAGTACTGACATATCATCATATAGCAGCTGCACTCAAACACTCTTTCCTTCCCTTGGCTGAGACATGTCACAGTTAAAGCTAGTGATTAGGGCTAAACATGCCGGAGGAATGCTTGGAAAGAGGTGGCTTTGATCTGCAGATATAAGTGGATGTTTTTTACTCACAGAGGACACAAAAAAGTAAAGACTGAAGTTTAAAATAGCATTTTGGTATTAGGTATACTAAGGATTAGCCAACATACAGGTCCTTTTCAAAAAATTAGCATATTGTGATAAAGTTCATTCTTTTCCATAATGTAATGATAAAAATTTAACGTTCATATATTTTAGATTCATTGTACACCAACTGAAATATTTCAGGTCTTTTATTGTTTTAAAACTGATGATTTTGGCATACAGCTCATGAAAACCCCAAATTCCTATCTCAAAAAATTAGCATATCATGAAAAGGTTCTCTAAACGAGCTATTAACCTAATCATCTGAATCAACCAATTAACTCTAAACACCTGCAAAAGATTCCTGAGGCTTTTAAAAACTCCCAGCCTGGTTCACTACTCAAAACCGCAATCATGGGTAAGACTGCAGACCTGACTGCTGCCCAGAAGGCCATCATTGACACCCTCAAGCAGGAGGGTAAGACACAGAAAGAAATTTCTGAACGAATAGGCTGTTCCCAGAGTGCTGTATCAAGGCACCTCCGTGGGAAGTCTGTGGGAAGGAAAAAGTGTGGCAGAAAACGCTGCACCACGAGAAGAGGTGACCAGACCCTGAGGAAGATTGTGGAGAAGGACCGATTCCAGACCTTGGGGGACCTGCGGAAGCAGTGGACTGAGTCTGGAGTAGAAACATCTAGAGCCACCGTGCACAGGCGTGTGCAGGAAATCGGCTACAGGTGCCGCATTCCCCAGGTCAAGCCACTTTTGAACCAGAAACAGCGGAAGAAGCGCCTGACCTGGGCTACAGAGAAGCAGCACTGGACTGTTGCTCAGTGGTCCAAAGTACTTTTTTCGGATGAAAGCAAATTTTGCATGTCATTCGGAAATCAAGGTGCCAGAGTCTGGAGAAAGACTGGCGAGAAGGAAATGCCAAAATGCCTGAAGTCCATTGTCAAGTACCCACAGTGAGTGATGGTCTGGGGTGCCATGTCAGCTGCTGGTGTTGGTCCACTGTGTTTTATCAAGGGCAGGGTCAATGCAGCTAGCTATCAGGAGATTTTGGAGCACTTACTGCTTCCATCTGCTGAAAAGCTTTATGGAGATTTAATTTTTCAGCACGACCTGGCACCTGCTCACAGTGCCAAAACCACTGGTAAATGGTTTACTGACCATGGTATTACTGTGCTCAACTGGCCTGCCAACTCTCCTGACCTGAACCCCATAGAGAATCTGTGGGATATTGTGAAGAGGAAGTTGAGAGACGCAAGACCCAACACTCTGGATGAGCTTAAAGCCGCTATCGAATCATCCTGGGCCTCCATAACACCTCAGCAGTGCCACAGGCTGATTGCCTCCATGCCACGCCGCATTGAAGCAGTCATTTCTGCAAAAGGATTCCCGACCAAGTATTGAGTGCATAACTGAACATAATTATTTGAAGGTTGACTTTTTTTGTATTAAAAACACTTTTCTTTTATTGGTCGGATGAAATATGCAAATTTTTTCAGAAGGGAATTTGGGGTTTTCATGAGCTGTATGCCAAAATCATCCGTTTTAAAACAATAAAATACCTGAAATATATGAAAGTTTAATTTTTATCATTACATTATGGAAAAGAAGGAACTTTATCACAATATGCTAATTTTTTGAGAAGGACCTGTAATGTTGAAACTCCAGATAAAGTTCTTGATTCCATACTTGGAAAATGACACAATCATATTCCACACTTTTCAAGACTGCACAGGAACCCTGTGATAAGCACTTTTAATGACCAACCTTATCTGTGGCAGCAGACCCACAGAAAGCCTCGTAGTCAATCAGTTGCTTCACACTGGGGCTGTCTCCACACACCGCACAGTCAGCCTGCTTGGGCCGCAGCCTGATGGACCTAAATCTGAAATCCTGAGCATCAAACATTAGCAGCTGCTGACCACAGGAAGCTGGCACGCCCAGTCAAGGGAAAGGTTACTTTTTGAAAAAGATTCAGAGAATTGCCTAACTCAAACACCCACTGGTGCAGTAAGCCCATGGCAACATTCAGGGAGTATTGGTGGGAAAAAAGTGCAACACTTTCCTGAATGACGCATCATGGCCAGGTGTTAGCATGCCGCTGACAATGCAATACAAAGGGCAGGATAAAGCAAGCCTATTCTCTGCTGCGAGTCTGAATAAATCCCTGCAGTTTAACAAGACAATGGCTAACAAATAGAAAGCAGAGTCTAGAAAATGTAGACATAATATTTCTGTTTTTGTTTGCTTATCAGACAAGCACAAGGCATTATTACAATGGAATCTTTCTCAGCATTTCATTGTTGGCACATCCCAATGAAAAGGGAAAAAACTTTTGAAACAAAGACACAAAATAGCAAAGGAGGGTTATATGTGTGAAGTGGGACAAGGGAATGGAAAAATAAAGGATACAACCTTGCCCAGAGGCAATTTTGAGGACCTCTAGAGCTTGGAAGCAGCCCATTATACCTGGAACTGGAATAGAAAAGGAAAAATTTTGCAAAGAAGTGTTACTTACATTCACAAACCGGATGGATTCAGATTAAAGTACGCTGGAAAGAAAGTGGGTGGGAAAAAAACTCACCCACTCCTAACACCCCTCCATCCGAACAATTGGTTACTGTCTCTGGGGGTGGGGGAAGTGGGTATAAACATCTGTAGCAGGGGCCTCCGCGGTAGTTATACACAGTTAACTGCACATACACAACAATAATGTAGTAAATTTCATGGAGCTAGTGATGAAGAACGAGGATGTCTGCACAGCCTACCTGCCCCTCCATTCGCAAAGCACTCGCAGACACCAAAGGTTTGCCACTGAGCACACAGGCATCATTTACCAGATAACGGGTGGGAACGTTGTCTGAACAGTCTGCCACAATGTCATATATGAGGTGTGGGGAGTCAAGGTATAATCCAAAAAACACTTAAGCTTTATTAGTATAACAAAACACATCTTGTTAAAGTCTTCTTGTGCAGCACAACTAATAACAGACTTGTTTCAGACTTTACAGATGAGATTATATTTCTCATCCCAGGCTTACATACATGCCCTGCAATGGACTGGCAAACTGTCCAGGGTGTACCCCGCCTCTTGCCTGATGAATGCTGGAGATAGGCACCACCCCCCCGCAACCCTGTATAGGATACATGGTATAGATAGTGGATGGATGGATAGTTTGCATACAGTCCTCATGGGCCCGTATGCAATTAATTTTAAGGGTTTTCATGATATTTTTTAACCTTTATTATACACTGCCTATCCAAAGGTCAGCAGCTGGATTTAACAAAGTAGGCAGATAAGAGCCTCACATTGAATAATTACTGCATAGATTATGTTATAGTTGGCAATACATTATTTAACCCAGACTTATACAGAGTGTAGCTTTTCATTTCTTCAACAGCCATGTCATAAGACACTTCCTATGGTCATTTATCTGTTTTAGAAGGGTCAAATAAAAAGATCTAAAGAGATTGTGGAAAGTACATAAATTGGTTTATTAAATCTTTCAGAATAAAAGGGAAACCATCATATTTGTGGGACATATGTGGTCAGAATTCTTTTTTTTTTTAAAGATTTTGTGGCTCTAGTGGCCTTTATTCAAAGTGTACAGACAGGAAGGGGGTAGAGAATGAGGGGGACATGCAGCAAAGGGCCGCAAACCGGGACTTGAACCTGTGACTGCTGAAAGAGGGCTGTAGTCTCCTGCACCACCCGGCAGCCCCTGAATTTTTTTTTTAAAGATCGTAATTGCCAATCTTCTAAACATTCGGTGAAACCAAAATATGAAAAAAAAACAACAACAAAAAAACAGTATGACTCAGCTGTGTTCAAAAGGTGAAAGTAAGAGCAGTTCCACATGAACAATGTAAAAAGAACTCAAAAGATTGGGACTAAACATCTGTATAGCTTTAAGAAAACCCCTGATTTGGGTGGCTAAACAGGCTATAATTTGCAAGGGACCATAAAGATTGGACTCTGGAGCAATGGAAGGTCATGTGGTCATCTCAGTCCAGATTTACCCTCCTCCAAAGTGATGGGTGCATCAGGCAGAGGCAGATGAAGTGATCCACCCATAATGCCTAGTGCCTACTGTACTATGTACTATAATAGTGCCTGTGGTAGCAGTGCAATGATCTGGGGTTGTTGCAAGTTAATTAGGTCTGGATTCCGCAACATTAAATGAACAAAGAATGAGGTCAGCTGACTACCTGAATATACTGAATGACCAGGTTATTCCATCCACTAATTTCTTCTTGAAAAATTATAATGCCAGGATTCATGGGGCTTGAGTTGTGCAAGACTGATTCATGGAGCACGAGACATAATTGCCACACATGGATTGGCCACAAGGGTCCAGACTGTAACCATAATGAGAATCTCTGGGATGTGTCTGAGATGAATTTACACATCGGCCCATTTTCCTCATCATCTCTAAAAGATCTTGGCGAAACAATAGTAAAACTCTGAATGGAAATAAATGTTGTGACACGACAGAATCACACTAAAATGATACCAAAGCGATTGCACTATATAATGAAACAATAAAGTATGTAACTTTTTTCAGAACAGGCAGTATATAACATTTAGATATATATATTTTTAACTAATAAATAGTGCATTTTTTTCTGACCCACTGGTTGTTTTCCTTACTCAAACATGGCTTTTAATCTGAGGTCATAAATTTTAACTAAGGCTGAAGTTGGGATAAAAGGGTGGAAGTTAAGCACCAAACTGTGACCTCATTTCAACCATCTAGCTGATGATGTAAGGTGAAGTTAAAGAATTTGGAGGTAAAACGCGACAGTCCCACAGTGCTTGAAAGTTCTTAATGTTTTTAGGTCTGAGAGCCTCAATTCGAATCTTCTAAAAATATTTATCGTAATTTTGGCCGACAGCTCACGGTTGATTGTTCCAAAAGAGCAATGTTCTCGAACACACCTTAAATCTGGTTTTGGAACAAAGAAAGAAGGCTAAAGGTAAGCATCGGGAGTCACTTTGACTTCGATCGTGAAGAAAATGTGCGGACCTTCTTCAAAACCAACCAATTCAGATCAAGTACCAGTTCGGCCAAGAACAGTGGTCAAATATGAAGATATAATTACACTAGAAACCCGTCTCTAGCTAAGAGACAAATAGCTAAATATTAGAAGTGTATGTATCTGTCTGGGCCTTTATGAATAGTTTAGACCCATCCATCCATTGTGTATACCCTTTTGTCCTTGCAAGGTTGCTGGGGGCTAGTGCCAATCTCCAGCAGAGACAGATCTTCATCACAGGGCAACACATACACAAACAGAACAAACAACCATGCAGACACACACTCATACTTAATCGCAATTTAAAGCAACAGTCAAGTTTTTGGACTGCGGGAGGAGGCTGGAGTACCTGGAGAGAACCACACATGCACGGCGCGAAAATGTACACTCCATGCAAAAAAGCCCAGAGTCTGGATTTGGAACCCAAGAGATTCTTGTTACAAGGCAACAGTGCTACCAACTGTGCCACCATTCAGCCACAGTTTGGACAAAGTATGTAGGATATCCACATTAAATTTAAACTTTTGCATTCCAGTTCTTCTTTGATAAAAACTCATTGCAGTATGCTGTGTAATCATTCCAGCCTGGGAAAAGAACGGCTCAGCTATATCATTAAAAGCCCAAGATTATTATGATGTTCATGACAGAAACTGCAAGTAGGATTTATACTGACAGTATTTTAGCTTTTGGCAGGTATCAGATGTAGCCTGAGGATACTGTTGAATGAGCTGCAAGGCGTTCTCTGGGGAGAGCTGCAGATGGTAGGGAATACACTCCACGGTAGAATTTATCCTGCAGAGAACAGATCCAGGCAACGTATTTTAAGGTTCTCATCTTCATTACACAAACTGGACATTTGTTTTAAACATTTTAGCTTTATTCAAATTTAAGAGGAAAACCATACAGGGAGTTTGGTTTCAACCAATACCAAAACCACAAACTGCAAATAGGTCAAAACTATGTTCCTGATTTTCAATTTAATAAGTAAAATAGTAAATAACCTCTAAAACAAAACAATATATCAAATTATTCACATTTTATCTTTTAGTTAGCTCTCAAACTTTCATAAAGTGTATGGCATAAATGCAGAGGTACGGTAATTTTAATGAGTGCATAGGTTAGTTGCTAGTAAGAGAACTGTCGCCCTCATGTGGCTGACTTGATGTAACATGTGCAGCACACAGTAGGCCCACTGTTGAGCTAAAAAGGCCCACAAACTAGCTTCTAAAATAACATGTTTACAAAATATTTGTGGACTGAGGAGAAATGCACGGCTAGATATAACCTGTGGTGAGACTGTAAAGCGCCAGCATTATTGCACAGGGACCAAAGGGTGAAAAATGGCGCAAAATGACAAATTATTACAGTTGCTTAACCTTAACCTGCAATAACATGCAGACTGATTTAATACAGAAAAACTTGATAAAACTGACAAAGTTATTTAAGAATTACCTTTTAATTGCCCTAGCAGCAGACAGGGCCTTAGCCTGGCCCTGATTCTCCTCTCCATGAAGAACTTGCCTGTGGAGGTTGCTGAGTTCTACTTCATCATAGTCCAGCAGACCAAGACGCCCTGGAAGGGGACAGTTTGTCATTGCTCTCTGTATTGTGTTAAAAACAATCTTACAGCAAAATATATACATTTTTAAAGTTACTGTTGACCCATTCATATTTTTTCCCCCAGCTTCTGCTGTATTCCCATCACAATCTCCATTGATCTACCTACCAATGCCTGCTGCTGATAAATACTGGGCGAGTGGGCAGCCTAGTCCACCACAGCCCACAATCAGCACCGATGTCCCTGATAAGTTCAACTGGCCTGCAAAGGATACAGAATCTCTCAGCTTGATTAATCTTATCACAAACTTTATGTGTCAGAACCTCTCTGTCTGTCTGCAAGGGTACCTTTTACACCAAGCTCGGGCAGGAGGAGCTGTCTGCTGTACCGCATGATGTCCTCGTTGCTGAGTGCTGGTTTGACTGCTAGGGGACTGAGCGGTGTCACTTTGTCCTGGAGCTCCAGCACTGAGGCATGGCTCTGTCAGCACACAAGCAGGGTATTATAATACGGGACTCACTGTCATGTTCTATAATAGAAATGGCTTAATATCCATCTCAAGGCAATATGTTTTATATCATTGATAAAATCAGCTTCTAGTATGTTTATTTTTTATTTTATTTTAAATTGAGTTTTAAGGTCCCAGATAAAAAAAACTAATAAAAAAAAAACACAAAAGACAAGCTAGACTACCAGCCATAAACAAATGAAATAAACAACAAGAAAAGAACAATAAAAGGCACTAATAATTATTATTATCATCATCATCATCATTATAAGCAAAGGTAGTGTAGATTGTGCAAATAAACAGTTATTGTGCAAGATTGCAGATTTGTTTGTTTAGGAGGCATTTGAGCCTCCAACATATATTACTTAAGGAGGGCTTCAAATGCATGTCAAAACAAATAACTGTTATCCAACCTTTTTGAGTGAACACCCACTTCAGACAGTCTTTAATTAAGACTCATTAAAAAAAATTTTAGTGGCTATAAAATAACGATGCGACCCTCACAGGCAACCATATCTACCCATCCATCCATCCATCTATCATCTATACCCGCCCGTCCTCTACAGGGTTGCGGGTGGCTGGTGCCTATCTCCAGCAGTCACGGGCGAAAGGCACTGCACACCCTCAACAGGTCGCTAGTCCATCGCAGGGCAACACAGAGACCTACAGAACAAACAGCCATGCATGCACACACTCATACCTAAGGGCAATTTAGAGAAACCAATTCACCTAACAGTCATGTTTTTGGACTGTGGGAGGAAGCCGGAGTACCCAGAGGGAACCCACAGGGAGAACATGCAAACTCCTTGCAGATAGACCCCAGGCTGGGATTTGAACCCGGACCTTCTTGCTGCAAGGTGCAACAGTGGTACCAACACCACTGTGCAGCCCCAACCATATCTACATAAAATCTAGTTTTTGTAACTCTTACATCGTCTGTTATTGAAATAAAAGTTATCAAAGTTACTGATAAGTCTTTTTCTAAAGGTTTTTCACTAACTCTGCAATATACTATCATAACCTAGACATAAAATTTGCTTTGTTTCACAATTGAAACAAAGCTGCAGGTATCACTGGTGCTTATGCACTTTTTTTAACCACACTTTTTCCTTCCACTCCATCTTTAGTTAATATAGAGCACTCTAAACAGTCAGCTTTTTCTTTTACCAATGACATAATCATCAAACTTAACATAATTAAAGCTTTAAGATATATCACTGTATGTAACTTCAAAACCTCCATTTTCTAAATCTGCATATCCTTGTAGGGTCGTCCGGGTGGGGGGAGGAGACGGGGTACACCCTGGACAGGTTGCAGGTCCATCACAGGGCAACATATATACTCAGCAAAAAAAAGAAACGTCCTCTGACTTTCAACTGTTTTTACTTTCAGTAAACGTAATGTGTGTAAATATTAGTATGAACACTAAAAGAGTCAACACCATAAGACATAAATGAAAGGAGGCTCAAAATCAAAAGTACCAGTCAGTATCTGGTGTGGCCACCAGCTGCTTGAAGTACTGCAGTGCATCTCCTCCTCATGGACTGGACCAGATTTGTCAGTTCTTGCTGTGAGATGTTACCCCACTCTTCCACCAAGGCACTTGCAAGTTCCTGGACATTTCTGGGGGGAATGGCCCTAGCCCTCACCCTGCGATCCAACAGGTCCCAGACGTGCTCAATGGGATTGAGATCCGGGCTCTTCGCTGGCCTTTGCAGAACACTGACATTGCTGTCATGCAGAAACTCACGCACAGAACGAGCAGTATGGCTGGTGGCATTGTCCTGCTGGACGATCATGTCCGGATGAGCATGCATAAAGGGTACCACATGAGGGAGGAGGATGTCTTCCCTGTACCGCAAGGAATTGAGATTGCCTGCAATGACAACAAGCTCAGTCCGATGGTGATGTGAGGGATTGTGTGTTCCTGGTGTGACTCGGGCAGTTGTTGTGGCCATCATGTACCTGTCACGCAGGTGTGATATTCAGATGTACTGATCCTGTGCAGGTGTTGTTACATGTGCTCTTCCACTGCGAGTATGATCAGCTGTCCTTTCTGTCTCCCTGTAGCGCTGTCTTAGGAGTCTCACAGTGCGGACATGGCAATTTATGGCCCTAGCCACATCAGCAGTCCTCATGCCTCCCTGCAGCATGCCTAATGCACGTCCATGCAGATGAGCAGGGACCCTGGGCATCTTTCTTTGGGTGTTTTTCACAGTTGGTAGACAAGTCTCTTTAGTGTCCTGCGTTTTTAGAACTGTGACCTTAAATGCCTACTTTCTGTAAGCTGTTAAGGTCTTAACGACCATTCCACAGGTGCATGTTAATTAATTGATTATGGTTAATTGAACATGCATGGAAAACATTGTTTAAACCCTTAACAATGAAGATCTGTAAAGTTATTTTGGATTTTTATGTTAGAATACAGTCCTGAAAAAGGGGTGTTTCTTTTTTTGCTGAGTTTAGAGACACACCTAACAAACAGTCATGCACGCACATCTAAGGAGAATTTAGAGAAGTCAGTCATGTTTTTGGACTGTGGGAGAAAGCCGGAATACCTGGAGAGAACCCACATATGCTATGCACAGGGAAAACATAGAAACTCCATGCAAGAAAGACCCCAGGCCTAGATTCAGACCCAAAACCTGCAAAGCAACACTGCAAACAACTGTGCCACTGGGCAGCCACTGTAGGCTAGGTAACAAACATAACGACTTGATTCTAGTATAAAAGCTCCTCTTGTACCTTACATGCCTTTAAAATATATAAATGTAATTGTGACTTTGCATTAATATCAACTTCAAGGATGACTTTTATTGAGTTCAATGGGTCTAAGGACCAAGGACCAATTCAATCTTAGATTAGATAATGTTATGCCAGGGTTTAAATTACTACCTTACAGCAACACTAATGTTAGCTGCATAATAATCCACAATATCGATGGTTCTTCCATTGGCGGTAATCTGGCTGCGTTAACCTTGGAAGAAATATACATTTGAGGTACATTTGAATAAATTAAGCATAATGCACCAACAGTCAAAACCTGGTGTGGTTTAAGCTCGTTGAACTTTGATTTACCAGAATCTGCTAAACGAGAAGCACAGTGGACAAATGTTGTTTTAGCTTTTAATGACTTAAACTAGAGAAGCATAATATCTCATTTTTAAAACGTCTAAGGTGGTGCTTCTGATAAAAATCGTATGAACGGATGCAAAAGATTACTCTAAAGTTATATGAATATGTTAAAACAGTTATGTTAGATGGTGTTATGATGATGCATGGCCTGTTATGTTAAAACAGCACAGTAGTCTTTCTTGATTATAGCTGCGTTACAACAAGTTAACACAATAAAAGGCGTCATCTGGTTCATACAATTATCTACCTGAAAACAAGACAATCTTATATTTTTCTAGCACTTCGATACCTTTTCAAGCTGCGTCAGTTTATTCTTGAGAGCTGCGATCTCTTTTTCTTTCTCCTCAAGCTGCGCGTTCAAGCTGCACGATTCCTGGGCCATCGCTTCATAAAAGCATAAAAAAGCGCGATTGGATTCAATATAAAACCGCGTCGAGTAGCTAAATGAACGTGCAGCCGACAGATGTTGACATATAAAGCGCACGACGAAAACTTCCGGGTAGACCACGTGGAAATGAGCCCACGTGGTTAGTGACGTGTTTTTTTCTCCCCCTGTCTCGTTTCTTTTTTCTCTTTTTCCTTTTATTGCCAAAAGGCAAAACACCTTGATTTTTCTTTAGAAAGTAATGTATTCACAAATACAGACTTTAAAAAACAAACGTAAATAAAATGCAAAATATAAGATTCATAAAGCAATTAGCTTTTTAGTAGCCTATTTGTTTTACACTTTAAATTTAATAAGCTATTAAAACTGTACATGATTAAACGCCCTTGTGTCACTGATACACACAAATGTATGTGCGTATGTGCGTATGCGCGTGCGCGTGCGCGCGCGTGTGTGCGTGTGGCCCACAGTGACGCGCAGTGGAGCTGGGAGCCGCAGGCACTCCCCTCCTGCCTTTCACATGATCTGAAAGCTCCCTCTGAGATACAGACAGGAATGTGGAAACGAGTGACACCATCGATGGCTGAGCGAAGCCAAAGGCTCTCTATAATGCGTGCATTGTATACTACATTAATCGGACTGACATTCATCTGTCACACTGAGGGAGTCCCTTGGACAGAGGAAAAGGTAAATCAATTAAAGATCATTAATTCACCTTTTACTGTCTTTGGATACACGGTGGCTTTGTGAGACATTCTCATTACATTTTTTTACACGAGCAGAAAACAGCTTCAAAAACTAACAGCTTTCTGTGATATTGTATGTAGGCTGACTCCTTCTTATAGTTCCATTAATTGGTTTCTTTCCACTTAAACGCTTCTGTGCCTGGTAACAAAACATATTTTTTATGTCTTTTTGTTTAGTCTGTTTTGCTGTGGGCATATTTACCTGCACTTTAGGTGCCATTATTTCCTATCACATTACGTAGAACAAGTGTCAGCGTTTTGAGGAATGAGGAAATGCTAAATCTAATTTAATGCAGCTTTATCAGCCCCCCATCACCTTTTAAAGATCCACCTAAATATGCCTGGTGTTCATGTCCTATCTGTTTTCATCTCTTCTCCCCTTTAACTAGTTGCTATGGCAGCACAGTCATCCTCTTTGATCCCCCAAGTGGTCTTTGAATATATATACTTTAAATAGACCCTGTTTTTTGTACCCTCTCTGCGCTCAGTGGACTCCAGCCTTGTATTCAGCCACTGTGAGCACATAATTACACCTTATGGCCACTGGGTTACAATTACGGTACATATCCATGAAGTCAACCAGAGTGCGTCCAAATAAAGCACTTACAGGTTTTGCAGGTCTTTGTTTATGCGGAAGAAGTTGTGCCCAAGTGCCATTTTAACCAAGAAATGTTTAAATGCGCACTTGACTTACACAGAGTATTTATACCAACAATGCTAAACTGACAAGTAGATGGTCTATTTAGGCTATATTAACGTTTAAAAACAAATAGCTCACATGTTTGCTTGTAACATATCCTGTGATTATATTATTTAACATACTATTTGTAGTACATTTTTTTTTTCTCAGTTATTTTTTTACCTTTGCATGGTCAAATCAATACAATTGAATTAACTGTGTCTTGAATTAAATAATTGCAATGCTTCGTTTCTTTATAGATTTAAGATATTATATAATCTATCATCATCAGAAGTTTTGAAATACATGTTTATGTTCTGTTTCTAAGGATTCTCTAACCTAATAAACATCTGAAATATAGGAAAAAAGGCAGCAGTATAATGCAGAGACAGTGGCTTGGCTGCACAGTCTCAGCTGCTTACCGTCAGCTTTTCAACTCCTGCTTCATGTGATGGTTTGTTTCCAGGACAACCATGGTTCTCAGGTGAACTTTGGGACCAAAGAGACATAGTACTGACGGATCAATATGCTTATTTTCCTCTTTCAAATAAAAGTTGTTTTTAAAAATGGATATGTTAACTACACTGTATCCTCGTAAACAAGAAAGTACATAGGTTTTTTTTATGTTGCCTGTTCACTGGATTTGTCTTTTATTAAATAAGGCCTTGTGTACATGTGGGTATGTTTAAAGCCAATAACAATCAATATCCCTTCACACAGCTGACATTTGCTCCAGGAGATGTTTTTAACAGCTCATGTAGAAAACAATTAATTTGACAGAGTTACACCATAGAATGACATGTAGTATTATTTTATATCGGAGAGGTTTAAAGAGGACCCAAGCGGAGAGAATAAATGTGGCAAAATAACATCTTTAATAAAGAAAAGAACCAGATGAACTTCCAGTACACATGGAATTAAGAAGGAACCAGGGCAACAAGACAGATTATGTTGCTGAAGGAACCAGTAATAAACAATAAAACCAGAGATTTATTAATACACTGAGGAAAGAGTAGAGACTGACATTGAAAGCAGATGAGGAAATCAGGTGATAGGGAAAAAACTGTCAGACTGAGAGAAAGCGAATAATAAACACAGACAGGCTGAACTAAAGAAAGAAATCAACGGGGAAGAGTAAAACTAATCAAAGCGAACAAAATCTGAAAGCACAAATAATGGAACACAAGAATGAGTCACGAAACCAAATAAAAAGGAATTAACATATAGGGCAAGAATTTTTAAGCAAGCAGGCGACAACTACATTTTATTCCCTCTTTTTTTCTATAAATATGGGAAATTCCATTGAAATTAAAGTTTTGTCTTCTTAAAACACCTGAATGTAAATGAAATCATGTTTTTATTTCACATAAAACTAACAAATATTATTTTCCAGGAATGCCATTAAAATAAAAAATATTCTTCAAACGGCCACATTTCTAAAAAAAAAATTGCAGTAGAGACAAACATGCAATGCACTTGCAAACTTTGCCACTTTAAATACATCCATTCAATTATCTCTTTGCTTACAAAACTGTATTTTAATATGGGCACATTCTATGAAGTTAATCTTATCCATGTATTTGTTTGCTTTACGTATTACACAGCAAAATGAGTCTGAAGTTTGTTTTTAACTGTAGCCTCCCTTAAAACAATATAAGGTTGTTGTTCCACTTTCATAAAATTCTTAAAATTCTGATTCTGGTTTCATTAATATTTTTTAAAACCTTTGCCTGGAGATAATAGCTTGCTTCTTTAAGCTTCCATCCGTCCGTCCATCTGTCCATTTATCCATGCATATTCTAATTTTAATGACTAATATTTACCACCCTCCAAAATTCTTTTTTTATAGTATACACCAAGCAAAAATCTAATAAACAATGTTTTTTCTTCTTCTCAGATGATTACATCTATGAACAATTCCCCAAAGCTTTATGGATTGGTTTAAAAAGTAGTTGCTATTGTGAGACACAAACATCAGCAGTTGTGTGGTTGATGTGTCATTCATTATGTTTTCCAACATCGATGCATTACAAGAAACCATTTGATGTGATAACAAGTAGTTAGCTATGTGTAACAGTGATTAGCATTAACTTTAGTTTATTTTGCTTGGGTTTTCAGGTTATACAGTATGATTATATTGGAACAGGTTTCCCTAAACTCTGTTTTCCTCCTGAATATTAACTGTATGACTCATTTGACTTCTCCAGCTCAGGCACAGAGCGCTCAAACTAAGTGAAGATGAGATCCGTGCTGCGCTGTCTCACACCAATCTGGAGCAAATGTGGCAGAGGGACCTGAAGCCGCTGCTTGTTACCCGGTACCCGGGCTCTGCTGGCAGCCAGGCAGTTCAGGAAGTAAGTTTATTAAGCGTACCTAACTTTTGCATGACGTTTCTAAGCTTTTATTTTTGTTAATTTAGATGATGTTCTGCTTACAGCAAATAAAAACACAACTTTTAAGATTAGAGTATTACATCTGATTGATTATACAGTACATTTTGAATACAGAAATATGGGCTTAATGAAATGTATGTTTATTACCTGTTGTTATTTTCAAAAGATACTTATAATCTGAGAAATGAGTTTATTGTAACACATTCTATTTTAAAATGAAAAACAAAACAAAAAACTCATGATTTTGCATATATACCAACACCGGGATTCAGCCATCCTTCGTGTTATTTAAATTTTTTTCAGGATTTATGGTTTGTGACTAACTTTACAGTAGTTGGAATAATCTTCTATTTCCTTCTATTTCTGTTGGATTCAGAACTTTGTCAAAGAGTTAAAGCCAATTTCTTTGAGATTTTCCTGCTCATTCGGAAAAAAACCCCAAAAGATCTGAATTGTTCAATGGTCAAAGACAAAACTTAAATGCTTTGCAACCAAAGTGAATGTTTATTCTTTGGGTAAGAATTGTGATATACAGCATTGGAAGCAGTCAAAAACTTGCCAATTATCTGCCTCTGTTCGGGCTTCCTGTTTTTGTCTCCACATGTGGCCATATACAGTTGTGTTGCCACACTTTAAATGGCGTTATGGCGCAGCACCGACTAGTCTCCATGTCAGTGGTAAAGCAAACTGGTTCTTTGAAAGTACCAATTAGGAACCGGCTAAGCACTGGCTCTGGCACCAACATCGGTTCTTCTTCAGTGGAAAAACCCTATTTGAGATCAAAACATTAAATGATATATTTAATTGAAAAATTACAATAATTGATTAAAAATAAGAATAATTTTGATGTTTTGATGCAGGTTTGTTTTAATTTAAAATGACTTTACAAACACTGTGTGTTGACAGCATATAAAAACAACCCTCGCTTCCCTCGGAGCAGGCTGGGAAGTCACGGAAGACAGTTTTGAAGCACAAACTCCCTACGGACTGCTGCCCTTCACCAACCTGGTTGCCACACTGAACCCGTTGGCTAAGCGTCACCTGGTTCTTGCCTGTCACTACGACTCCAAGTACTACCCTCCTCAGTGGCATGGAAGGGAGTTCCAAGGCGCCACAGATTCTGCGGCCCCATGCGCCATGATGCTGGAGCTGGCACGAGCCCTGGATGAAGAACTGAAAACTCAGAAGGTAACAGACTAATCAATCAGTCAATGAGTCTTTATTGTCCCCATGGGGCAATTTGTTGTGCAGCCAGCAGTGGATAAAAAAATATAAATAACAAATAAAGAAACAAATCAAACAATCAAACTTCGTTCACATCATACACTACTTACACTACTTATTTAACAGAGCAACAGCAGCAGGAATAAAAGAGTTCCTATATCTGTTAGTTCTGCATCTTGGCAGAATGTATGTACACCCTGATGGGAGCAGCTGGAACTCGTGCAGTAAGGGGTGGTTCTGATCCTGAAGGACAGAGCGAGCCTTTATAAGGACTCTAGTTTTATATTGTACTGAAAGGTCATTCTGGTTAATACCTGTGATCCTTGTACACAATTTTACCATCCCCTGCAGTCTGTTTTTATTTTTTTGTGAAAGGGAGCCAAACCAAAAGATAAACGGGAATGTAAAAATGGATTTGATAAAACAGGAATTAAACACACAAACTATCAGTGTAGTGCCCTCTTCAGGTTAAAACTCTACACTGTACTTGAATTTGAATCGGGCATTGCTACTGGCTCAGCCAGAATGGTTGACGTCAGCCCTGCCCTGCCCTGCCGCTGTGGAGTATAAAAGAAGTCTCCACCCATGTCTCCTCCACAGAACCTCCCTCCCTTTCCTCTCTTTCCTCTGGAAAAGGAAGATCACAGTGAACGTGCGTGTGATTCACAGCCCTGTGGCTATGCAGTGTGACGTGCTCCCTGACAGCTCATACGGTGCTGGTCTGCTTGTGACCGTCAATGCTTGTGTGACGTTGGGTTTTGGTGTGGCCTGCTGGAGCGAGACGTCGTGCAGTCTTACCCAATGAAATCTTGGGCCGTTCAGTGTGACACACCTCTAGAACTCAGTGGAGCTTGCAGTGTGGCATGAAGCAGTCCTTTGAGACACGCAGTGTGAACCAGGCATCAGGCAAAGGAGCTCACGTCTATATTGCTCTCCATCTTTCTTGCTGACACCTCCTTTTGGTGCATTTTTCAAACAGGAAATGTGGGCAGAGTAAAACTCTGTTAGGGGGTGAATTGCTTTTTAATGGATGGATGGATGGTCTTGAGAAAAATCTCCAATTTGACAGCATTATCTTTCCCACTCAGGTTAAAGCAGACCATATTTTAATACAAAACAACAGAAATCTCCTCTGCATTCAGTCAGGCATAACCATGTTCTCTACTAACAGTCAGTTGTATATTGGGCATTGATGAGCTATTTTACTGACCCCTGGATGGTCGACTATTGTTTGGTTGCAACACTGCTTGCTTCTGGGGAGGTCAGCTAAGGACCAAGCAGATCACTGTGATCACTCATACTGAATACAAATATCTGAACTCCACTGTAACAAGCTTCTAATCCATATCGTAGGCAATAAAATGTGAAATAGTTATTGTATTTTGCATAATGGAAGATCAAATCAAATCAACTTTATTTATAAAGCGCTTTTCATACAAAATAGCATCTCAAGTGCTTTACAGAATAAAATGACCCCACATAACACCCCCCCAGAACAAAAAACACGATCACAGTTATACCCCCCCCCCCCCCCTCCTCCCAACCCATCTCCCATGCACACACACACTTAAAAGTAACAGTAAACGAGGACAGTGGGCCAAAAACAGATCAGCCAGGTAAAGAAACGCCATCAGGGGAGCCATCGGCAGCAGCGGATCGACAGCAACAGCAGAGGCACCGACACAGGGTGCGGAGTGGAGGGAAGGCTGAGACCCCCACCTCCACCCAAGCACTACCTGGAGAGCACGCAGGCAGCCACAGCTGACCACCGCTCCAAAGGCAGAGGGCTCCCACAGAGGAAACACTGGAAGGAGGATTAAAATAACAGGTTAAAATAAAGAGTAGATGAGATTAAATAGTAAAACACTGATAAAATTTAGAATTATTTAGTATAAAACATTGATAAAAATGTAATCAAGTAAAACATGCAAAGCAATTAAACAGATAATAATAAATAATAAATCAATTAAAAGCACGGCTGAAAAGGTGAGTCTTGAGCCTGCTCTTAAAAACATGAACATTCTCTGCGTCCCTGAGGTCCTCCAGCGGCCTGTTTCAGAGGTGAGTGCCATAGTACTGGAAAGATGCCTCACCATGAGTGTGTGTCCTGACTTTTGGGATGAGCAGTACTCTACTATTTGAGAGACCTTTTTTGAGATCATGCCTTTTTCTGCATTAATTTAATCTCAGAACCACTTGCAGGAAATCCATAGAAATAGAAGCAATGTAACAGGAGTTTCTTTTTTTTATTCTCCCCTATGTAGAACTCCAATGCCAACCTGACCCTGCAGATGGTCTTCTTTGATGGCGAGGAAGCACTTTTCCAGTGGACCGCCACAGACTCGCTGTATGGCTCTCGCCACCTGGCGGAGAAGATGGAGGCCACCCCGCATCCCGAAGGAGCAGAAGAGACCAACCAACTGCATGGCATAGTACACAACAAGTCATCGTCCTTAATTCAGTCCACATAGAAAGAATATTAACCCTTTCATAAATCAGTTAGGATAACGTCACTCAATATTTTTCATATGGATTTCTAATCATCTCTAGTGATAAAATTCATATTTTTAAAGAGTTGTTGAATTTTTAACTGAGTTGAACAACTTAGTTTAGCTTTGAAAAATTTGTGTGACAAAAAAATAAATATTACTATATATTAAGTGAAAACTTTAACATTAAATTAATTATACTGTTCAACTAATGACCCTTCATACAGTGTTGTGAAATTGTATTTTCTTCCTACAAATTACTAAATCACAGTAGTGACCTCATCATGTTGGACTTTACTTATGAACTTTGACAGTTGATTACTCTCCAAAAAGTTCTTCATTTGTCTTGGCACACCACAGAATATTCTCACATAAGTTTTGTGGCTCATCAAGATGTTTTTTGACAAATCTGAATTCAACCTTTGTGTTCTTTTTGGTAAGCAGTGGTTCTCTGACTTTGGCTCTCCCCCATTAATACTGGGTTTGCTGAGTCTCTTGTTCTTGAATCTTTAACATTAACTTTAACCAAGTCATACCTACAGTTCATTAGATGTTGTTCAGGAATATTTTACAGCCTGCTGGATAAGTTGTGGGTGTGCTCTCAGGGTATAATTTTGGTCACAAAAGCCAAGGTTCACCACTGTTATATATGTCTTCTCCATTGGTGGATCATGGCTCTCACTGTGGCTCGCTGAAGTCCAAAAGCTTTATGATTTGCTTTGTAACACTTTCCAGATCGATAGAAGTCAGTGCCATTGTCAGTTGTTCTTGAATTTCTTTAGATCAGATAATGATCTGTTTCTTTTTCTGTTTTTACTTCACATTGTCAGACAGGGTTTAGTTATTGATTTCTTGTTTCTATTATTCCAGTAGTAATCAGGACAGTGTGTAATGTTTGTAATGTTAGTGAAATTAAGATCAGCTTTTTACAAAGGGCTACTAAGGTATAAATAATTTACTGAAGCTATATTTTTCTGATATTAAACGTTTCTGAAGTATTCAGGTGTGTAAAAAAAAAAAAAAGAAATCTGTAAGGGAGCAAATACGTTTCCAGTGGAAATGGATTGTTGGCCATGTGTTTGACGAAGTTTTTACTTACACTGATTGACCAGTAGGTGGCAATGTGTAGTTTAACATCCTAGAAGTCCTTTACATCCAAGTCATCCACACACTACACACAGAGAGAAAAGAAAATGACTTCCTGTCCCGTGAAGTCATAGTGAGAACAATTATTCTTTTGTTCTTCAACAAGCACAATCTTCTGAGCTCTGAGCAATAATAAGGAATAATCACACAAAAATCTTTTGTTTTCATTTCTCTTCATTTTAGCTGCAGGAAATTAGCAAAAATATATCAAAAAATGAAGACATTCCACAGTGCGCTTTCTTGAAGCTGTGTTGTGTGGGTGTGTAATTGGGAGTTTGATGTGTCATGTGGTTAATTGTGTCATGTCAGTATGTCGCAGTATGGATCATATGATGTCACACTTCAAAGCACACCCCCAAGATGCGATAATCATGAGATCGCCTGTGTGTTACAGAGTTTATCCTCAGGATGTGTGACAAGAGATTCTCATGAGAAAAACTGACTTGTCTGTATCGTTCACTCCTCTCTTTTTCTTCCTCTCTACAGGACCTGTTTGTGCTGCTCGACCTTATTGGGGCCCCTAGCCCCATCTTCGGAAACCAGTTCTCCAGCACCACATCCTGGCTCATGAGGCTCCAGAACATTGGTAAATAATCACTATAAATGAATGTGGATCCAAAAAATAATCACAAGGACAAAAGTGAATCCCTTGTCTTACGAGTAAGTCATATTATTATCATTGCTGATGACTGTCTCCAGATTCTTTCCAACAGTGAGAAAGAATTGAGCATAAATTTACACATACTTTAAAGGAAGTAAAAATAAGTAGATTACATCTTTCCATTTAACCCCCATGTGTGCTGGAGCTTTTTAAGCAACCTGTTGAACTTGTTTATGTGCATTACTGTCTATTCGAATTAAGACTCTGGTAGATGAAAGAGCAACCTGCAGCATCAAATGAAACATTTCCAACATATGAAGATTTGAGGTTTCACTCTGAATGTAACAATGCTACATTTAAATCAGAATACAATGATGGATCTGAAGTTTGTTGACCTACAATATTATTATTATAAGTAATCATATCACTTGAATTCTTTCACATTTTGCCAAGTTACAACCACAGTCTTTACAAAGTAGTGCATAGCTGTGAAGTGGAAGGAAAATATACGTTGTTTTTTTCCTTTTTTTATTTATAATAAAACCTTGAAAGGTTTGGCTTGTACTTTGTAGAGACACATTTGACTGTGCAGCTACGGATAAATGTCTCTAGCAGCCTTTTAAGAAATAGATATTTTGTCCACTCATTAGAGAGAGGACTTCTTCTGGCTCTTTTTCCAGATTTGTGGATTGCACAACTAATAGTTGATCTATAGATAGATTCTCCCACCAGAGCTGTGGATTTCTGCAGCCCTAAATTACTATGGTCCTCCTGCCTGCTTATCAGATTAATGCTCCCCTTCCCTGTTAAACCTGTCAGTTTAGGTACTCATGTCTTGCTAGGTTTGCAATCGTGCCATGCTGATTCTATTTTTAGATGTTGCATTGAGCATTGCTCTGATATGTTCAAAGATTAGGATATTGTTTTACATCCTGATTCTGCTTAAAACTTCTCAGAAACTTTAGCCCTATCTTGTTGTCATATTATGTGTTTTGTTCACTGTTACCTAACAAATATTTGAGGGCTTCACACATAAAATCCCAATATAATACATCAAAATTTCTGTTTTTGATGAGATATGTGAAAAAGACCAGGAAAATTAATACTTTTGCAGGCCAATGTACTTTATCCAAACACTACTGATAAAATAATTCATTTAATAGCTGGGTTTAACATAAGTAAAATGTAATTAAAGTTTTTTTCATCAACTAAACTGTTGTACATTTCTCCCATCTTCTTTCAACTTCTAAACTCAGAAAAACGTTTGCACTCCATGAACCAGCTTGTTGAACATCCGAACAGCGTGCAGTACTTCTGGCCTGATCGTTCTGTGGGCCATATTCTCGACGATCATATACCATTCCTCAACAGAGGTTTGTATGACCTGTATCAGAACGGCCATGCCTTTTCATTAGCATATAGTCACTTCCTTGATCTTTTTTACCTAATCCCCTCCCCTCTCTCTATCTGTTTCAGGTGTGCGGATTCTCCACCTCATACCCTACCCCTTCCCATCCGTGTGGCACACTTTTGACGACAATGAGGAAAACCTGGATCGGTCCACAATTCAGAACCTGAACAAGATCCTTCAGGTTTTCGTTTTGGAATACCTCAACACCAGGCCCAGCATTCCTTCGAACCCACAAAATGCCCCATAAGCCCTCCCATCATTGTATCAATGGGATGTCAAGCTCTTCATCTGAAAGAATGCACTACATTAGAAGTTGTAACTCCATGTATGCAGGAATCCCACATAGAAGTTTAAATGTTTTCCTATTAAATAAACGTATCTAATGGCTTCATAAAAAAGGTTAGCGTGAAGAGTATTCTCATCCCTTTTGAATTTTTTTACAATACAACCACAAACCTTTTATGAGATTTTATGTGATTGACAAAAACAAAGTAGTGTATAATAGTAAAGTAGAAGGAATTTTTTTTTTCTTTTTTTATTATAAAATATTGAAAACGGTCATTTGCATTAATGCTCAGCTGCCTGTACTCAGAGATCCCAAAATAAAGTCCTGTGCATTCCTATTGGTTTGTTAGAAAACATTAGTGAACAAATAGTGTCATGAAGATGCAGGAACATAGCAGACAAGTCACTGACAAAGCTGGTTTGGTTAATAAAACATTACCCCAAGAAATATTAGGAAGATGAATGAAACCGGAGAGACTGCAAAAGACATGATAGAGGAAACCCCTCCCAGAAACATACAGCCGAGCTTCAGTGGAATGGTTTAAATCACAGCATATTCATGAGGTAGGATGGTTCAGTCAAAGTCCAGACCTAAATTAAACTGAAAACCTGTGGCAAGACTTAATAGCTCATCATTTTCAGTCTGAATGAGCTTGAGCCACTTTGCAAAGAAGAATGGGCAAAATTATAATTTGCTAGATTTAGACAGCTGGAAGAGACATTCACCAAAACACTTGCAGAGTTAATGCAAAGTATTAACTATGGGGTCTAAAGACAAATGGAGGCAACACTTTATTTTAATTTTGAAAGAAAAAAATAATCACTATACATCATTATCTATACCTTTAGAAGTATACATTACTTTGTGTTGGTCTTTCATATAAAATCTCAGAAAAATACTTTTAAGTGTGGGGTTTAACATGTTATGAATACTTTTGTAAGGCACTCATAAAGTACTCCCATCCTACTCTCAACAAGATCACTACTGAGGACTTTCAGTCCTTTCTAATTCCATCTCTGAATAACTCTCTATGGAGACATCTTTGTGTTGGTTCTATTGTCTGCCTCATCTGTTTTTAAAACAAGGAGGAAAAGTACTACAAGTTTAAATATATAAATATATAAATATATATATATATATATATAATTACACCCATTCACCTGACGCACTTAAATAAATGATTACCCTACAAGCCCAAGCTTGTGATAATTTTATGATGAATATTTTCAGGAACATCTCAATCTTGTTACTGAATGCCATCCCATGTCCCTCCATCAGTGTTTTGTTTGGGGGGGAGGGGAATGTAACAGCCACCAACACTGTCATGACCCAACATACTGAGTGGAGTACGAGGTTTTAGCAGCAGGTTATTTAACACTTCCTCACCCACTGTAAATTTGTTCAGTGTTTTGAAAGCAAGCCTGTCAGTAGCAGGAAGTAGGCCTCATGCTCACTAAAGCAACACTCTCAAACCCTTTACATCCTGTCGTCTCACAGAAAGAAATTGATTACTTCCTCTGCTGATATCTCAAGTGTCCACTTTGGTTTATATGAAACTGTAAGCCTGCTTCTATTATGAAAATGAAAGAACTAATAAATGTTTATGCAGTATATGAAGGCCCTTAGTCATGTTTTATGAGATGAGGATGCATGATTTATTTTAAAACAAGATCTCCTGACTCATAAATGGTCTTTTTGTCAATTCTATGCCTTTTCCATCATGTTTTTTTTTCATGTGAAACAAAGCATTGTTTCCACCCATCTGCCTCACCTTAACAGCGATCCCATGATTGTTTTAATCCTATCATGGGGCCCTCCTCTGAATTCCACCCCACCTAAAGCCCCATTACTCCAGACCACTCCTTGTGAAATGCAAAGGCAGGATTTGACCCTGTCCGCTACAGTCAGTAACGCCTAGCAACAACCTAAACCAAAATACTGTAAATCTTATCTAAAAGGAGATTAAATGTTGTTTTTTTCTATCTTTGCACCTCAAGAACTTTGGATTTAAATAAGCGGACAAAAGTTAATTAAACCAAATGTCTGATATTCCTTGTGACCACCAAGAAGACAAGCAACAAGAGAGTTCTATATGGTTTCCTTATATGACTGCAACGTGTTGCACAGTAACAGCAGTACAGCTTTCATCTGGAGCTGATTATAGTGCAGCTGTGTGATAGTGTAATGAAGGGTTGGACCGGGACTTTCTCACAGTTTGCAAGGTGTGTTTCACCATACTCGAAAACAAAAGGGAAGGCCAAGAAAGATTGAAATCTTTTAGTTTGTTCTCTTGAGTTTAAACAACAGGAATAAAAGTGGAAAAGTAGCAAAGTATTAATATAAAGATTCTTGACTAAATGTAAACAGCTAAAGAACTACACAAATATACGATGGTAAAATACATCTCTTTTCAACACTTTGTCACATTACAACAAAAAAACTCCAATGTGTTCCAAAGATCTGACCTTCATGCAGAATGTCAAAAAGTCATTGTTTAAAGAATGCCATAAGTAGTCCCGTTTGTAGTTTGCAGAAGTGAGTCAAAAATCTAAAGGTCTGTCCTTCATGCAAAATGCTATGTGTGACGGAAAAATAACTCCCAGTTGACCTGAAAACACCATCTGCACTACGATATGGGTGGTAACAACATCATAATGTGGGGATGTATGTTTTCATTCAGGACAGGGAAGCTTTTGAGTCTATGGAAAGATGGATGGAGCTAAATGCAGTTGAATATCAAAAGAATATCTGTTAGATCCTGCAAAAAGAAAAACTATGACAGAGGTTCACCTTCCAACAAAAAAACATGTGAGGATGGCCTTGTCAAAGTTTGGGACCTTTCAAGAAGTGTGAGGTCGAGGTAGAGGTAGAGCTAAAGCTAAGGCACTGACAGATGCTCAAATGAGGTATCTTAAAAAAATGTAATGATTTTAAAAAAAAGAAACGTTAGTGTTGCATGGACGAGAAGAAAAGGGACATGGTCATCAACGAGCATGGAACAGAAGAACCCAACAATAAAAAAAAAAACGTAAAATCAGAAGCTTAAAAAGCAGGTAAAACAGTTGAGCAGTATGAATGTGATAGGCAGACCCAGGTGGGCTGAATGAGCTTAATTGTAGGTGAGCGTTAATAATATGGAAACAGGAAAGCAGACTAATAATCACAGAAAGAGCTGAACTAGCATTTAAAAGATCAAGAAACCAAAAGAGAGTGAAAACAGATAAGAATCTAAGAAAATAAATGCAAATATACAGTACAAGAAACAAAACACAAGAATAAACTAAGAAACCAAACTTAGAGGAATGAACTAATCTGGCAATCAAGGAGCAGAGATGCATCCAAAAGTTGGAGGGTTGTGGCACTTAAGGACTGGAGTTGCAGCCTATAGATTCCAAGAACCTTTAATGGCACACCCACAAGAATGTTTTGCATGACTCAAAATAGTTTTTTCTGCTTTACATGCATTACTTATATAGTTTTTTATGGTTATATGAAAGGTGCAACTATTACGGTAATTCTAGATTGCATCAACGTGTTATTGAAGTGTGGCACTGCGACGCCGTGAGTTACAACATAATTGCAGACCAGTAGAGGTCAGTGGTGAGTCATTTGTCTATTTTTTATTTTTATTTTTGTCTTTTATACAATTGTATCACAATGACCTGAAGTATGATTGGATAACTTCCACAAATTTCCCATTAGAGACTTATTATTATATAAATATAGTGTAAACATATATATTTTACAACAGATACGATTCTAGATGTGCCTAATTAAAAGACAATAACTAACTTAAGCACCTTTTCTCAAATCAGAGTGTTTTATTTTCCTCAAAAATCATGAAATATTTTATTTTAGGGTTATTTTGAATAAATCGCCTACATCAGTAGGTGCTCAAAGAGGCTACTATACTCTTTTTGATATGTTTTAATTTGCTGACAGATTAACGTTTTCTTACGGCTTTACATATGTACGTATTTCTCTAAACTAAAAGGAGATATTCAACGAATATTAAACACTATGTTGGAAGTAGGCTATCTACCGTAATGTAGGGTATTGCTGCGCACTGGCAGACTGTTTTTGCTTAAAAAGATTGTGTTTTTTCCCCTCGTGCTTTCAGCAGTCCATGAATGCAGCATCGTTCCCACTCTGATCAGTGAGGAGCTGAGAAAAGAACTAAATCAGTGCAAAATCAATTCCAATAAAAATGTATCAATGTGCAAAATAATCCCTCAGACGTATCGAAATAATAAGGTCCTTTGCTTCCGTATTTGAATGATTTCTTAACATAAATCCTGTTTTTTCCGAGTGCTTCCGTAAATCCATGAAGGCAGCTCAATCCCAGATTGGGTGTCGTGAGCCGCTGTAGGGGATGTCCAGCCTCCAGTCATGTGTGATTGTTCAGAGTTGTGTGGTGGAGGAACGCAAACAGACTAAATGCGCTGTGCTTGTGAGAAGATCATGACAGGGGATAGTTAAAAGTTATTTATTTTTCTCGGCGCTGTCACCTTTTTGTTTCTTCCTGTTTTTGACACTGTTACCGAAGAAGCCATGGACCCGATAACAAAGTGGACGCCAAAGCAAGTTGTCGACTGGATGAAAGGTGAGTTAAAAAGTTTTCAGTTGAACGTTAAAATAACTTCACAGCTCCTCAAACTCGTTTCTCGTTTTCTCCAGTTAGTTTCGCAGAAACTGCTCCAGTGTGACAGCATACCTTCACTCAGGCGCACAACAATAGGACCGCTTTCCCTTCTTACTTTAATCTCACTGAGGATCTTGGCAAACTTGGAAAACCTGGGATGCGTGTATACAATTTTCATAATGAGTGTTTTTTTTTGTTGTTTTTTTTTTATTGTGAACGGTTTAAAAATGATTATTTTTCAATAGTTTAAAACTTTTTTGTCTAATCAGAGAAAAAAGAGAGAATGCTCTTAACAGCCTGTACGCTCTCTCGTTTCGCTCAATACTTTTAATTAAGCTGCACTGATCCATACGTGTAATCATTGTGACCCTCAGTTTTGAAATCGTAGTCTAGTCCCGCTATGATAGATTAATTGTCACCTCTCTGGCCAACTACTTGATGTTTTCCTAATATTCCGATTTACTCTAATGTCTATTATGCGTTTGTAGTGAAGAACACAGTGATTAATTAAGTTTATTTGTATAGCATATTTCAGCAACAAAGCAATTCAGAGTGTTTACATGATAGCTTAAACACAGGATAACATCCTTATATAATAAAGTGGTTTTTAGGTCATTGTTGTATCCTCTTTTGACCCTCTGTTTTCCATAACTGGATTGTTTGGTTGGGCTACCTGCTTAGGCAACTAGCCTGGTTTTAGCCATTATTTCTTTTTTGTTGTTGTTGCTTCCTCTGACTTTTTTTAAAACACCTCACTCATACTGAAAATCGCTTACTTTGAGTCTACTTCACTCAGTAACAGCATCCACATTGAAGAGTGTTGTTGTCAGCAAGGTAGTGCTTTATGTTATCCTGTTCTGTTCTGTTCCCTATAGAGTAACACAAGTCGACAAGGCTGATCTTACATGTTTAAATGGTCGGGCATTCTCCTTGGTTAGTTAGCCTGCAGTTGGCTGCTTTACAGACGTGTCATTTGCTACCTGTAGTTTTTAAACCATGCTATCTTAATGATTGCCTGTGCTTTTGGTGAACAGAAATGTTTGCGGATTGCCAAATTTGTGTTATTTTTAAAGAAAGGGAAAGCAAAGGAGTTTTTCTTTTTTGTTGTTGAAAATTACTGTCATTTTACAGCAACAAGTTCAAGAGGGTAATGTTTTGAGCTTCTCTATGCTCTCCTCAGCCAAACAAATACTAAGCATAAAATAGTCATTGTTTTTTTTCTCTGGGATTCCATTAAAAATACTTAAAATCTCAGAAACAATACGATAAAAAGGTTTTAGCAGTTTTTGAAACCGTAGCTGTTGGTAATCAGCTCATGTCTACCTCTAAAAATATGACAGACCAGCTGTTAAAATACAACACAAACCAATGTTTTTGATAAAATAAAACATAAACATAATATAGAACTGGATGAACCATAATCCTTAGTTTCCTGAAAATTCCCTGTATTGTTTGGCGTCTAGCTCTCGAGGACCCACACACTTGTTTAAGGTGCTGAAAGGAATGCCTGCTATGATAGTGACATCATTAATCTTTGAACCCAACTTTGGTCACAGCATAAGTATGTCTGAGCGAATGGGAAGCTAAGAGGAATGTGAAACAGTGACAGTGATACCATTCCAAAGACCAAAACTGGGATCTGTGTTTATCTCGGGCAGGAAAATGAATCATGGGTTTAAAAACAATTATCAGTTGGGATACTAAGCTGTTTCTCTTTGCTTCACTCTAAACAACTTCCCAAAACAAAAACTAGGTGATTTCCCTTTTCTTTTTTTTTAAATCTTGTAATGTGTGACTCAGCCTTGGCTGTTTATCCAACAGAGGCATTTTCTGTCGACAGGAGTTTCAGTTGGGAGTTAAATAGGGATTGTCAGTGGGTTATTGTCTGTGTGTCCTCTGGAGGGAAAAAAGAAGGCCTGCTAGTGCACCCATTGACTGTGGATTATTTAGCAATACAAACCTCCACTGCTGTCAGTGTGGTGAAAGTTTGACTCAGCAGATTTTTGTGCAGCTCCTAATCGCTGGGTTTGTAGACCCTTTGCAAACACAACAGTGGGGAAGACCCATTAGAAATTCAGCATGAGAAAAAAATCACGCCCCTCTCTCACATTCAAACCAGGTGATGCGTTAACGGGGAATGTCAGACTGCGTTTAAAAAAAAAAATCTAATTTGGGGTTTTGACATAAATGGTGGGTTGTCATGTTTGGACTAAATCAAAACAGTTTATTGCAGTTTTGTCGTCCACATTAGTGGATGACAGAAGCTCTTCGAAAAAAGCCTTGAACTGGTGTGGTTTGAGTTGGCTAAACAACTATTTGCTTTAGTTATAGGTGTTTACTGTGGGTGTAGACTACAATTACGCTCCAAACAGGTGGGTCAACTTTTAATCTGCCAGAGCCGCAAAACAAGGAAAGCTTTTGAGTAACTTTTAATGTTCAGCAATGCTTATTGTCATCTAAAACATTACCCAGGATCCCAGCCATACAGGGTTTCCTGCGCTGTCTGGACAAGTCTGGAACTTGATTTCAGTATTATCCAAGTATGGATGAATATTATATAATATTATATATAGACCATATATATAATGACCAGACTTTGTTGACCCTGTCCGTCAAAATGACAAACAAAATTGTCTAGCACAAACTCTGCTTTGTGAAATAATTTTTTTTTTTTTTTTTACTTTTCCTTTTTTTAAATCTCGATTGAAATTCTGCTCCTTAGGGTTTTTTTGTGAGCCACTCCAAAAGGTGGCTGTCAAACACCCTCTGTTCCATGAAGGCATAATCTTCATTCAAACGTCCAGCGTTGCAGCAATATTGCAGTAATATTACTATCAACCTTGCTGCCGTGAATGCCTTGCCACAGTGCATTCAGGACACACCGTGCCTGCAATGTTGCCCTAATATACCACCAAGGTGTGTCTTTTGAAACAGGCTACAGGTTTCAAACTCTGGTGTTTGCAGAGTTGCATATTTGTGACAAAAGTCAAATGATAATCTCAGGAAGCAACCATATGAAGACCGTTGCCCTCATTCGCCTCAGGCTGTTTTCCTCAGCAGGACCCGGCCAGAGTTCTTTGTGTGTTGAAGCCGTTGCTAATCACCTGCATTGTTAAAAGAGATCAAGTGATTGTCGCTGGATGCTTATTGCCAGTGAAAGGGAGTTTGATTCTTTGAATTTAGACACTTGTTTTTTGTTTGGTGTCTAGAGATGCCCTGGAGCAGTTGTCCTTCACCACAAGCTCTGATCTTCCAGCTGGTCCTGTGGTGTCGTTTGATTGCTAAGCCATATGCCATGTGTGCGGATCACTTCCCCTGGGGGACAACTTTACTTTTTTGGAATGAATATTTAGTTTCAATGAATCTATTTTAAAACTACGCATGCGTTTGGGATTAAAGTTTTGTTAGACGTGAATAACTTCACCCCATGACATCAAAACACTGACCTACATACCCATGTTCAAAAGGTGGGAAGTTGAAATCATGTGCTGGAAGTCCTTCTCCAAATATAGACCAGATTCCACACAGGCAGCACTTCATCTCAGAAGAGCTGGCAACATCATGAGTTTGCTTAGCTTCAACTTGGTTGAATAGTATTCCATTCACCAAACCCTCCCTTCTAGTCCCCTGTGGACATACTGGGTTTTAACAAGGCATCCCAGACATATAAACTGGTGCCACAACTGTCAGACCGGAGGGCCTCTGTCCAACTCCTAACAAGCTGAGACACTGAATAACGTGGAGTATTTTTTATTTATTAAATTAAACTGCAAAACAGAGTATCAGAAGGAGGACACATCTAAATGTAGTGATTGCTACTTTCTTTCAAAGATCTGTACAAATGGAACCCAAATAAAAAGAATAACATTTTATCTCCTTCATTCCTTTATAAGAAAGATTTTTGCTCCCTTGTAACTTTTTTTATTCAGTTACTGTAACTGTAAAGGAACAGCTTAAAGACAAAATGGTTGCAAACTGACGTTCTAAACTGTGCTGGCATTTTTTTGCCATGATTATTGGTGTTAGCATTCTTGACAATATTATTCCCTGTGGAGTTAAAACACCTTCACCTGAACTGTGAGATTTCCAAAAGATTTCCATCATTACCTTATCTGGTATTTTACAGAGAGGATAGTTTAACTCTTCCAAATGATAAGCCTGACCAATCTTGTTGTAATAAGTTTGGCTTCTCATTGATTGCTCCAGTTAAACCTCCTGGAAAAAAAGCAGTCCAACAGCAGATATCCATCAGTGGAAAACAGTTTCTTTCTAGAAACTTCTCACAGCCCTTTGTTCATCGTCTGACTTGATTTTAAACTCGCGATCCGGTTTTCTTCCCTCAGTAACAGCTAGAACACAGAAGAGTATAGCTGTAAATGTGACCTGTGAGCTTTAGGACATGGTGCGATTGTTGATCAGACAGAAGATTAGATTTTCTGTTTCTGACCAGTCGCTCCTTGATCAGAGCTTGTGTAGCGTAAAATCAGCCATTGCCGCTCACAACGGTTCCGGATTTTTCCATGCATTTCTGGGTTTACAGAACAGGTGGTCTCAGACCAAACAACCTGGTTTGCCAGACATTTGTACAAAGAGTGACAGCTGCACTTGTAAGTCATATTAGTGTGACCAGGCAAAACTGAATATGATCCTCTATTGGCCGAGTGTCAAACTCCAGTCTTTAAGGGCTGGTGTCCTGCAACGTTTATGTGTCTCTGTTTCAGCTCACCTCAGTCAAATTAATAGTTTATTAGCAGGACTCTGTAGAAGTTGACTGATGCCGAGTTGGCAATAGAGTCGTCTGATTAAAATTTTCAGGACTAGGGACACATGAAAGTGTCTGGACACAGGCCTCTTAAGGACTTAAATTTGAAACCCCTGATCTGTTGCCTGCTTTTCTTTTCTTTTCTTTCCCGCATCTAATAGGTGAATGAGTCAATGAGTTGATACTGTTACATATTTGGTATTTTTACATCAGGTTTTTGTTATGAGAGCCATACACCAGCCCATGCCAATCTGCAAGCAGTTATGTGACATCATGGCGACTACTTATATTAATATAATGTAGTGGCATGTCTTTGATATTGTTCAACACATTTTAAATCCAGAAATGCTTGGAAACTATGGTGTCATGCTCTGATGTAACACCAAAGTGCTAAAGAGGCAGCTAGGTAGTCAGAGAAGTGGCAAACATGTGCTAAATGGGGTTGGCCCTTTGAGCAAGCCTCTGTTTTAGGAAAAATAACAAGACCGTGTTTGTCTCCTAACAAGGTGAGTGACTTCAGTGATGGATGTTTTGAGAAGAGATATCTGCAGGGATGACAGCAAGGTGTGGACAGTAATGGGCCACGATCCTTATCTTGCCAAAACAGAAACTTCCTAAACAGTAGCGTGAGCAGACTTCATGCAGACACCTCACTCTTATTGTAGCATTTCCTGTTACAGCTTTAGTGCCTGCTGTTTAAGGGAGGTATAGTTCTGTGTTTAGATATCCACCACAGGCATCGTTAATCCATTTTAGCAGCTTGTGTATAAATGGTTCAGGAAGAACGAGTGTCAAATAAATCCAAATAAGCTCCTTAAGGACAGCGGAAATTTGTTTGTCCCTGGTGGCAGCTTGCTTTCGATGGGAATTAAGGAAGCTGGTGTAATTTGTTCAACCATAACCAGCCAGTTTCAATTCATCTAGTTATACAGCTTTTTTTTCCTAAGCAGTCTTTTTTGTTGCATTGATCAGCAGGGTACAGTGTCATTTTTCCTAGTAACTGGTGTTTAGAGTTTAAAGGGAAGTGCTGTAAGAGGATTCCCCCCTAGGGAGAGGTTTAGTCACTGCTGGTTCCTGTGCTGCCTGTTTCTCACATAGCCTAGTCCAGACGCCCCGAAGCCTCCAGCACATGGAGTATTTGAGAGAAATAATCAAATATTAAGGTGTCTGTTCCAATTTCATATTAACACTCTTTCACCATTAAAATTGTAAATACTTAGCATAGTAGTGATATTTGAATGAACAACATGTTACTGGGACGATCTTTTTAACCACTTTGCATTTCCATCAGCGTTAAACAGGTTTTCTTATGTGTGGGAACTGGAGGCAGAGTATCTCCCTGTATCCCTGACATTCCCAGGCTAGACCTGTTTGCTCCTCATTCAAATTAAAAATGTGCATTGAAAATCTCCCAGGTGATCACGGTTTAGTATTACAAGCTGTTTGGCCTCAGTTTGCCACAGAGCTTTGGCCTAGGAAAAGCCCTGCTTAAGTAAAGAGAGAAAAAAAGTAGCTGAGGTGAAATTGGCCTGTGTGTTTGGGGGTGAAAACATAAATTCTCTTTTAGCTGTTGTGGTTGTAGCTCAATCAGTGGTTGCACATTGGTTCAAACGAAAACAGAAGAAGGAAAAGAAGGAAGTGTATGGATGTGCTGATATCGCTAATATCTTGTTCAAATACTGAAACAAATGAAAAGAGATGTAATTGGTCATTTGTTTTCAAAATTCAATTCAAATTCAAATTCAAAAATACTTTATTGATCCCAGAGGGAAATTAAGTGTTGGTATAGCTCATATGATCAATTCTTTAAGGAGTTGTTGTAGATAATGATGGCTGTGGGCAGGAAGGATTTCCTGTAGCGGTCTGTATTGCAGCGAAACTGAAGAAGCCTCCGACTGAAGATGCTCTGTTGTTGTGTGACTGTCTCATGAAGAGGATGCTCAGGGTTGTCCATAATTTTTTTGATTTTATGAAGAATCCTTCTTTGCATTATCATCTCCAGATTTTCCACAGTTGTCCCAAGAACAGAACCAGCCTTCTTTATCAGGTTGTTGAGCCTTTTTAAATCCCTGGCTCTGATGCTGCTACCCCAACAGATGACGGCTGAAGAGATTACATTCTCCACAACAGACTTGTAGAAGATCTGCAGCATCTTGCTGCAAACCTTGAAGGACCTAAGCTTCCTCAAGAAGTACAGTCTGCTCTGTCCCTTCTTGTAGACGGCTTCACTGTTGCGCCTCCAGTCCAGTCTGTTGTCAAGGTGAACTCCGAGGTATTTATACTCCTCAACCACCTCCACTTCTTCTCCCATGATGGAAACAGTGTTTGACTTGTCCCTGTTTCTTCTGAAATCTACAATCATCTCCTTTGTTTTGTTCACATTCAAGGTGAGACGATTGTTTCCACACCATGTCACAAAGCGGTCCACCAACTCTCTGTATTCAGCTTCTTGTCCATCTCTGATACACCCGACAATTGTAGAGTCATCTGAGTATTTCTGCAGATGACAGGTCTCTGATTTGTACTGGAAGTCTGAGGTGTACAGAGAGAAAAGGAATGGTGAGAGTACGGTCCCCTGTGGTGCTCCTGTGCTGCTGACCACCTGGTTTGACACACAATTCTTCAGTCTCACAAATTGTGTCTAACTGTCAAATCAGCACCTTTTGTGGCTAAACAGTCTAAACAGGTCAAACGTTCATTGTTGAATTAAGGAGATTGTGGTTACTTTTAAAAGGCTTAAAATCTAGTGTGTTTTTAGTCAGTGAGGTTCTTCTACCCTCTAACCTGCTTTTTCTGTAATTTGGTAGAACACAAGAAACATGGAGTAATCTGTTTTTTTTTAAAGTGTTTAGTTAGGCTCTTAGGCTGGTTCCAGGTCAGATTTTGTTTTGTACCTGTCCAAACAAGTTGATTTGCTCCTGGTCCTACCCATCTGCGTACAGATGTATGTGTGATTGGGGTGAATGTAGCTACAGTGTAAAATCTGAATTTAGTCCATTTACCAGTTTTAGCCTTTTAGTTGACTCCGTCAGCACAACAGGGCAACTCAAGAACTACTTCCTTTCTTATTTCAGAATAAGAGCCTGACTGAATGGATGAAACCTAAAAGCACTTGGAGGACTGAAGGGAAGTCCCAGACTGCTTTTTAATGACTGATCAGTTGTTGTTTTGTTTTTTAAGACAGGTCTGCAGCTCTTAAAGCTGAATATTATTATGTTATTAGAAACCCAAAAAGTTCATGAGATGACATTGCTGTGTCAAGCTTTGGTTTTCATTTAGTTTATGTCTGAAAGGCAGTTAGGGAGCCTATAAATAATTCCTCAAGCACATTGCAGCAAAGTCATCTCTTATGGTGCGTTCACACCGGTCAGTGCCTCCTGGTGTCAAATGGCTCAAACGGACAAAAGTTGACGCTTTAAAATTAAAACCCAGCTGCTTGCACACTTTGTAGTCTGCGTTGGCGCGTCCCGTAGTTGCCCTTACCGGGTTTCGCTAGTGTTAGCTAACATAACAAGAAAGTTAAAAGAAAATATTTAACTGCTTACCTGGCACTCCAATATCCTCCGATATCTTCCTCCAAATAAATCTGATCTCTTGCTGTCTTTGTAAAAAGACGAAGACTGGTCATATAATTCACGTAAATTACAGACAGCGACGATTAGTTGATCCTCCATTTTGAATGAATGACTTGCAGATCCACGTCAGTTCAAAGAGTCCCTATGATTAGTTGACGCCCCGCGTTTGCTGCCCAAAGGTTCCGGTTTCCCAACTTCACGCAGCAACTGCTCCGACAGTCCATCAACGCGTCCGAGCAGCAGCTGCGTGGACGTGCTGATGCCAGCTGCGCCGACGCCCACTTGACCGTAGGTACCATAGACTTGCATGTAATCTCGCTGCCTGGACACGCTGACCGGTGTGAACCCCCCCATTACTGTTCATTTACCCCTTTACTTCACATCACTGACGTAGCGTGCTGGGAAAAAAAACCTTTTGTCTTTGCTTAGTTCTTCTTTCCAGCCCAACATTCTAGTTTAGAGCATGCAGTATGCTGGTACCACACTAGAAACACGTTCTTCTTTGATCAAATCCTGACTTCGAGGAAGCGGTCATCGGTGGGTGTGTTGATCTTTCCTTTTGAATGTTTTTCTACAAACACCTGAGTAAACTGCCTCATCTCCCTTTTGTCTGTTTCTATGTGCCATCTTTTTATAATTTAAGGTCAACAATGTATTAATCTGCTACAGGTATTTAAAGTTCTCTTTTCTTGATCTGCCATGACTGGGAGATTCCCACCAGGTGCTGGGAATACTGCAAATAAACCTCACCTGCAGAAGGGTGGAGTGTGTTTTAAGTGTGGTGAGTGAGGTCTAGATACGTGCATGTGTTTGTTTGTGTACATGAAGAATCCATCTGTGTTTTCTTTAGCATTAAAACTGAATGTTACAACATTAAGGACAGACAGTTGGGAGAAAATGCACAGCACTGAATTGTTTGTGTGCGTCAGAGCCACCCTGCTCTCGCTTGTGGGTGACACACTGTCAGTCACGGATCTTTCACTGTGGATGACTCACCCTCTCTTGCCCTCATGCCTCACAGCAGGGAGAACAGGATCAGCTGCCTACAGCCTTGTAGGCCGACCCATGATGTCTTACGTTGCATAATTCATTCAACTGCTTCTGTTTTATATGTTGAGAAAAAAAGTGTGTCACATCAAGTTAAGAGGTTGTACCGATCAGAATTTTGTGGCCTGTTTTGATTCCAGACAATTTCTCTTTTAAAAGCTATAGTATAAGAAGATATGGGAACAAAAACATTTTTATCTTTCTCCCTCTGAGCAGCCATTAATGATTGTTACTGGAAGCTGAGGCACCGTTGTACTTTGTGTGTAATAGAGCAGGCAGTGCATTAAAAAGGTTTTACTCATTTAAAAGAAAAAAAAATTCAGAGTTTTATTTTATTTTTTAAACCGTCTTTTTTCAACTTACTTGGGGAAGAAAACTCAAAAGTTTATACAGTTCAGGGTTTCATATTACTATTTACAATGGCTAGCATTACGAAAACAGCAGTCTCCGGGAGTCACCAAAAAAATTTATTTACTTACCTGAACTCAGAGATTTCAAAGACCAAGATAATAGACAAAGGGTGAACTCTATAAAGCAGAGCAAATTACTTTACTTCGTTCAGCCTTCTTGTTATCTGCTGAAATTCTTTCTCTCTGGTTTTCTTGCCAACTTAGTGAACCGCAAACATGTCATAGAAATTACAGTTTCCTTTATGCTTCCTGTGGCTTCTTCCCTGAGTAACAGCTTCAACACCAAACAGCTTTCCCAGCAAAACCCTGTTTTGTTTACATTTGTTTGGGGGAGTCCGACCAACGACTTACAGGTCAAGACCAATCAAACTAATACTCATCGGCTTCTGGTTGACATCTAGTTTTTTGGTGGATCTCTAAACAAATTTCCAGTGAGGGCCCCTGATGTTTGGATTCATTGGTTTTTGTCATAGGGTGACTGTGGGTCACCGGGAAGAGTAGTCGTCTTGCAGTCATAAAGTTGTGGGCTCCTATGCCTCACACATTCTGATTGGTCAAGGCCTCAACCACAAGTTGATCTGCATGTTGGTGTTTCAATGTGTTTGGCTGGGTGTATAGCGCTCTGGTTGGTTGTTTTAACTATAAAAGCTTCATAGAAGTTCCGTCCATGTATCGTCTGTAGCATGTGTTTTTGTCATCTTCCTTAGACTTCCCCACAGCCACATCACCCAGTCTTTTTGACCCTTGTCTCCTCTTCTCCTGACCTGGACACAAGACCGCTCTAAATTTCAGACATCCTCCCCCCTTTTCGCCCCATTTCCTGCTTCAACCCATGGCTCTTCCCCCCCTGTCTCTGCTATAAATGTAATTTTATTTGCAGACCATGTCAATTCGTGTTAATAGCCATTGTAGATAAGTGGGTTGGCGACCAGTAACTGTTTTCCACAAAATAACTTTCCATCTGGATGTATCTGGTAGACAGAAGGTTGAGATGTGGTTGGATAAGCCAGGGTGACAACAGATACATCCCCTGCAAAGTTAGAAGCTTGCTTCTGCTTTCTCAATCAGGCTTTTTGAGACGTGAGTGAACATTTGCCCTCAGGGAGACTTATGGCAATTAGTGGTTCTTATCCTCCAATGGGAATCAACACTAGGAATCTATCAAGTATCACACTGAATCATATGAGACACTGGGTAGTTCTTAGTTTAATTAAACATTTTTGTCAGTTCTTACGTGTTTGTCTGTGTTAACATCAAACAAAGCATTGCGGTGGGAATAAACAACGCAAACATTGCAAACTTAAATTTGACTCTGCTTGAAAATATTCCCAAATTCAACAGAAAAAGAGTGGGTGCCACACTATTCCCATGGAAAGCCAAAGGAGTTGGGCTCATTTCCTCCCACTAAACCTTATTTGGCTTTATTGTGGTTTCCATAGGCGGCTATCATGGTGCTGGTAAACAGGTCTGTAATCAGCATGCAGGGCCACCCTGATCATACACCCATACATGTGATGGGAAAGTACCACACAGAGATCCATGTTTTTGTTTTGCTTTTTCTTTTTTTTATGTGTGCATGTCTCAGTAGCTGTGACTCAGACCCTTTATATGAAGTTGTCTCTCTAAAGAAATAGTCTCTTTATTTTGTTCCCCTTGCCAGTCTTTGATTATAGATTTCTCTCCCGTTACGTGTTTTGTATGTAAGTGGAAAGTGACATCTTGTTGTGAAACACGGTATTTTAAACAAAATCCAAACCTCAGTGGTGATTGTAAGGCCATACAGACAGCTAATATTAACTGGTGACAGAGCATTATAGCTTACAAACAATCCTTATATTAGATGGTCTATTGTAATGCACCCATTTAACACTTGGAGTAAATGTCAACAGGCTGAACCACAACAATATGAACATTAGAGGGGCCAGGAAAAGGAAATTCTGTGGTGGGTCGACATGTAGACATTGGAACAAGAAAGATGGGAGGGGCATGACTGCAACATTTTTGAGGTCTTTGTTCCTTTCTTTACTGTGAATTTATGCTTGTGGTAATGAGATGGAGCATGTTTAGGCGGTGGACCGCCTGAAGAGTGAGTATTTATGTAATTGAACAACCTCATACTTTTAGAAACTATCTGAAAGCTGCATGTCTTGTTCAGTAAAACGAGATTGGACAAACACGGCTGATCTGACAGCCATGTGTGTTTTTCAGCAATAAATAATTGCCTCCGCCGAAAAGGTAATGTTTTTGCCAGGGTTTGTTTGTTTGTTTGTCTTTTAACAACATACCTCAAAACGTTATAGATGGGTTTTGATGAAATTTTTAGGGTATGTCTGCAATGGGACCAGGAACAAGTGAGTTGTCCTGGTGGAGGTCTGCAATCTCAGAGTGCTTTTCTAGTTTAAATTCCCAATGTGAAATTAATTTGGGATTCTGCAGCAAAATATTTTTCATTTCTTAAGTTACATTGCAACATATCTGCCTAATGCATTACAAGGGTTTCCTTTCCTACATTTTGTGCTGCAATATCTTAAGTACATAATAATGGACCCTGTGGAGAAAATAAATATTTGTAGCAGCCTCAAAAATGCTATAAGCACCGAATTGTTTCAAACACATCTTCATGAATTTTTGTAAATAAAATCAAGCAAAACAACCCTCATACATGGGGTTAATTTAACAATTAATGTATTTGTAAAGCTTTTGAAAATATCAGTTATCCTTAATTATTTCCGAACTAAACAAATAAAGGACATGTTTGCTGTAAATGTTAGGAAAGGGTCTAAGGATGTTTTCTAGTACAGGTATGAACAACTCCAGCATGCAAGTGCCAGTGGCCTGAATGTTTTTCGATGTGTCCCAGAACTTCCTTGATAATGATCAATCTACCAGGAGGAGTTTATACGAAACACATGTTTAACATGTTTTTTATGTTTGGATCAGAACTTCAATCTGGCGTCTTGTTTTACTCATTTCTATTGTAAGAAAAATGAGGATTTTTTTTGTGCTCGTTTGATTACTTATTTGGAAAATGTCCTGCACAACTAGAGAAACGCAACGTTAGTAATATTCAACAAGGCATTAATTTCCACAGGGTATTATTAAATCTGATACTTGGTGTGAAAAAGTTTGCAAAACTGGGTCAAAATTCAGCTGCAAAGACATTACCCTCACTAAGTCTGTAAGCGCTCTTATTTTGTTTTTCCACACCCTTAGCTCAGGGGCCAACTGTTATGGTTGCTCCGGGTTTGCAGAGACATTCATTGAAAAAGTCTGCAGCTGTTCTGAACAACCTTATCACCTGCCTCTCCATTTTTTTCCTCTGTGTTTTATAATGTTTATAACCAGAAGTCAAGGGAAGTCTAAAGTATCTCTCATACTCTAATTTGAGGCTTGTCATCTTTTTATTTTACTATCAGAGTTTGTTAATCAGCAAATAGATAAATTCTTAGAAATGCAACAATATGTAATAAATAAGTGGCTAAATTTTTCACTGATTTGAACACAGTTGGATAATGTCTGAGTTTTGCAATGAAAACCAAACTGAAACTCACACTTGCTGATCTGCTTAAACCTTAACAGCCCCGTAACCTTTAAACCCTCATCGCTCATCAGTCATCGTCCATCACCATGCTTGAGACAGAGCTGCTTTTGTCCTCCTGTGGACGGGCCGGCCTCAGCTGCTTTTCCACACTCAGGAGACCCGCTTGGGACGAGTAACTGCTACTTGTCTGTAGATTAGGGTACATGAAGTTAAACAGTCTTTGTTAGCTATGGGGAGGAATGATAAGACTAAAAATGGGTCCCGCAGGGTCGTACAGTTGAGCACTCAGATAGTATCAGGGAAATTTTGTTTTGGGTACAAACTACTCTGAATGTTTTGAGAACGGTGTGATGCTTGACAGTGATTTCTTTGCACTCACTAACTTATCTCTAGAGTATTAGGTATTAGAATAGAATACTCCTTTATTGTCCCACAAAAAGGAAATTTGTCTGTAACGGCAGCAAACTGACAGATAATAGAAGCATTCACAATCACACGAGAATGGTAAAAGTATGAAAACAGAATTAGGAATTTTATATGTACATTAAGGACACTTAATGTGCTTATTAAAGCAAGCAGTGTCTACATTTCATAAAATGAATAAAAAACATTGCAGAACTTTCCTTCTGAGCCAGTACAGATGATTAGGGTCAGACCATGCTAGTTGCATGGGTGCTTACATGCTTTGTTTTGTCATCCTATGAAATCATGTATTAGAGAATAGCATGGCAGTACCCGAGAGGAGCACTCTCTTTCCCTTTAATTACTGCACGCCTAGTCCACCCAGAGACCCATTGTGCCAGATCTGGTGCGAGTTCCCACAATGGAGCTGCTCAGTGGAGAACAATGAGTCAAATTCCTGACCGTTCCCCACAGGTTCAGAGGCCGGTCTTACACAGAAAGACAGTGGAGTTACAGTGGCTTTGCTATTCTACACCCAGCAGCTTTCCCACTGGCTACCTCAGCAGGCATTTTAGTTTTTGTGTGTGTCTGTGTGAGTGTGTTACTTGGTGACTGCAGCTCCTACTGGGAGCACAGGGAGGGATTCATGGGGGAATGAGCTTGTTTGATTCTCCCTGTGGGATTCTTCACTTTTTTTGTGTAATCAAACCCCTGAGAACGACAGGTTGGCCACCAGAATTTGCATTGTAGTTATTATTAATCAGTATATTTGTTGGAACAGATGCCTAAAGTTGGTGGAAGGAAGACATGTTCAAACACATTGGCTGGTCTTGTACGTGTTCTTCACCAAATAAATGCAAATGATAGAGCCTGATATTTCATCTACCGGACCTGCAGGTCCCGCTGAAAACCAGCTGTACTGTTTGTGAGAAAATATGGATATTTAGAAAGTTTTGAGAATAAATCAAAAAATTTACAATGATTTGGAAGAGAGGGACAACTGTGTTTATATTGGCAAAATTGAGTGTTTATAGTCTTATAGGTTTGATTCAATTTGCATTGCACCAACTCTCCAGCTCTGTGCTTGCTCGAGTCTGTTGTTCATACATGCACTGAAAATACGTTTATAACCTGTTCTGCATGTAATTAGTGTTTACAGAAGCTGAGATGGTGGGTGGTAAGAAGACCCCACACTGAACAGTAGGAGCCACTCTAGGAGAGCAACTGTAATTGTGCAAAAACACATCAGGTTGTCTCCAGGAAACAACCTGCTTGATTCTTAATTCTCTCCTCTAACATGTTAATAACACCGGTCTTTGTGTGAAATACTCTGTTAGTTGTGTCAAGAAATAAGAATTTCCCATTTTTAAACTGTTTAAAAACTATGAAACTGTTTTAACATTTTGGAAATTCTTCTTTCTGCAAACTGGAATAAAATCAGCATAAAATAGAAAATGTAGAGAAGAAGATTGAGCGGATTGCCTTATAATGTCTTGGAGGATGTTTAGTGTAATTTGTCCGGACAACTGAGCCGTTTGTTGGAACCTCAAAAGTCCAAATGTTTAACAATCAATGAATGGACCAAACTATTTTTTACCATGACGGCTCTCTTTGGTGTGGATGCTGTTAGTGAGGGAAGAAGACTCAACGTTGGCCAATTTTAGCATCCTTGAGGTCTTTTAAAAAGACAAGAAAATCAGAGGATGGACAAAATCTGATAGCTATTTATAGGCAAACTGTATTACCTTCAGACTGCGAGAGAGACCAAGGCGACATCAGGAAGGCAGAACAAACTACATTAAAGGGCTTGACATGGTCTCAGCTAATTTATATATAATAAATTCTTCCTAATGGAAATAAGGCTGGAAAAAAATCTTTTCATGTTTTCTTATGTTCATAAATTATAGTTCTTTATAAATTTGAATCTGCTCAATTCTGTATTTACTGGTCAAAGTATTTCAAGAACAATCCGAAATTGATCACAAAAGTTTGGTTGGTCTTCAAAACGGGTTCTAATCCAAATTTATTGGCAACATTTACTTTTACATCTCCTCTGTTGGTGATGTTATAGTTGGTGTTGTGTGTCTGAGCTTCTGCCTCACCCACATGGTCCGGTTAGAAGAAAGTTGCCACATAGTTTTAAATCGCTATATAACTCCTCTAAAGCGTTTCATCTTCCACAGGCTTTGAAAAGCACTCACACGGCCCTTTCCTCTGCCTCCCGTCCCTCACTTCACGATAAAGTGACACTCTATCTCTTTTACTGGTTGCTGTGTCTTAAATGAAAATTGATAGCCCCTCGCACACCCTGGCAGCCATTGATTGAGGGACAATAAATGTTTTATGAGGCCCATAGTAGAGACACCCACTTTTCTTTTTTTTTCATCTTTTCTTTTTACTCAAAAGGTTTTGAATCCAGAGTGGAGGACTGTGTTGGAGTCTCTTTCTGTACTCCTGATGTAGGTGTGAAAATAATGAATGATGTCTATAGTGCACATTTATCCTACTCTCAGTCTCTGGTGGTGTTGAAGTGTCAGCTTTTGTTTTGAAATGTGTATAAAGGATTCGGAGATGAAATATAGTACATAATCAAATTAGAAAACATCTACATGGAAAGCGTATACCCTTCATTACCATCTCTTTTCAGTCTTTTTAAAGCCTCAATCTGTTTGGGTGACCTAAATCAGCAGGGATCCTTAAAGCACGAGGAAGCCTTACTGTGTCTCAACCCACAACTTTCCCTCTTTGAGGTTGGGCATCGTGGTACCATTCAACAGGAAATGCCTTTTTAACACAGCAGGAAGTAGAAATGTTGCCTCCTTGAAAACTCCATTCTTTGTCTTCCTCTAATCGCATTAGGAGACTGGGCCCAGTGTTTGTACTTGGCTCCGGCCAGCCCTCAGCCCCCCTTTATTTTCCGCCTGAAATGAATTCCTTCAGAGGATGCCGACCAGTCAGAGGTTAATCTAACTGTTCTCTGAAGTCTTGCCTGGGAATTAGCATGCTGAGGAATGAGAAAAATGTAATGAGCCTAACTGGACTTGACTTATGTGTTGGTTAATGGTTTATCAAGTCATGAAAAAGTTCCCTTGTGATTCAGGGGGAATAACATACTCTCATGTACAGTGTAACTTTTCCCAAGGATTCAAGTGGTTGTTAAAAGTGCACTTTTTTGGCAATCTTGAGTTTTCCCAAAAAACATTTATTATGTTTTATAGGTAACATTCTCTATGAATAATTTTAACTAGCATTATAAAGCAGCAAATTATGACATTAAACTTTCTTGATTTTAAACACTAGAGATGCACCAGACAACTAGCTTGAGATGGGGAGAAGAACTAAGAAGGAGGTAGGGATTTGTCCTGTAACCGGTTGGTTACTGATTTGAGCCCCTGCTTTGTCCGTCTCAGTTGTTGTGTCCTTGGGCAAGACACTTCCCCCGCCTTGTCTGGTGGTGGTGGTCAGAGGGTCATTGGTCTTGGAGCCTCGCTTCCGTCAGTCTTCCTCAGGGCAGCTGTGGGCTACAATGTAGTTGAATATCACCAGTGTGTAAATGTAGTGTAATGCTTTGGAGTCCTCTGGCTTGATAAAGCGCTATACAAATACAGGCCATTTACCTTTTAGTTTTATGTTTAAGTGAGGATAATCTTGTAACTCCTCCACTTTTTTTCCTTTTTTCCCATTGGCAGTGTGTTACATAATTCCGGGTCAAATCTGCCTTTTTTAACACCCTTTTTATGTACATATTCACATTATGCATCATATTATACATAATTTAAAAGTTGACATTCTTTCAGGGGTGGGCTGGCCGGAGGGAGGTTTGGGAGTTTTCCCAAATAGCCGGTCTGTTCTAGATTGGTGGCCAGAATGTTTGTTTTTGTACCCTAAAAGCAGCCACTGTCATGATCCTGCTTTGTGTCTGCCTGTGTACGCGAGTGAGGCTTCTTTCTTCATAGAAGATCTTTGTAAGCGCCAATGGTTGTGCTGCAGTTGACAGTGGTTAGTGCTTCGCGCTGCTACGCTGGATTATGCTGTCAACTATTTTAATAATCTTTGCTAGCTGGTACCAGTAGCTCTCTTCTGCTTGTGATTAAAATGATGTATGCCAATCAATGATATAAACCTAGAACAGAGCAATCTCGAACAAAAACTGTCTTTTTACATCCACAGCGGTCCAGTTAATGTCCTCCATTAAAATAGTTTGTCCACACCTAATCTTATGTCTGGAATCCAACATCATCGGCAGCTTGAAATCATGATAATTTTCTTCCTTGTGTGAATTTCTCACATAGTTTTCATCAGAAATACCGTTGGCATGCAAGTTAGCCTAACAATAACACAGTACACTTCAAATTCAGACTAAGTTTACATGAATGCAGTTATAGTCTTTATAAAGAAAATCAGATCAGAACACAAAGAAAGACATCGGCATCTGCCTGTTGAAACCTGATCTAAATTCAGTTTGCATTCCTCATAAGTTAGTTATAATCTTTAAATTCAAACTTTAATTCTTTCTTTTAAGTTTGCTAGCTTAATCACAATGTCTTTAAAATCAGTGAGAGAAAAACTGATAAAGTTTAAAAAACTAACTGATTTTAGACAGAACTAACTGTTTGTTTCAGATATCACTGATGGTTTGAAGCTACTGTTTTGTATTGTTTATCATGCAAGTCTGATAAAAGGTAGTTTTTATTCTGTTGGTATTCCAAAAGAAAACAAGTTTAATGCAAAATATTTGATATATGTATCACAACATCCAGCCTCAGAGGAATCGCTATCTTCAAAAACCTCAATGTACGAATTATAGACTTGCAACAGGTTGAGTCAGAGCTGCTGATGCTGTTCTTAAGCGGTTCGATCTTGTTTGGGCAGCGCTGACTAACACATTGGTTTGTTTTTTTGTTTTTTTCTGTATGCAAACTGTCAGCAACAGGTGCACAGGCTGATCGTCACAGTGGCACAAAGACATCAGGTGCTGCAGTACAAACTAAACTACTTCAAGCTCCAAATTCGGCATGGACGCATCTGCTTAATGTCAGGGCTTCTTGGGCCCTGAAACCCTCGCTCTGGCTAATGTTATTTGTGCGAGTGTTTGTGTGTGTGGTGTGGTCTGAAAGAGTCGGGGTGTCTCGCAGCTGACGGGCCTTTTAGTGAAGCAGGGCACGGGGCCATGGAGCTGCAGCTGCCCCCTCTCTGTGCGCTCTTTGATGGGCAGAGAGACACGGCTTTTACTTCCACACCCACAGCTAAACACACACATGAAAACACACACAAAGGCTTGTCCCCCCCCCCCTCCTCTGTTGCCAAGGGAAGGCGTGTTTTCGAAGTTTGTTTATGTTGTTCTGCAGTGAGCTTTGCAGCATTTTCAGCTCTAAATACATCCTACATAATTCAGTGGCTGCAGAAGTTAACGGTCAAGCTTGTTGAACTTTAAATAGCATCAAGGGGCTGTCCGGTTACTGACATGTTTACTGCAGGCACCCACACCCAAACACACCACTTAGCTGTGCACACGTAAATATAGCCTCATTGTTTCAACAGCTAAGCAGACTTGGATGTTTCAACCGTTGTTCAGTTTATGGTTTGTTTAGCTAACAAATATGGCCGTCCCACCTGTTCCTTATCTGCACTGTGCACACTTGTGCAATTAAGACTTGCTCTAATAAAATCAGACAGTATTATTTTTGTTTAGCATGGATGCAATTGTTCAGGGTTTTTGAACTGGGGTTCTGTTAAAAGATAATGAGCAGTTAATATCTTAACTGCAGCATTTAATTGTCTTGTATGTCTTAATTTTGTATAGATCCAGATTAGTTGGTTCTGAAGTCTGACGCTAAGGGCTAGTTCAAGAGGGATCCACACCAAAGTGGGGTTCTTTCATCTAAAACAAACTCAAATGTCAAATAAACTCAATTTTATAAACTTTTAACCCATTGTCACAATGGCATTGGGCGGTTATGTACCACCCAATGCCATTGTGTATTTTACAATGTTGTGTATTGTATTTTAGTGTTTTTTTTCTTACAGGAGCTTCATTTTTTCCTCTTGTCTGATTCCAGGGTTGGACGACAGCTTGCAGCAGTATATTAGCAACTTTGAGAGGGAAAAGATCAGCGGGGAACAGCTATTGAAGATCACTCATCAAGACTTGGAGGAGTTGGGCGTTGCTAGAATCGGACACCAGGAGCTGGTCCTGGAGGCCGTCGATTTGCTTTGCGCTTTGGTGAGTAAATGTAAATTTGTCCAGTTTGATGGCCATCTTCAGTGATTACTGTAAACAGATAACTTATAAAATGTGACCAAAGGACTATACATTGATTTCCAGCCAAATTGTGCATCATTTTCCACACAACATATAAAGAACAGCAGTATCAGTGAACAAAGGGGCCCCTGGGGTTCATAGAGGTTTTGTGCTCTTTATGGCAGTTTGAAGGTGTAGAAGGTTCTTTTGTTCTTTTTGTCTCCAGCTACTTACTTCTTTAGGCTTACCTAGCAGACTATCATTCTTGCACCCCAAAAATAAAATAAATGTTTTTGTATTTTAGCTTCCCAGCATGACAAGAAAACTGAAAACCCTCCATGCTACGTTTTCCTAGAAACCCAGATTTTCCAGCAGATGGGACCGATTTGGAGTTTTATCACTTCCTGTGCTATAAAGGGTCCAGATTGTGGTCTTTGCATTTTTATCAGTGTCAGCATATCTGACTGGATGTTCTCCTAAAACACTTTACATTAATCAATTGCGTGTGGTGTGTTGTTTGCCACAATGAAACTTGCATTTTGCTCGATCTTACTCTGGGTTTTTAACTCTAAATCTGGGTGGAACCAATTCTTTAAAGCACAAAATAAAAAAGATTCTTCACCACGATTGAACATGTTAACCATAGATGATTTATTTTAAATTGTGAATATGGCAGGGAAAATTTAGCTTTGAATATCTTGCTTTAAGATAAGGTCAATTTTAATTATGTAATTCATTAGATATACTTCCTTGCAAAAGTATTCCTGCACCTTTGTCACACATTTTGTCAAACTGCAAACAAAAATCTCAGTGGATTTTATTTGGGATAATTAAACCCAAATAAACCTTCCAACTCATAGCCATCCGCCTAAACAGACAAGAATGGCAAGGAGACCATAAATATGAGAACCAACCAAGAGGTCCATGGTAACTCTGATGAGGCTGCGGTGATCCACAGCTCAGGTGCGAGACTGTGTCGACAGTATTACTAATTGCTGTGCACTTTACAAATATGGCCTTGTCGAAGAGTGCCAAGAAGAGAGAAATTGTTCAAAGAAAGTCAATAGAAGTCGCATTTGTAGTTTGCCACAAGCTATTAAGGAGACACAGAAAACACACGAAAGAAAGAGCTTACTGTAATTACATAAATGGGGCACAACCTCAAGTCAATGACTCGATGCAATCTGCTGGGATTCCTTAAATAGAAAACAAACTAAAACTTTGAACTGATTGGAATGTTTGTATTGAAATGACTTTCTTGTAAAGTGCCTTGAGATGACAACTGTTGTGAATCGGCGCTATGTAAATAAACTGAATTGAAAATTGAAGACTAACACTGCACATCAGCCTAAGGACACCATCCCCATGGTGAAGCAGGGTGGTGGGAGCATCATGCTGTGGGGATGCTTTTCTTAAGCAGGGACTGGAAGCTGGAGGACAGAGTTCATGGGAAGATGGATGTATCTAAATACCGGGCAGGCCTGGAAGAAAACTTGCAGAAGAGTTAAAACTAGGGTAGAGGTTCACCTTTTAGCAGGAGGAAAATCCAGATGTAACTTTAGAATGTGTGGCTATTTTTTGATAGTGTACGGTGATTCTACAAAGTATTGACTCCGGTGGTTTGAATAAAAATGCACTGCACACTTTTTAAATTTTTTTGTTGATCTTTTACATAAAATCCTTTTAAGGCATATTGAAGATCAAGAAATATTAATACCTATGCAAGGCTCTGCATGTCCTCTGAGTTGCACCATCCTTTTCTTGAGCCCTATGGCTAATTTATTATATAGACTGAAATGTACCTGACATGTATATATAGTAGATCCCTTTGTTTCCTTTGCCTTCAAACAACTGAAAGAAATAATTCATCCTCTATCGGGTCGCTGTATAAATGCTGTCTTTAACTACTGTAGTAGACACATGGAAACACTTGGCTCCTGCACAGTTGTCCGTTTCTGTGTATAGGTTTAACATTCAAACAATTTGTACCATATGGAGCGTCGATTGAGCTGGAATGTCTTTCATTATTGCAGTAATAAGACCCAGGTTTGTGTACATCTATGCAATATTTTGCATCATAGCAACAAGAATGAAATAGTTCTGATTCTTTAGTTTTGAAATACCCTGCAGTGTTCATTGATATGAATGCAGATTACAAAGTATTTAACAGACATAAACTTTCACCTTCGTTTTTCTTTTGTTGAACTCAAACCTGGAATTTTGGACTCAGCGACCTTTCACCTCTGACTGAAACTATATAGCTTTGTGTTTTTTGTTGTTGTTTTTTTTGTTCATTAGAGGTTTCCTTGAGAGGAAGTAAAGCCCCTCAGATTTAATTATCTTTCACTGAGGCAAGGTCATCACAGCCGACAGGAACTTAGGACATCAACACTACACATGCTTCTCCTAAACTTTCTTTTTCGTTTTTATGAACTGCTAAATCAGACATTTCCTATCATGTTAATCTTTTTGACACTTTTCATTCCTTTTTTACTTTCTCCTTTTCTTTTGTAATGTTTTTATGCATGTGTACATATAATATTAAAGATTTCACCTTATTATGGTATTAAGCTCTGCTTACAGTTTCAAGACCAAATAACAAGATAGATGTTTCCACGTGAACCCCTCAGGAAACCGAGGCTCATGCTTCTCTTACACCCAAAAAGCTAAAGGCTTCAAACTGCTGTCTGGGGACGAAGACATACATTAAAATTGTTTTACTGGACATGTCTCTGGCCTGGTCTTTTGCAGAACTGGTGTTGAAAGCCAAAATGCCATTATTTGCTCTCAAACTCCACCGACTCACCCCCGAATCATGATAGTGTCTTGCATAGATCTGTAGCCACTAGATGATAGTAATAAATTTTAAATGAAATCAGATTGTCTTGTTGTGGTTCAAGTATTTTTTATTTATTTTACTGGTTAATTAACCCTGTAATGACTCCCAATTTTGGATTTAAATTTCTCTTCCCGAAACTTTGAGGCAAGTCAGATTCATAATGTCAAGATGGTAGATGTAGTGTGCTGATAGCACAGTTCCTTGTTTCTACCAGGAGTCCTTATACTACTGTGTTGCCCCATCATGAGCTTACGAAAGTGATGCGCCAGCCCCTAAAATGTCATTGCAAATCTCCCGACAACCCAAAGCTCAAATTTGTACCCTGTACCTTTGACATCTATAGTAGACATTTGTAAACTTTAAAATGTTTCATATTATGAACTAGGTCCCTTTGTTGCCTACAGAGGACACTGGGGCAAAATCATACATAAAGTCTCAAATGTATACGTACATGCCTACTAAATACATTCATTCTGAACACATGGTCTTTGTTGTGTACAAGGTTCACGCCCAGGTCTCACAGGGTATTTAACTAGCCGTAACATAGCTGGCACCACCATGCTTGGTGTCCATTGTGCTTTGGAGTCTACAGCTCTCCTTATGACTGGGTTTCTTTGTACTTTCCCATTGTTGTCAACCCAATGTGTGCTGTAAATTAAATCTTTTTCATACTGGCAAAGGAAAAACTACCAGCCGCACTCTATTATGACAGTTGCCATAAGTCAATAGGCCTTGGCCTTCTAAGTTTAGGCATTGAGGAAATTTCCAAATTTATTGTAAACTAAATTCTTGCTTTAAAACATTATTTACATTGTTTTCTCAAATTGCAAAATTATATATTTTTTAATAATTCCAGCATTAAACTTAAGGAGACATTGATGCCCCTGATCAATAGATTGGAAACTTCAGACTGAAAAAGTAGGTAATTTCTTTGTGATTCATCAGTTTGGCTCATAGATACTGTATGTATTTCTAATGTCCCCAAAATAGGCAGCATGCTATCTTTTAAAATAAAAACAAAAAAATCATTTCAGTATCTCTAGTACCTAACAAACATTTGTGGATGGTAAAAAAGAATCCAAGACTTTTTATCCCACTGTTGTCAGGAGGCAAGGCTAAAAGATTTTGACTTTAAGGAGTTTTTCTGCTCTGCTGGTAATGTAGGACAAAAGCTCTCTAGACTTCTGTGAAAAAAGTCTGAGCTCCTGTGTGTGAGTAGCCTGGTAATAAGAAGGCAGGAGAGGTGCTTGCTTTGGAAAATGCTCAAATTTCCTCTGTGCTAAAGTTGCACTTTTAACTATGTAAATGTAAAGCCAAACACTCAGATGCCCCCCTTCATTTTTTAGGTTCTTCAACTGAGTTTGCATATTTTAATGTTCCTATAAGCCAGTCAATGTGAAGAGTTACAGGAAGAAAGTCGCTTACAGCGGCTGTTTGAATATTCAAATAATCCTAGTGTTTTACTCGGGATAGAAGATGAGTGAATTGGCTTGTATACTTCCTTTTAGAGCAGATGCTTGAAAGCAGAATAAAAGAAAACACTAACCACTTGCAGATTTCTGGTGATGATTGCCAAACATGCCATGTCCCTCCTTGTGAAGCATATAATGCTACTGTCGTGTCATATAAAGCAGTACTGCTGGCGCAACTTCATCACTCTGTAAACTGATACTAGATGAGTTCCAGACCACTGTTTACTCATAGCAAACAATTTATTCTAATACCATTTGTTTATTCAAAACAACAAAGTAGTTTGTTCATGTCACACGTCATGCTCAAACAAAAAGAAACTTTTGCAGCTCACTTTGCTGCTGATTTGTGCTCAGCTCAGTGCATCTTGGAATTCCCAAGCGTGGCCTCCTTATGCATGTGAGTTATCCATAAATGAAAGGAATGCAAAGGCAAGAAGCAACTTTGGCTCAAGAATGCAAACTTGATAGAAATCAGGTGATTTTTAGTGCACATTAAAGAACAACTCTGTAGACTCACTGGGAGGGCATTTTTATATTACTGCTATCGTGGCAGACAAGTGTGGTTAAATCTCATCTGTCAGAGAAATTGTTGCATCAATTTACAGCACGGGAAGGAACATGTTTTTCCCGGGAGTAAAAAGGCTTCACTCCCTACTGTGTCAAGACACTGCATGAGGAAAAAGTAGGCATCTCCTAGGTTCAGATTGTATTATTTAAACTTATTGGCATGCCTCTTTCCATCTTCATAATGCAATTTTCTAATTTTAAGCTTAAATTTTTTTTCTAATTCTATTTCAGAACTATGGAGTGGAGACGGATAACCTAAAGAATCTTGTTGTGAGGATGAGGGCTGCAACCAACAGTCTTCACATTGCTACAAATTATCGCAGAAAAAGCCCCCCATCTGAGGGAAGCATGACTCGCAAGCCACCGAATGACTTTCTTACCTCTGTGGTGGAGCTGATTGGTGCTGCAAAGAGCCTCCTGGCTTGGCTTGACAGGTAACTGCACCCCATTACCCCTGGGTATTAGATCAGACATCAGAGTGTTTCCCAGTTAAACACACCTTTAACTACCTGAAAATTGGGTAAATGTACTGTTGTAAAACTGTATTTCAGGCATAACTTTTTTGTGCTGTATATTGTTGTTGAGATGTTCTAAAACAAGCCAAGAGGAAGTACAAAGGTGTACAAATGTATTTAATACAAACCACTTTTTACAACATCAAGACTTCCCTGCAATTCATTCAGGCTGCAAGAGAGAGAAAGACTTTCAACATATGACAAGAAGGCTGATTGAAGTACAGAAAATTTGTTTTGTCCTTTTGAGTTTCTAAAGCCTAGTTTCTACTTCTCCATCAGCAAGTTTACACGCACAGTTATTGACGGAGACGTTTTCTTTTTATACTTCTCCGTTGTTAAGAAGCAGTTCCCCACCAGGACAGCACGGGGTGCATACCTTTTCTATCGGGTCTGCCTACCATTGCAGTGACGTCTCTGGTCAACGACAGTATATTTACTTCAGCTTGTAAACGCACATCCACTCAAGGATCAATGGCCGACAGAGAGCGAGTATTGATTGAGCTGGAAAGCTTTTTACTAGTATTTCAGCTCATAGAGTACTCATAAACAAACAAACACAGCGGTCTGTTTTGTTGTTTTCTACACCTCCTGGAGTTCAAAATCACTAAAAGACTATATGAGATAAGCTGGGCTTGCAATATAAAGCATCTCGTGCCCAAAAGCTATATAGACAACTAATTATATTGACTATAGAACACCATTCTGATGGAATGATCTTGGGCTGATGTTGAGCTGACCAATCACAGGGTTGCGCTCTCTAATGCGTTCAATGAATAGTTTAAAAATTGGGCTCTACTCCGTCCCTCCTTGCATGCCTGTCAAAGAGCCCTTGTGTCGACAGATAACAGCGGTGGGTGTCTAAGCATCTCCTCTGATGGAGAAGCATAAACTAGGCTTTACATCTGTCATATAAATTAAATCTTGGCATACTTTTGTAAATCTTAGAGTTAAGGTAAGGATAAATATTATTTAGGTAATAAACAGACACTGCAGTAGGGATGCACCGATATGAAAATTTGGGCCGATACCGATGTCCGATATTAATCCCACTGTTATGGCCGATAACCGATACGCACCTATATTGGTATATTTCCCTACACTTTCGACACCGTGGAAAATCAACCACACCCACTACATCGCTTCTCTGCTTGAGTTAAACACCCCCACGTTCCTGCGCCGCATCACTATGTTGTCACATGACCAAACAAACACCACATGGATAACACCCCCATCCCACCCACCCCCCTCCCCGAAACACAGACGGAAACGTCAAAAAGATGGAAATAAATAAACATCGGTTGTTAATATCGGCCCTCGGTTACTAATCGGACCGATGCCGATATGTTAAAAAACGCCTAACATCGGCCGATACCGATGTTGATGGCGATATATCGTGCATCCCTACACTGCAGCTTTAGTAGTGCTAATCTTGCAAACTGAGCTACAACTTTCTAAAGACAGTTTAAAATGTGAGCTCTATAATCAGTTAGTCTTTGTAACGCCTATTTTAGTTCTTAAAGACAAATTGGGATCATCCAATATCTGTACTGGAAGGTTCACAGCTTTACCAAAGTCTGACTTTGCCCACAAAAATTCTGCTACGTATAGCTGCTCTTCAGCTTGTATGCAGATCACTGTATCCTCTCCAGTTGACTTGCTTAATTACATATTATGCATTAAACGTATAACATATTAAGCAGGCTGCCAATATTATTTGTTTGCTGATTTAAATTAAGCTTCTAGAGATGAATAAATCTTGTTTTCAATAGACCTGCACCAATCAGATCTTTCTTGGTCAATAATGATTTCCAGTTTTCTTACTGGCAGATTTCTTTTCCCTTTTTCCCCTGAAGAATTTATTGCAAAAAAAAAACTCTGATAGAGCTAGTAGTTTTGAATCCAACAGAAAATAAAGACACAAATATCTTCTACTTATCTATCAAAGCATATCTCCAACCTTTATTTCATTTTTATTAAACTTTAAAAAAGTATACTGAGCACATAATGTTGATAGTCAATATAGATTGAGTTCTTAGTTTTGATTTGTTTAAATAGGGAATTTTATTTTCTGTATTTAACATGCTCATCAAAGATAGTTCATGGAATAATTGGCCAATTCCAATCATATCTTTCCTTTTTTTCTCCCTTCTTCCTATAGGACGCCTCTCACAGGAATCAGTGACTTCACAGCTACCAAGAACAAGATCATACAGCTATGCCTGGAGTTAACCACCACAGTTCAGCAGGTCTGCATGCTAAACTTCACACGTTTACCTGGAACCATGAAAACAGGCACATAATAGCCTTTTTCCACTGAGCACACATTAACCCACAGGCACAGACATGCACAATAAAAGAGCGTTGGGGGGGAATATAGTCTGGCAGCCATGACACAAGCCTGAAGCCAGCAGTCTGACTATATTAATGCCCAAGCCAATGTTTTTCTTGGGACATTTTCGTGCTCATGCTGGCTAATGAGGGGACCCTCCTTTCCCCCTCAGCAAGGGGTGGTTTATTGGTTGGTGTTAGTTTTCTTTTTTGTTTTTTTTAGTTGCATAAAACTTCAGGGAGACTGGCAACCATCCCCAGGCTACTGTCCTCTTTTTGCCATGTGGTTTTTGTTTGGGTCTCATCTGCAGCTTCCAACCTTTTTATTTCAGGGATTTCTGCTAAATCTTGGGGCAGCCTTCTTCTCTTACTTTTATACAGCATCTAGCAGCTTTTGGCATTATTATATTGCATACATTCATTTAGACTGCATGTACAGCCTTTCATCCTTTAAGGCTTTGCAGTAAGCAGTTTATACTTCTTGTGAACATGACTACTGAGACCCCAGGTGTCATTTTAGAAGCGTATTGCTTTGAAATAAATTCCTTTCCCAGAGTGCCTATTTCTTCACCAGAGTCTGGGATTTCAGCACCTCTGCTGATTTACTGTTGGCAACTCGGTCATGGTCATAGAAGAGAAGTGGGGGTTATACATTTCCCACACTGCCATGTCTGGTGCAGAGGTTATGGTTCAGATAATGGTGCTGAAAGTCTCAAAAGCCTTGAGCGATGAGCTTTCTCTCATGGCAAATTCCATCATTCATCTATCTAAATTGTCATAAGTACATAGAAGACTTTCTTGATTCATTTTACTTGAATCATCAGACCACTGGTTAATAAATTAGGCTGCACAGCAGACTAACTCAGTGATTGGTTTTATGATGATTGCGAACTACGGCATGATGTTGGCTCAGGCCATTCATGAACTTGTGCCTTGAATTGGACCTTTTTAGATCATGCAATTTATGTGTTGCGCTTGAATGAAGCCAGTGTGTGGACACAATAGTGCAGGGCAATAAAGCAGAGAACACATTACCAATCTTTGGCTGACCGAGCCGAGTGGATATCATTGCCTTTTAAAGAAGCAACTTTTTTAGGCTTCTTGCTTTTAAACGGAATGCAGCTTTAAGTGTTTCGACTTGTTCCTCACAATAGTAAGACATATACAAAAAAAGCATCAAACATTAAAAGTAACCACAAGCTAGCCAAGAACGCAGTTCAAAATATGAAGTTATGTTTGGAATGCCAAGCTTAAGCATCAGTGCATAACACAATGTCCACCCAGGACAAAAGTAATGTTCTCTGCAGCTTCGCTAAGAATTCTCAAAATAAAGGTTCATAATATAACTCTATAACTTTATCATATAAAATATAACCAAAATAAATCTGGCGCTATAATACTTTATATCACTTTTTTTACACATGTTTAGTACATGTTTTACTTGTGAGGGTTTGATTAAACTGGAGTAATGTAAATGTCAAAATGTTATTCTGGTGACACCAAAAGTCACACTAATAAAACTCAGTCTGTCTGAAGTTAGTTTCCCCCAACATGTTTGACCATAAAAAGTCACTTGAAGCTATTTCTATAAATGTGGTGGCTGGAAGGGAGGTAAAAATATTTAGACAGAATCTTCAGTCAAATCTCCCCTTCCCCATCTCTCAGAAATAGAGAGAAAAAAAAAGAAATGTTACAGCTAATTATGGTGGGCAAACATGCAAAAAACATGTGTGGAAACCATCCAACCATTATACCGTCTATCCTATGCAGGATTACAGGGCCCTGTTGTCTATCTCCAGCAATTATGGTATGTGTGGAAACCGCTGTTATTATTTTATTTTATAAAGTGGACATCAGCAGATGTGTTGTACTGAAAGAGGACACATAAAAAGTGGAATACTACAGGGGAAAAAAAATAATTTTCTTACTTGATGAACGTTATGCTCACAGACAACACTCTCAGTCGTCTTGGTGGTCTGGCTCTTAGTTTCCTCCTCAACCTGTGTCTTTTAGTCTGAGCATTAACTTTGTTACTTTCTACTCCTTTGGTTTGGGTTGCTCATTCTCTTTAATCTAAGATTTAAACTGTTAGATAATCCTGTTTTCAAAAGTGTTATTGGGTTAGGAAGAATTCGGCCTATTCACTTTACTTTTATGGAGCTCAGCCATGTTTCCTGAATAAGTTATCTATTGAGTAAAAAGTCTTTACTATATTGTTTGCCAGTAAAAAACCAGTCATCTGTTAAAAATACTCGCTAGATTGTTTTTGTCACAAAAAACCCCAATCCATTTTGTGCTTTCTGTCTCAAAAAGTAAGCAGCTTCAAAAGGGTGCTGTTTCATCCTCCATGTATGGAAGTGTTTGTTTTAGTGGGCCTGACAAAGCATTTTTTGTCAGGAAAGTGTTTGTGTCCACTTTGAAAAACAAAACAACTTATCCAGGAGAGGAGGGCACCGTAGCTCCTGCTTCGGCACCTTTACGCACAGAGAAGGCTTCGGCCCCCAGGGTTTCCCACACATAGACGAATCTGTGGCAGTGCGCTACAGAATAAACACCGACCAAAAAAAAAATTTAATTAACACCGACCATCATATATTGCGTTTCGTTTTTCTTTTTTAAGCTATTTTAAACACATGCTGTCTCTTCGTCTCTCTGTCACTCACACGTCTCTCTTGCTCTCTCTCACCTCTCACACACATAGCCCCTCCGTGCATAGCACGTCTGTCGGGATAACCTGTGGAAGACGTCTTCTTTTCTATTTTTTTACTCTGTCACTTCATAGCTTGTCCATGCTGCTAACAGGTCAAAGCTGCACACAGTCATCTGATCCACTCTGGTTGTGGGAGCATGTCCGTAATCTGAGGGATCCGTGCATCCTGAGAATTGTTCTTCAGCGTCTCACAGTGCTTAGTTACGGTCCTACCCTCTTTCATTTGGTTTTATATTCGTGATAAGAGGAAGGTTCAGTAGATGTTTGATGGCAGACGTACCAGCTTATGTCTGCAGCCTATAATTAAGTTGTTTTGTTTCAAGATCTCTTGAAACATGTATTTTTACTCCATTCCTCTTGGCTCAGTCAGCCGTGTTTTCATCCAAACACGGGCCTCATTCTTGAAGGAAATATGCAGTTGCTTGTTTATGCAAGCATAGCTGGATTCTTTCTGAAACCACCAAATATTGTAGGCTGACATTAGAAAATACATTCAATGGAAACATGATTTTTGAACCACACCACGTCAGCTGAAAAACGGAATGATTTTTATTCCTTCCATATAACAGCATTTCATTTTCCTTTAAATAAAGAATTATATGAATGTAAATATATGTACATTACTGAACGAAGAGTTCTTTGAGAATATTTTGGAGTTATAGGATGCTTCTACCACATACGGGCATGCAGTTCTTGTCAGTGCAAACAAATCAGCAGTATGATGGGCCAAGTGCTTTTGCAAACAGATGCTCCCCTTTAACCCTGTGGAATGTGCAAAGCTATGGAAATACAGAGAAATGTTCACGACCCCCATTTGCTGTCTGCACAATGGATTTACAAAGACCAACAGAGCTGCTTTTGTGCATGCCACATGCCCCCACACGTCACAACCGTTTTCTTTTACTTTATGTTGACAGTAGCTGGTGGCTTTTGATGAATTTGAAGAAGAGACTAGGTTAAGTAGATTTTTTTTTTTTCTCAGCCGTCTGTATTTGACATTTAACATTTGTCCTGCGTTGTGAATGAAGACTGCCATTGGGGTATTTTATAATAAAGTCAGTTCTATAACCACCCACCCTTACTGCCTCAGCTGTGTCAAGTCCAGCTGTGTCAGGACACAGTGGACATTTTCTCAGCTGACTTAGCTGATTTTTTTAGCTTTTCTCACAGGTACATTTGAATAAATTAAAATATCAAAAGGTTTCTTTAATGCATTTCAAAGAGTGAAGCTCATATTTTATGAAAGTATTAAAAACATTTATTTCTGTCAATTTTGATTATATCTTAAAGCTAAGAGAAACTCAGTAAAGTTCAGTTTCTTCTGAAAAGTATAATATTAAACAAAACCACTTTTTAAAAGTATTTTTAATACAGAAATGTATATTACCTACACAATCATAGTTAAGACTGGTGAATTGTCAGTTGTCCAGTAGACAGTCATTGGCTCTTTAAGCCACAAAAGATCATTGTTTAGGAAGTAAGCCAAAAGGATATTGCCATGTCCAAGGATATTAATGGAAAGTTTAGTAGAAGGATAAAATGAGGTTACAAAAGATGCACAGGTAATATACTGAAACTTTGAGAGCATCGTAAATGATTGTTAAAGAATACCCTATATCACACTAAATGTAACACATCTATATTGTATATACAGTGGCTTGCAAAAGTATTCGGCCCCCTTGAACTTTTCCACATTTTGTCACATTACAGCCACAAACATGAATCAATTTTATTGGAATTCCACGTGAAAGACCAATACGAAGTGGTGTACACGTGAGAAGTGGAACGAAAATCATACATGATTCCAAACATTTTTTACAAATAACTGAAAGTGGGGTGTGCGTAATTATTCAGCCCCCTGAGTCAATACTTTGTAGAACCACCTTTTGCTGCAATTCCAGCTGCCAGTCTCTAGGGTATGTCTCTACCAGCTTTGCACATCTAGAGCCGGAAATTCTTGCCCATTCTTCTTTGCAAAAGAGCTCCAGCTCAGTCAGATTAGAGGGACAGCGTTTGTGAACAGCAGTTTTCAGATCTTGCCACAGATTCTCGATTGGATTTAGATCTGGACTTTGACTGGGCCATTCTAACACATGGATATGTTTTGTTTTAAACCATTCCATTGTTGCCCTGGCTTTATGTTTAGGGTCGTTGTGCTGCTGGAAGGTGAACCTCCGCCCCAGTCTCAAGTCTTTTGCAGACTCCAAGAGGTTTTCTTCCAAGATTGCCCTGTATTTGCCTCCATCCATCTTCCCATCAACTCTGACCAGCTTCCCTTTCCCTGCTGAAGAGAAGCACCCCCAGAGCATGATGCTGCCACCACCATATTTGACAGTGGGGATGGTGTGTTCAGAGTGATGTGCAGTGTTAGTTTTCCGCCACACATAGCGTTTTGCATTCTGGCCAAAAAGTTCCATTTTGGTCTCATCTGACCAGAGCACCTTCTTCCACATGTTTGCTGTGTCCCCCACATGGCTTGTGGCAAACTGCAAACGGGACTTCTTATGGTTTTCCTTTAACAATAGCTTTCTTCTTGCCACTCTTCCATAAAGGCCAACTTTGTGCAGTGCACGACTAATAGTTGTCCTATGGACAGATTCCCCCACCTGAGCTGTAGATCTCGGCAGCTCGTCCAGAGTCACCATGGGCCTCTTGGCTGCATTTCTGATCAGCGCTCTCCTTGTTTGGCCTGTGAGTTTAGGTGGACGGCCTTGTCTTGGTAGGTTTACAGTTTTGCCATACTCCTTCCATTTCTAAATGATCACTTGTTCAACTTATAAAATGCATTTTTACATCCAAATGCATTTTTACATCAAAACAATTGGCATCACACCTACATTGCCTGCTTTTACCAAGCCCATCCACATGCAACTGTGAAAACTGTTACATTCAAATGTTTGAAGAAACATTTTGGGGGTATTTGGGTGACCATTTCTCAGACTACAATCACACGTTTAATATCTGCTGGTGTCTGTATGTCGTCGTTATATCTGTTTGAGAACCATTTAAGTTCCAGAGCTCTAAAATGAACCAAGGAGATTCTTATGCAATTATGGCATCCACAAAATGTAGGAAAAGGTGTAATTTTACACTACAAACTGTGTATTTGTGGGTCTTCTATTTTTATTTTCTATAAATGGGATTCTGATTATATTGTATTTGTTTAAATCATATACTTATTTCTCTCTCTCCCTCAAGTCATAGAATATCTTCTCTCTGTTTCTATTGTTTACTGCTAACAAATCTAATCTGTCGTAACTGTCTCTCCTGGAACAGGACTGCAGCGTTTATGAGATGGAAGAAAGGATCCTCGAAGTTGTAAGTATGCTGTAGTTCCTCCCGTAAGTCCGTAAAAAGTAAACCAAATGAGAACTAGAAGTTCCATTATACATGCATATATTGCAGGAAAAAGCCTTCTGTGTTTTGTTTTACCATAGAGATTGTATGACATGCTTTCAGCAGCTAGGTCATTTTCTGAGTGCAAAGAGCAGACAGGTCCATAGGATTGGCAGCAGAAGGGGCAGCTCTAATGCCTCCCAACCATCCATCAGTGTTTCCTGTTGCTGACACTCCGCAGACTATTTGGGCTTAAAGCAAAGTTAATTTGTTGCCTTTTCATTTCACCCTATTTCTGCATTCTCCTATTTTCCTAATTTTGATATCTTTTTTTTTTTTTTTCATTTAATGAGTTTATCCAAAGTTGTTCAAAACAAATCTCTGGTTGTTTCATCACAGCTCATTTCTCATTGGGAGCAACCACAAATTCTGGTCAAGAAGGGTCAGAGAACAAAGAAAAGGGGTGGCAACAATGGTTTTGTTTCCACCTACATATCCACTGTATGCATCCTAATACAGTTGCATTTCCATAAACAGACCTTTTCCAAAAACTTTGAATATCATGGAAAAGTTTATTTATTTCCATAATTCCATTCAAAACGTTAACGTTCCATATATTATAGATTCAGGGCCAACAACTTAAATGATTTCAAGTATTTAGTTGTTTATCTGTACATAATTTGGGCTTACAGCTCATAAAATCCACGAAAACGGGAATTCAAAAAATTAGAATACTGTTAAGAAATCAGCAGAAAATTTACAGGACATGAACGTTTTGAACTGAGTGTCACACAGTACTCATCAACTAAACTCAAAGCACCTGCACATGTTTTCCCAGGTGTCACTAAATTGCTTCACTTTGGTTCAAATGTCAGTTAGGTTCAATATGGGGAAGACTGCAGATTTGACAACTAGCCAGAAGACCATCATTGATACCCTCCGTAGGATGGGTAAGCCACAAAAGTTCATAGCTAAGAGGGCTAGCTGTTCGTGGAGTGCTGTGTCCAAGCATATCAATGGAAAGTCTAGTGGAAGGGCAAAATGTGGCAGGAGAAGATGCACCAGCAGGAAGAGCTGACCGTAGGCTTCAGCGGATTATCAAAAAGAGAAGATTCACCACGTTTAGATGCATCCAGGAGATGGGCTACAACTGTCAGGTTCCTCGGGTCAAACCAGGAAGCCTGAGCCAATGTAGGAAGCGTCTCAACTGGGCTAAGGAGAAGAAGAACCTGACTGTTGGCCAGTGGTCCAAGGTCCTCTTTTCCGATGAAAGTAAAGTCTGCCTTTCCTTCAAGAATCAAGGTCCAAGGGTTTGGAGGAAGACAGGTGAGGAACAGAATGCAAGCTGCTTGATTTATCTTTATCTTAAATCCAAGGTCACCACATCAGTCTACCAGAATGTTTTTAGAGGACTTCATGATTCCTTCTTTGAGGATCTGTATGGAGATGCATATTTCATCTTCCAGCAGGACCTGACCCCTGTCCATACCACCAGACGCCCCAAAACCTGGTTTGATGCCCATGCCATCACAGTGCTTGACTGGCCAGCCAACTCGCCGGACCTAAACCCCATTGAGAATCTATGAGGTGTTATCAAGAGGAAAATGAGGAGCACCAGACCCAAGCACAAAGAAGAGCTAACGGCAAGCATCAAGGAAATCTGGGCTTCCATATCTCCCAGGCAATACCACAGGCTGATTGCCTCAATGCCACAGCGCATTGAGGCAGTGATTAAGGCAAAGGGATTTACTACCAAGTATTGAAGATTGTCATTTCATTTTGAAAGTACCATACTTCGATTGATTTGATGTGATCCTAATTGCTTTCTTTTTTCAGCAAAAACTGAGAAGTAAATGGTGATTTCTTCAGTGTTCTAATTTTTTGAATTCCTGTTTATGTGGGTTTTATGAGCTGGAAGCCCAAATTATGTAAAAATAAACAACTAAATGCCTGAAATCATTTTAGTTGTTGGCCCTGAATCTATAATCTATGGAAGTTTAATGTTTTGAATGGAATTATGGAAATAAAAACTTTTCCATGATATTGTAATTTTTTGACAAGGGTCTGTATTAGAATATCGTCAAGAAGTTTATTAATTTTTGTAATCTAGTTCAGTAGTTATTTATGATCATTTTGATGGTTATGCCTTACAGCTAATGAAAACCCAAAACTCAGAAAATTTAAGATAAGACAGTTAGTTGTAGAAATGTTACGTTAAAACTTAATAGGAAAGACAGCTGCCTTGACAGTCTGTTACCAGAGTGCAGTATCCAAGCATACTAATGGAAAGTTGAGTGGGAGACAAAAGTGTGGTTCTGGTGTTTTGCAGGGAGCCTTGAGAGGATTGTGAAACAGAATTATTGGGCTATCTAAAAGTAGATATTAGTACTATACAGTATACAGCCTATTTTTGCTTGAATTAATGCATTGTTGCAGCATATGGGGTAGCGAATCTGAATGCGTCAGCTGTGCACACCTTGTGAATCCCAAACACTTAAATGGCTTTGCTTCAAAATTCTCTCAGGGCTACAGTTATCCTTACTGCTTTTCCCTTTTCCTAGTAAATATTTTCCTTACACTCATCGTTTACTTAATATACTTAAAAACAGCTCTCTGTGAATTGCCAGTTTCTTTAGCAGCAGAGCTTGTTGTACAAGAGGTTTGCTGAACAGCAGTCAAATAAGCAGTCTTCCCTGTTGACCATGACATTTTATTTTTACATTTAAAATCCTTTTTTTTAAAACTGGTCTAAAGTAATATTTTAATTATGTGGGAAACTGATTTTGGGTTTTCATTATATTTGTCATAAATTTTAGAATTAAAATAAATGCTTGAAATGTATCACTCTGTGTGTAATATGTACATGTACTGTGTACAATGAATATAGTATGAGCATCTATTTTTGAATGTATATACCTAAACAGTTTAACATTTCAATGATAGTCTTAATTTATTGAGATGCATGTGTAGTTCCCATTAAGCCTTGCAATGAATACCAGCACACAGGGTGTAGGACAGCTGACGGAAGAAAAGCCTTAAGCCTAGTTTATGCTTTTCCGTCAGCATGTTTGCACCAACAGGCACATATATTGACGGAGACGTTTTCCTTTTATACTTCCTCGTTGGTGTGTCAGTGTTGCAAAGCAATTCTCCGCCAGGACAGCAGAGGGTGCAGACCTTTTCTGGCAGGTCTGCCTACCATTGCAGTGACATCTCTGGTTGACAACAGTTTATTTACTTCAGCTTGTAAATGCGCATAAGCTTTTTACTCGAAGTTCAGCTCATTGAATTCTCTAAAAACGCATGTAAACAAACACAGTGGTCTGTTTTGTTGTTCTCTACACATCCTGGTGTTCAGAATTGACAAAAGATCATATTCGATAAACTGGCCTTGTAATATAAAGCATCTAGTGCCCAAAAGCTGCCTTGATTACTAAATACATCGACTATAGAGCACCATTCTGGTGAAATGACCATGGGCTGATGTTGGGATGACCAATCAGACGTATGCTCGCCGTTGCGTTGATGGATGGTTAAAATATTGGGCTCTACTCCGTCCGTCGTTGCGTGACTGTTGTAGAGCCCCTGTGTCAACGCATAATGGCTCTGCTTGTCTCCGCACCTCCACAGATGGAGAAGCATAAACTAGGCTTTAGTGTAACTTGGCTAGTTCCAACTTATTAAAAACACAAATGCTACTGATTTTCACACATCATTAGAGGATTTAGCACAACCCTCTGAATCATAGTAAGAAGTTTACAAAATTTTTGTTTTGTTATACCTTTTCCTCTGCAGTCCAAGACTTTAAACAATATCTGTGATCAAACCGTGAGAACCACATCAGATCCCCTAATGAGTCAATCTGCCTGTCTGGAGGAAGTCCAGCTGACCAACATCAAACCAGGCGAGGGGCTGGTAAGGAATTCATATGAGTTTGTCAAAGCCTGCTTTTCTGAATTCTTCCCCAGGAATGCATGAAATGCATGTCAGATTGTGAACTCCCACGTTTCCGTCATCCATTTGTCTCCCTATGGGAATATTGTGTTTAAGCCACAACCACAATTAAGGTTTTGGGTGTTTGTTTTTCAATCTAGGGAATGTACATCAAGTCGACGTACGATGGTTTGCATGTCATCACTGGAACCACAGAACATGTAAGTATAACAGTGAACTCAAATAACACATTCAGCCTCTCACCTTGAAGGATTTAGTTCCGTCTGAGACTTTTTCTCCTGCTCCTCCTTCTTTGACATGGGCAGCCAAAGTTTCAACATTTGAAGAAGATAAAGATTGTGTGAAGGGAATTGGTTGTGTTTTCACTGGTTAAGAAAATGTCACAAACAACCTCTACAATGAAGCTTACCCTTTTTTAACCCACACTGAGACAACAAGCCAGTGACTAATGCAAAAGCATCACATCCACAGTGGGATCTTAACGCCTCCAGTCTCTAAATGTGAATCAGAACCTGAATCATTGCACATCAAGACAAGTTAATCCTGTCTGGCCTCGATGTGATGCGAGAAACAATTGGAGAAATAATATGTCTACATTTCTTTTTCAGTCTCCTGCCGACCTTTCAAGGAAGATCCATGCAGGGGATGAAGTGATTCAAGTCAACCAGCAAACAGTGGTGAGCTTAGTATTTGTTGTTCTAAACTGAGCACAAATTGCAATATTAGTAATTATTATAATTTAGAGTGCAGATTGGTTTTGTCTTGATATATCTAAGTGGGTGGGATTGTATTGTACTTTACTATATTGGCTTGAAGGACAAGAACTTCTTTACGATTTGGCAATTATAAAAATCGGAACAGTCAAAGATCACGTGGGGTTCCCCAAGGCTCCATTCTCAGGCTTCTTTCAGTATGTAGATCCTGGATTATTACAACATATTTTACAATAAGTATGATGACAGCATCAGCATACTGTGGTGTCACAGTCTGTGTTTCTGTGACACCACATGACCATGGGCCCTTACAGTTACTGAGTAAGCATGTCAACCAGTGAGTGGAAGGGTCTGGATTCATATATATATATATATATATATATATATATATATATATATATATATATATATATATATATATATATTATATGTGTATATATATATATATATATATATATATATATATATATATATATATATATATATATATATATATATATATATATATATGTATGTATATATGTGTGTGTGTGTGTTTATTCTCAAATCTTTCTGTTATTGTTTTATTTCTTGTATATTGAATGCAACCTTTGTTCATTTTATTGTCCTAATAAGGACTTTGAATTACCATGACCCATCAATGGTACTAAGCAAAATTTTACTTGCTTTGCCTTGTTGATCAGGTTGGCTGGCAGCTGAAAAACCTTGTTTTCAAACTGAGAGAAGACCCCAAAGGTGTGGTTCTACTACTTAAGAAGAGGCCATCAGGCACTTCAAGTTTCGTCCCCGCCCCGCTTAAGAACATGCGCTGGAAGCCCCCCGTACCTCAGGTGAGTACTCGTGTACACATTTCATTATACATTGCAGGCTAACTGCTGTCAACTAATTATTAGCTCTTTAGGGTGTTGGTTCCAAAATCAGCATGTTCAGACAGAGCCAACCGGAGAGTGCTGCTGGCTGAACTGAATACACCATTTAGCCTTTATCTTTAGGTACAACAAAAGAGGAAAAGAAACTCCCATGATGTCATTCAGTCTAGAAGATAAAGTCTTTAGTGTTTCGGGTCTGCTTAGCTTGTTTTGATTTCAATACACAAAAATGACTACAGTGTTTCATTAAAAAGAGTCATCAGTGCAAAAATTTTGCATACTACTTTCTTTTTAATGTTAATACATCTCAACCAGTAAAAGGGAGCTGGGAAATGTGGAGCAAAAAAAGTGTCAGTACTGTGAAGAAGTAACACAGCATCTCAGTTGAAATAAAGTTAGTTTCTCATTTATTTTCAACTTTCTTTAGATTGGAAAAATTATGTTTTGCTTTATGAGATTCTTTAGCGAATTTCATGTTGTCAGTGAGTTTCAGTTTAAGTGATTCATTGTTCTATGGGTCATGCAGCGATCAGATCTAGGTGGAGGTGAGCTTAGCTTTCCAAAGTTTGGGTTAATCAGAGTTAATTCATAATGTAAGAATAGGGGGAGACATTTCTTTTTCACATCAGGCAACTTTGGTTTGGACAGGAGTATTTTAAGCTTTCCCTGAATAGATTCAATCGTCATGTGAAAATATGTTTATCTTTGTCTGATAATAAAAAAAATTCAATCTGAGTGTGATTAAAAATCCCAAACTGAAGCAACTTGTAAGAGGATACATTTGTTCCCCATCATCCCGTGAGCCCCTCTGACCTGACGTAAGGCTATCTCTGCATCTGCCTTCTCTTTTAACAGACAGGGAGTCTATAAGCCAGCTGTAATCCTACACTTCCAGTTTTCACACTGTGGAACTGTGCCATCATGCGTAACCTGTTTTATAACCTGAGAAGCCAGATTAGAAGGATAGTAGATTTGATATCTTGAAACAGCAGAGAGGGGTTCAGGAAACAATGGGGCCCATAAACACCAGCATCTTGTTTTAACAAGTTCTGGTGGAAATCAGAGTTAGACATCTCAGTTTATCTGTGATAATAAGGGTTCAAAGCCAAAACAGAGACACGTCTTTCAGCCAACTTGTCAGGAAAGAATTCACAATTGGCTCACAAAGACTTAGGTTTACTGTATTTTTGCTCTTTCTTTTGCTAGAATAAACTAAAGCCTTTATGGAAACCCCTATAAAATGTTTGGTTTTCATATTCTATTAATTACTGGGTAACGTGAACAGCTTTTCCATTTAAGGCCTGAGAACTGCAGCAGATAAAAGCCAAATATTTAGTTGTTGAGCGTCAGGAAACATAACTGTGGTAAATGAGTGAATGTCTCACAGGCTATTTTAGACTTCACTTACAATCTTTCCATACCTCAAGCAAGAAAATTTATACTTGGGGACGCACACAAGCACTTAAACGTCTCATCACATATGGTGAGCTCCTCCCTTATACCACCAAGTTTTATTTAGGCAGTATTTGAAGGTGGAAGAAACACAAGCCAAAAACTTCAAGCAATGTTTTTGTTTTTGACTGTGATTGAAATTGAACCTTGATTTATTGAGGGTTGCATCATGTGATCAGGGTGTAATAACTTATTTAAAAATATTTATTTTCCAGAATAATTCCTCCCTGATCAGATCCCAGTCCCCTTCCAGTTCGGCTAATGGATCTACTAAAAAGGAGAAGTCAGCTATTATGGACTTGTACATTCCTCCGCCCCCTCCAGTGCCATACACTCCACGGTGAGCTGTCTGATCAAATCTCCAAACTGTTTTGTTTTATAAGCAAGGATTCCTACATAGCCTGGAAAAGTGTGAAATCTGATTTCAATGTTTCCCAGGTCTAGAGATGTATGAAAAAGAGAATAGGTGTTTCAATATCGCTGTCTCCAGACTTTTTCAAATTCATTCAAAGCCTGTGAACCACAGAAAAATACATCCCAAATTCATTGTGGGCTTTAGTATATATATTTTTTTAATTATTGTAAAAGACTGAGAATTAGTTAGTTCTGGAATTGTTTGATGAAAAATAAACTTCAGAAAAGTGAGTCAGGAATTGCTGAAGAAATGCCTCCAGATTTACACTTTATTCATAAATAGTGGGCCGGAGTAATGTTTTCACTTCGCCCCATCGTCATTACTACACATTCTCCTCTGCTCATCTTCAGCCCACTCTGCATCCCACACTAGGCTTTATAACATAACCATTCCATGTTCCATCCTAGTTAAAATACCACATTGTGTTCACCTATATATCAAACACTAAGGGAACACTTTTATCTTAATTTTACTTGGATTAGACTTCTTCGTGTAACACTTATTTGTTTGGAAGTCATCGTGATCTGCTCTATTTTTAACTCTGATCCCGTAGAGATGTGGGTTGAGCTGTGATTAATAAGCAAACATTTGTTTCTGCGTGCAGAGAGATGAGAACTGACTCCCTCTCCAGCATTAGTAAAAGACCAAAGGGCTCTGAGTCACCCAACTCCTTCCTGGACCAGGAGAGCAGAAAACGCACCACCAACACAGATTATGACAAGTTAAAGCCTGGCTGTCCCATCGAAGCCACTGTGATCCAGCCCAGAATGAGGGAGCATAAAGCTTCACGTGGTCAGTATCTTGTAAATATATTTTACATTCTGAGCCAGAATCTTCTGAAAATAGAGCTTTTTACAAATATGACATTCTTGTCTCAAGGTAAGCCACGGCCGCTGTCAATGCCAGCAGATACTTGTGTTGCTGTTGTGGATACATACACCAAGCCCTGGGCACACAGCAGAAAAGGTATGTACGGATTTATTTAGGTTAAAGTTATACCCAAAGTTTGAACATCATTACAGAGAGATTGTTTGGTATAGATTGTTCGTATAAACTAGGGATAAGCCAATCAACAATTCTGCGGCAGATTTTATTCTTGTTTTTTTATCACCATTTTGCTAAATCTACATCCATTTGACACAGATTTTTGTCAATTCCATTATTTCTTTCAGAAACAATACACTTTTTTCTGCTCTCTGAATAGATTGAAGTGTCTTTATAGAATGCTTATTGTAACATAAAGCAGCTATTTCTCAAAACCACCCCATAGTTAAAGACCTGTTTATCTGAACCACCGCAAATCTACAAATAAAGTCAAATTCTTCCATTTCTTCTGACAAACAGCTTCCTCAATTAAACACAATTCAAATTTGAATTCAAAACAAAGCTGAATCTATTATACAGTAGTATTGATCACTTTAAACAATGCTTAGCATTTTAAATATTGATTAGTGCATTATTAATTATGTTCTCTTTAGAGAATTTGTAGACCCTTACCTTAGTTGCTTCCAAATCAAGCTTATTTCATTAGGGATAGATTTCGATGCTTCAAAAGGACAAAAAAGTGCAACTTCACTGTAAGATGTTAAACTTTCTGGTTTATAGACCCTTGTTAGTAGTCTGACTTGACAGCCGGTGTACCTCAACAAAACATTACTGCTTCCTTTCTTTAAGCTTCATAAATCTTTTGTGCTTCTACTAATTTAATTTTTAAACACCTCACCAATAACAAAACACCGACCAGTGATTCTTCTTCTTTCAGTAAAAACTTCCACACTTAAAAGTGTTGGGGGGGTTAATCATCAGTCAGGACCCTTAAATTATCCGATTGGATGATTCCGGTCACCAGCTGATTTCTCTGCATCTCTGTTATAAACTTTAAACCATTTTTTTGTAGTTTACTGTGTCAGTTCAAGTGTTTCTTTAAATGTCCTCCAGGGAAAATGAAAGTAGTCCATAAAGAATCTTTCGTCAGTGTTTTATTATCACAGACATTGTTAGCTCTGCAGCTAAACCGCAGCAATTTAAAGACATTTCTGCTAAATGTTTTAATATTTTGTGGACTGAGGATTTTCTCACCTATTTTTACAGTTCTGCATTTTTTTATATAAACGTGATACAAACTGTACTTATTTTTCTTTATATATTTGCTGAGAACCTTCCATTGTCTTCCTCCTATAGGCGAGGACCTGCTGTACAGATACCTCAGTAATGAGCGGATTCCCACCATTGCTGAGGAGGTGCCATCGGCATCCTCACCCTACAGGCCTGCAAGGGAGCGTCAGCTTGTCCGAGTGGACCGCATTCGACACAGCTGCTACTATTCCAACTCAGACCTCCACAACAGTGCCACCATCCCCTACCAGGAGGACACGAAAAAGACTCCCGTAAGCCCTATTTCAAAGCGCACGCCGGCAGAGCGCTCACTACTGGTCAGTTGGATCACGCGGCTTAAGCTGTTGACTCACTGATGTGCTTCCTGTGCCGGGGCTTCCTGCTCCTGTCCTGTGTTCTTCCTCAGTGCCTTTGAGGTTTTAACGTCCAGCTGTTTATTGGCAGCTTTGGGCTCTCTCGCTCTCCTCTCTGACCCCAAACCTCCGTATTCTCATGGTGTTAGGGCTACTACCAACTACTACTTCTACTACTACTACTCTGCAACCAACCTTGCTTTTGTAGTACTCACTACATTAAGTCATTGCCACTTTAACACTGCCCTCAATCCTAATCTCAAGACTACAAAACTCCTGAGCATCTGTTTCCTCAGGTCTAGAAAAACCTTGGTCTTGTTCTCTTGATAGACTTCTGTGTACATATTAAGTTATGGAATTTTTCCGTTTATGTTCTCTGGTACAAATATTTAATCACTGAAGTTTTTTAGTTATGTACTTCTTTAAGTTTTCATTTCCAATAAATCATAAAGTGAATTTAAGTGGAGGAAAAATGTTTGTTAGCAAAATTGCTTCTGATTTTAATGTTACTTTCTTTCTTAAAATGATTTTTTTCATAATATTTACAGTACTGTGAACAAGTATCTTTCCACTTGTAGATTTCTTCAGTTTTTCCTTTTTTGTCGCCTAACTGTTTAAGATCATGAAAAACAAGTCCTAATATCAAAGATAATCTGAATAGTTAAAAAATGCAACATTAACTCACCCCTTTCATGTTGGGGCCTTTCAGTTTATTATCACACATAAAGGACTTGTGTACTTTACAAAATGAGAGTATGATCTTAAAGGGACCTTTGCTTCTCATCTATAGTTGAATTTCTTAAGATTAGTTTTTGAGATCTTTCAGAGTAATTCATTAGAGAGTAATTCAGACAGCTTCTCTTGAAATGATGTCCAAAAGATTATGGTTAATGAAGGTTAATTTATGATTTAACATTGAGGTTGGTTACTTTTTTTTTTACAAAAGACCTGCTTGGTTTGAATAAGTTTAAATATGGCAAAGAAGCTAAGACAAGACATCTGATAGATGTCAAAAGCTTTTTCACATCACTGTACATTATAGTCTGCCACCTGTTGCCTCTTGTAAGCTATGCATAAGATTTCTGCAGTCACTAAAGCTTATTGTGCTGCATGGGTTTTTGATGTTTACATATATTAATAAGTAAATATTTGTGCATATTTAAGACTATGCACATTGACCTTTAGTTTACTCTGCAGTCACACACCTAAAGGCCCTTGAGTGTCTTTGAAACATGGGTCCAATTGCATTTTGATGGCTCTTGCTATAGATAAATGAGAAAAGGAATGTCAGTATTATTTAAAAAGAACTACAGGAAGTGTCTGTTGTTTTTCTGCCTTTTTGTAAGATTTGAAAAACATTTCATTAAAAATGGCAGTTTATTTCAGTGAATTTTTGTATTGTCTTTATTTTGTCATCGTGTCTTGAATGACAAATGTGTCCATATAAAAATAATAATGGATTTCCTATCTGATTATTGTTTTTATCCAAAAAACGGTATTATTAATCTGTTATTGCATCAGTTTACGTGCCTAAAAGGACAGTTGGTAATGGAAAGGCCCATCTGTTGGAGACGTCTGTCTTTCTGACCTGTTTTAACCTTTGAGGGAAACACTGATTATGCTTTTTAAGCATTTGCTGACACAGGATAGCTAATGTCAGGTTACCTTTATTGTCCTCCATCTCCAATGGTAATAGTTATGTAACCACTTCTCTTTTTGTTGAAGTTTAATTTCCAGTTTGGGGGGGGGGGGGGCATATGGTCAAAGCAGGTTTTCCGTAAGTAGATCCTTTTTCCTGTGGACTTATGTTGTCTTTTAAACATTTAAAGAGCAGGTTAGGGTTACCTTTGCTTTTATTTCTCTGAGAAGCATCAGAACCTTTAAACGTGGAACTAAAGCTTTAAACACTTTTGAAACGGACCCACTGCTCACCTCTTTCCTTCTTACACTGCTGTTCTCCCACTGCACTGCATGAGTTGAATGTTTGAGAGAAGCCTCTTTTATCTCTCCTTCACCACTTCATTCCATGTCTCGCTCTGCCCATGCTTGCTAAACTGTAGTCGCCTGCGGTTCTCATTTAATTTGCACTTTCTGGAAACCTTTGGTATGCTTAAACACTACCTGCACTCTGTTTAACCAACTGCATATGTTTGCTAACGACTAACGCTTTATGCCTGCACATCACACAAATGGTTACACAGGAATGATATGCTCAATTACTGCTACTTTGTGCATGTTTAAAACAAATTACCATTTAAATATTCACATTTTTGTGTTACTCACAAAAAAAGACTTTATTAAATGAATGTTTTATTCTTTCTTTATTTTTCCACTTTGTGATATCCAATGAAGTTGAGAGCACTGTGTAAAAAGTGAACCAAAAGCTAACTGCAGTGATTCTAAAAACTTTGGAAACTGACTCAATTTAAAATAATGCTTTTGTATGCTTGGTATTTAAAAGAAATCTAATGTCAGGGGCATATTTTACTTAGTTTTTCATTCCAATTGCTCAAACTTTTAGGGCTTTGTGACTGTGTTCAGGTTAAATAGGCTTATCATATTTTCGTTGTATTACAGGCATTTTGGGTATACGCCTGATGTGAGCCAATTTTGATGTGTTAAAGGGCTTAAAATAAATATGTTTATGGCAGTTGCATAATCTCACTCTGAAAAATATAGTACAAAGTCTAATTTGAGTATCTTTACTTAGTGGGGAGATAAAACCCAGTTTTAAGAAATTATTGCTTTTAACAAAATCCTGACCCTTTTTAACTTTTATTTTCAGTATGTTGCACAATCCCCTTTTACCAATAGGCAAGCAGTTAACTTTCTGCTGTAACATGTTACTAGATTGGAAGATGCAGACAGAGGGATCTTTGACCAATTTTCTTTGCACAGTCTTTGTATGAGGGGTCTGAAACCTGCAGCCCAGCAGCCACATGTTCCTGAAAAATGGTTTAATTTCTAAAAGTAATTAAGAAAATATTTTCAAATGTTTTTATGCAATATCTGCCATAACCAAAATAAACTAGTGCTGCAAGAAATCATAATTTTCATTTATTTTTAAAACTTGATTTACTCTTAGGTCACAAAATAAATTCAGCAAAAAAAGAAACGTCCCTTTTTCAGGACAGTGTATTTCAACAATAATGTTGTAAAGATCCAAATAACTTTACAGATCTTCATTGTAAAGGGTTTAAACAATGTTTTCCATGCATGTTCAATTAACCATAATCAATTAATTAACATGCACCTGTGGAATGGTCGTTAAGACCTTAACAGCTTACAGAAAGTAGGCATTTAAGGTCACAGTTCTAAAAACGCAGGACACTAAAGAGACTTGTCTACCGATTGTGAAAAACACCCAAAGAAAGATGCCCAGGGTCCCTGCTCATCTGGTGAACGTGCATTAGGCATGCTGCAGGGAGGCATGAGGACTGCTGATGTGGCTAGGGCAATAAATCGCCATGTCTGCACTGTGAGACGCCTAAGACAGCGCTACAGGGAGACAGGAAGGACGGCTGATCATCCACGCAGTGGAAGACCACGTGTAACAACACCTGCACAAGATCGGTACATCCGAATATCACACCTGCGTGACAGGTACAGGATGGCCACAACAACTGCCCGAGTCACACCAGGAACGCACAATCCCTCACATCACCATCGGACTGAGCTTGTTGTCATTGCAGGCAATCTCAATTCCTTGCGGTACAGGGAAGACATCCTCCTCCCTCATGTGGTACCCTTTATGCATGCTCATCCTGACATGATCCTCCTGCAGGACAATGCCACCAGCCATACTGCTCGTTCTGTGCGTGAGTTTCTGCATGACAGCAATGTCAGTGTTCTGCCATGGCCAGCGAAGAACCCGGATCTCAATCCCATTGAGCATGTCTGGGACCTGTTGGATCGCAGGGTGAGGGCTAGGGCCATTCCCCCCAGAAATGTCCAGGAACTTGCAAGTGCCTTGGTGGAAGAGTGGGGTAACATCTCACAGCAAGAACTGACAAATCTGGTCCAGTCCATGAGGAGGAGATGCACTGCTGTACTTCAAGCAGCTGGTGGCCACACCAGATACTGACTGGTACTTTTGATTTTGAGCCTTCCTTCATTCAAGGACACATTATTCTATTTCTGTTAGTCACATGTCTGTGAAACATTTTTAGTTTATGTCTTATGATGTTGACTCTTTTAGTGTTCATACAAATATTTACACACAAGACAGCTTAGTCGAGCTACTAGCAGCCTGGACACTCCCCTTTCAGGAACTGAAGTGACAGCGAAAGCAGGAACAACAGCACGAGCAGCAACACGTGTAACACAATCAAACAGTACAATACTTACAAAATGTACTGTGCTACAGCGTTGTTGTTGTCTATTTCTTCGCTTATTGTTGATATCCTGCTTTTACTCCGTCTGCTTCACTGCTGCCAGCATTTGTTTACCATCTGTGTTACGCTCTATGCCAACCAGAAGAATGCCAACATGAAAGGGCGCATGTCGCCACCTAATGTTACGGAGTCGAACGCACTTCATTAAATAATTCGATTTTCTGAGTGACATGTAAACTGGGATAAAGGCTCCCATTCTGGTTAAGCTATTAGCTCAATTTTGACCAAAAGCTCGATTTAGTTTTGGGCTTTTCATTCACTTTTTACACAGTGTCTCTATTTTTTGTGATGTAATAGTTGCTCACATCACCAGCAATACCAGAAGATGATCTATAAATAATGAAAGGATTAAAGGTTCAAAATGATTTGTGAAGCCAACTTGGGCCTGTCAGCTTCCATGCATTAACATTAACTTTATGTATCACAGGGTCATGACTGGTTCTCTAGCAGCGACTTCCTGAACCGGTGAGTTTCTCCTTCTTTCTCTCGCTCGCATATAAACTCCCATCGCTGCTCAGTCAGTAGGTCATATGAGAAACATAAGAGCCAAGTGGACCTAATTTTCCAGGAGGGAGGGACAGTCAGCAGGCAGTGGAATCTTTCTTTAAACAAGCCAGGGGTGAAAGGCTTTGATGTCCATGGAAAATACACCAAGAGTTGAGAACAATCTTTTTTTTTTTACCTCTGCATATAATGCAGCATTTTTCCCTTCCTTTGAATGCTTACATTTAGAGCTTTATAAAATTCCATCATGTTACAAACCTATGCCTCAAAGTGTTTTTGGGGGGGAATTTGGTTTTTGTTTTGTTTTTGTGTGACACAAAAGAAGTGTATCATTGTGAAGTGGACGGAAAAGGATTCATAGTTTTCAACATAGTGGAATAAATGAATAAGGAAAAAACACGATAAACCGGATCGAACCCAATTACTTTCTCATTGTTCTTGCATTGGTGAGAGAGACTGCTGTGCAAGAACCCAGACTCAGAGAAGACTAAGGGTACAGTCAGACAGAAATGGAAGTGACCTTCCTTCTTGTTTGTACACTTCCCCATAAACTTTCTGCTTCAAGATGCTATTTGTTCACTGGTGTTCTCTAACAAACCTCTGAAGCCTTCACAGAATATCTGGATTTATACTTTGAGGAAGTTACATACAAGTGGGCTTTATTTACTTTTTAGGCAAACTCTAAAGTCCATTATTTGTACTGGCTTTTACTCAGAGGTAGCAAAGTAAAAGGTGTTGAATAAAAAGCTTTGACTCACTTTTCAACCATCTAGCCTAATCTTTTTACTTTATAAGAATGAACTATTCTTTCCCTTTGTTCTTTAAATCTTAATTAAGTACCTCGACGTTCATGCTTTTAGTATGTTGAAAAGTTCAAATGTTGTGAACACTTTATGTAGTTAACTCTTGGGACTTCCTGTCTCCAAAATGTGCCACACACCAGAGTGTATATCCTCCTCTGATACTCTTTCAAATGCCAGAAATCTTTCTGGAAATGCCAACACTATGACAAATTCTGATTATTCTAGCCTTCCACATAGTAGTATAAATACCCCCTCTCCCACTTTCAAATATTACCCTGTAGGATTGCAGTTTCCATGTCATCCTTGGCCCTTGAATCTCTTCCGGTCTTGAATGTGGATTGTTAAGGAGGTGTGACTCCCCACATTAGCACCATGCTTTAAACGGTTCACACAAATCTGTCAATCTCAGGCAGTTCTATTCTAAGAGTCACAGCAGATCCAGTTTTCTCCATGCTTGATCAAAACAAATTATACACATTTGGAAAATATAACGGAAAACAATTTGACTCATCGCTGGTGGCTGTTACAAATGCAGCGCACTGGCATGAAACAGGATTTGACTGATGTAATCAGGTGTCACCTTGATTTTGGCTGGTCACAATTGTTTGCAGACAGTTCTCATTCATACAACAAGATACAGCTCATGTAAGGGGAAAACGAGCAACTTTTAAATGGAATATGAAAGGACATGGAGGGCAAGATAATGTTAGCTGTCAAAGTTAGAGTCAATAGTCATGTTCTGAAATTGCAGGGTGAGGCAAAGTTGAGGTAAACTGACTGTTTTGTGCAGTGGGAACAAACTTTTTCTCTACCCATGATGCACTGATTAGTGTCCAAGATCTTATCAGAGCCACAAGCTCTGTAATTAAATGACGCCCTTTAACTGTCTCCATGGATGTTCAACCAGATTGAAACAGATAAACCTGATTAGTGGGTACAGAAAATCTGAAGTATGATTTTTCAATTGTTTTCTGTTCAGAAAATTTTCTTATTTAAAACATGACTGGGGTTAGTTTAAGATAAGAAAATGTTTACTGTAAAGTGCATACTGACTAAATGTTTTGTGATGTGTTTCAAACAAAGATTGAGCTGTCTATCTCTTGCTCCTACAGATACAATCAACCACATATGCGATCTTGGTCCTTCTCCCAAGCAGTAAGTGCATGATAAGCCACCTCTCTGTCTGTAACACCGTCTGAATACATCTGTGTGAAGTTGCTAAATGCTGTCTGCAACCTGAGGAATCTCTCTGGGCTCTGTGTCGATAAGGAGGCAGTGAAATCAAGGGCATCAATTACGTTTCACACAGAGATAAGACAATGTACACACTCTCTCAACAATACACAATCCACCAGAGCGGAGGAAAGAAGTATGACCTACCTCAAGTTTTCATTTGCAACAGGCTTCTCCTGCTTGAATAATCTGATCATTGAAGACGAAATGTGCTTCTATTTACCAATACAATACACAATATGTGTAAATAATGAGACTAAATCAAGAATTTGTTAATTATTTTGTGGTCTACGCAACAACTAAATTATTTGCTCTCCTAAATTAGAATGTGCAGCAACAGTTTATTAGTGGATTTCTACTCTGACATTAATACACATCAGGGTTCCTACAGAGTCTGGAAAAGTTTGATTTGATTCAGGTCCTTGCAGGTCTGGATAAGTGGGGGATGGGGAGGGCAGAGAATGTTGGAAAATATTTGTATTTTTAGACATAATACCCTCTTCCATCTATTCATCTATCCGGGTTTGCAGGTTCCATATTTAAGGCCAGATCAGTGAGAGGAATATCAGCCTTAAATTCATAGAGAACATTGGTACATTTGCTATAAATAAATAATAAAATAAATAAAATTAAAATCGATACATTGCTTTTGAATATCAATACAATATTGTGACATAAAATATCACGATATATTGGCATATCGATATTTCTTACATCTCTAGCAGCCGCCGATTGTGCAAGTTTTCCCACCTAAAAATATGAGAGAGGTCTGTAATTTTCTTCATAGGCACACTTTAACTGTAAGAGACAGAATGGGGGGGATTCCAGGAAATCACATAGTAGCCAATCGGTTTTACATTTTTTTTTTTGTATATTGGTGCAGAAAGTAAGTATTTGGCCAATGACAAAAGTCCACTTCAACCCTTTGTAAACTAACCTTGGTTGGCGATGACAGAGGTCAAACGTTTCCTGTAGGTCTTCATTAGGTTTGCACACAGTAGCTCAGTGTTTCTCAAACTTTTTTTATAATTCCCCACTTTGGACAAAGGAGCATACACAAGCCCCCCTGCTTTTATCGCCCCAAAAGAATAGTGACCACTCCTGATTTTTAAAGTATTTTATTTATTTAAATAGCCAAAGGAGTCTAAAAGTTTTTAAGGGTATAAATTAATTGAAAAAAGGGGTTGCGCACTGTTATAAAACCGGCTCAGAAATATATGCTGTCCGTAGTTGCTACATGTAGAACTTCAGCTCACAGTTGGTGAAAATAAAAGTTGTAGTTTTATCACAAATACAAAGCTTTCAAAAATACAAAATAAAATAAATAGAAATAAATAAATAAAAAGCCAGATACACATCCCTGTATTTCACCCGTGGTTGACCGTGTGACTTCTCTGACTCTGAAACGTTCCCTGATCTTTTTAGATATTTGTCCATTTTGTAGATGGAATCTCTGAAAATGTGGCTACTTCAGCTTGTTTTGCTCTGCTGCGATATATTCTGACATCAAACTCCCAGCCCGATGTTCCAGGTCCCAGTTCGGTTTACAATGATGATCACAATTGCTAATTTATTTGAGTGTGTTTAATTTTGTGAGAGGGGGGAATTGGTTGATTTAATTTAAAGTGCAGTGAAACATTCATAACGATAGAATTTAGGGGGGGAAACTTTAAATCCCGTTGATGTCACGCCCCACCTGCAATACCTCTGCGCCCCACTAGTGGGGCTCGCCCCATAGTTTGAGAAACACTGCACTAGCTGGTATTTTGGCCCAATCTTCCATACAGATCTTCTCTAGAGCTGTGATGTTTTGGAGATGTTGCTGGGCAACACAGACTTTCAACTCCCTCCACAGATTCTCTATTGGATTGAGGTCTAAAATCTGGCTAGGCCACACCAGAACCTTGAAATGGTTTTTACGTAGTCACTCCTTCTTTGCCCAGGCGATGTGTTTGAGATCATTGTCATGCTAGAACATACAGCCATGTTTCATCTTCAATGCTCTGACTGATGGAAGGAGGCTTTTGAACAAAATCTCACGATACATGGCCCCATTCATCCTTTCCTTAGTATGGATGAGTCGTCCTGTCCCATTTGCAAAAAAGCAGCCCCAAAGCATAATGTTTCCACCCCCATGCTTCACAGTGGGTATAGTGTTCTTAGGATAAAACTCAGCATTCTTCCCCCTCCAAACACGGCGAATGGCGTTTAAACCAAAGAGTTCTATTTTGGTCTCATCTGACCACATGACATTCTCCCAATCCGTAGAGTTTCTTTGTTGACTCCATCACAGTCAGCCCTGTCTTTAATGTTGGCGTTGGAAAGTATTACCAGGATCATCCAAATGGTCTCTTGCAAAATTTAGACGGGCCTGGACATGTGCTGGCCCAAGTAGGAAGACCACAGGATTTGAATCCATGATGACGTAGTGTGTAACTAATAGTAACCTATGTTATTGTTGTCCCTGCTCTCTCCAAGTCATTGACCAGTCCCCCCTGTGTAGGTCTTGGCTGTTTCCTCACCGTTCTCAAGATCATGTGTTCCATGCAAGGGATCTTGCATGGAACCCCAGGTTGAGGGAGATTGTCAGTGATCTTGTATTTATTACATTTTCTAATAATTGCTCCAACAGTTGATCTCTTCTGACCCAATCTGCTTGCCTATTGTAGACTGGCTCATCCCAGTCTTGTGCAGGTGTAGAATCTTGACCCTGGTGTCATTGGACAACTCTCTAGTCTTGGCCATGGTGGAGGTTGGAGTCTGACTGTTTGAAGATGTGGAGCGGTGTCTTTTATACAGATAACGAGTTCAAACAGGTGTCATTAATACAGGTAACCAGTGAAGGATAGAAGAGCTTCTTAAAGAAGAAGTAACAGGTCTGTGAGGGCCAGAATTCTTGCTTGTTTGTAGTTGCTAAATACTTATTTTCTTCGCCATTATATAAATAAATTCATAACGAATCATACAATGTAATTTTCAGAATTTTCCTTTTACATTCTGTCTCTCAAAGTTGGAGTGTACCTATGATGAAAATTACAGACCTCTCATCTTTTTAAGTGGGACAACTTGCACAATCGGTGGCTGCCAAATACTTTTTTGCCTCACTGTATGTCATGGTGGATCAGATATTTTTCATGACCTAAATCATAAAACTTTAAAAACCAAAAAATAGCTTTATTTATTCGTGTGCTTGGGTTGTTTTTCTGTTAAAGTAATATAATTTCCACTTGAAATGAAAGATTCCCACTTATTTAAGTAAGGGTTTATTGTTTGAGTCAGATCTGCTCAGAAAAACGTTGTCACTACACAAAACAAAAATGCAGCAGAGTGTTGTAGTCTTTGCTGGATGTTTCACAGGTGTAGAAATTGATCTTGTACCCATCCTGTAGTTTTGGTAGGGGTTGTAATGAGATGACCAAAAGGGGAGAAAGGGTGTTTTACTGATGCCTATGCAAAGAAAAAACAATATTTACACCACAGTGCTATGAGTTGCTGTGAATCCCTGAATTCTACATATATCACTCACACACCTCTGCAGGAACCAGATGGATTATATACACAGTCACTACTAGCAAGTGAATAACCCACACATGTACAGATTTGTGAACCAGTTGTGATTTGTTGTAGCACAAACCAAAAAAAGCAGGAGGTATGCAGCCACCAAACTGAGGAAGCTATCTTGTAATCACTCCTGTTCCCTTCCCCCTTTTCCTCCATGCGAGTTTCACCTGCTGAATAATGGCTACTCTGTCCGCCCCCCTCTCCCTTATGCACTCAGTTTCTGGATGGTGAGGCGGGGGTATCTACAAAGGGCCATGACAGTTCTCAACATGAATCATAGCGAGAGATGGAGAGCTACAGTGGTGTGACCAATCCTGTTAAGGCATGAGGCTTTTGACATGGGTCACAGGAAGGATTACATCACTTCCAACTAAACACAAATGAACAATCTAAAATTAACTTAAATTAAAGTAACTGAGAAAGATTAGAAAAGTAGGATACCAGATGGGTGGGGGAGGAAGAGGAGAATGCTGCAGTTGGAGACTGTGAGACAAAAAGAGGGAGAGTGTCTCTTGATAGCCACTTCAGACCACTTTTTAAATTCCAAAAACAAGTGGAAGAAAGGCAAAAAAGAGTTCAGGCTCTCCATCTACTTTAACACAAATGTAAGTGAGACCATAATAATGCTGGAGTAAGGATTGTTTTTGTGATCCCAGCATAGAAAATGTACTGTAGGCAGGGATATCCACGCTTCTGCACGGACACAGCTCAAACAGTGATGTTGTGGCTGCAAACTCATTCCCTGCTGAGATAGTGAGGAGTCATGAAAGGCAAGACACAGATTCCCACAACACTAAGAGAAAAGAGCTAACATAAAACACATTTTCTTTCCAGATTCTTATTGGAGGCTGCTGTGATCTTATGTCATCTTAGATTAGCAGTAATTCAGAAGCACCCTTCGGAATCTGTTATGACCTTCACGCTATGAGACATATAATTTGAGTGGATCTTGTCCCTGTTTCTTTCTGTAATGCATGAAGGAATGTGTTATTTAACATTTTGAAAGCAAGTAATTGAATTAAAAATTCTAAAGGACCAAAGGGCTGAGTTTAATCTCTCCTTAATTATAGATTCCAATTGATGAAACCTGAATTAAAAAGTTGGGATGAAAATTTGATTTGAATAAAAAATTGTTTATATTTATATACTATTATTAAATATTTTTTTTACAGGCAAAATGTTTACACCAGATTATCTCAACTCAACTGTTAGCATTAAAGACATTCTAATGTAAATATAATTATATTTGATGCAAAATTAGTCTTTAAGTTGAATTACTGAAATAAATGAACTTTTCAATTACATTACATTTTTTGAGATGCTGCTTTATTTCTAATACGACCAGTCATTTGGTGCTCAAAGATCCTTTTTTGCCCAATTAATACTAAGTGAGCGACAACTTTCACCTTCTCTTCCAGGTGATACATGAAATCTTATCGTTGTCAGAAGACATTGGTTAGCAACATTGACATGTTTGTAACTTTTCAAAGCAAAAGCTTCATTATAACTTCAGAGTCAAGTCTGTGCATCTAAAACGAAGTGTAGATAAAATAAGAGGCATAGAATGGTTGGAGGTGCATAGAGGTTGTGAGCCTCTTCTACCTTTTGAAGCAACATGTATTTCAGTGCTAATATTTCTCTATTGTTGCTTAAAGTGTATGTATAATAACAGTTTAGATCATATGATAAAATGGTTTAAGTTCAGTTTTAGATCACTTTTATTATCATGTATTCAATTTTAAAACAACTACTCTAAAAAAAACTAATTTTTCTTTCATTTTTCTTTCTTTGTTGAACACACACATCATGAAAAAAATTTTGGGCTAAGTACAGTAGCACAAAAAAACAAATTTGAGTATTTTATATTTTCTGACTGCTTTAGTCAGATTTTGATGTTTACAACAATTTTTTGATACAGTGCAAAATTTGAATGCCTGTTTGAATCTGCTATTTACTAATCCACTCATTTACTGGGGTAGTGATATATCTATTAGGTTACTGTCAGTATACAGTATAAGGGAAGAGGATTCCAGTTAGGTAACTGAATTTGTTTCAGATTAACTGACAATAACAACATTAAAAGCATCAAAGATTTTTTCAAAATGCTCATCATGGGAAGAGTGGCATCATTTTTGTGTTTGTCTTGTAGAACACACAATAGCTCTGTTATCTGGCTAAGTATGAAAGCATAATGAATGTCATTTTAAGCAAAAATCTCAAATTGACACGTTTTTATTGTTTTTTTCTGTTTGAATAATAAAGTGTGCTATTTTAATGCGTGCTGAAATTTTAATGATGTGATTCTAATGCAGTTTAGATTTTTTTTTTCTTATTCTTGTTATCAGTGGATGAGTATTTATTTATTTGATAACGCAGCCTATGAGAGCCACTGAAAAAAATCCCATTGAAGTCGCTGAACCATGTGTGAATCACATTTGTCAATAGTGTCAAAAAGCACAGCACGTTTTTTGTCCAGTTCAGTGTTTTTTGTTTATTATTATTATTATTATTATTATTATTATTATTATTATTATTATTATTATTATTATTATTATTAAAGTGATTAAAGATACTGATTAGTGGGAACGTTGCGACATCCAGTGGTTACAAGCTGCAACTGCGAGGTCCCTCTCTCCGGTAGAAAGCAGCAATTTCGTCTGCATTTCGTACCGAGAAAAACGCGATAAAAGGCCCCTTCTGTGTTAAACATTAGAAATAACGTAGCGGGCGGGGGAACCCTATTTGAAATGTGCAGGTTCACACCCAGAGACACCTTAAAATTCAGCTGAAACCAGTCGGGCTTCTTTTGTGCCCTCACTGATTGTCTTGATGCAAACATGCTCACCAAAGTTTGGTCAGACTTTGAACGAAGAGTTCGGGTCAAACTTCGTTCACTGAGATTGTGGTGGCAGGTAGAGTACGTGTTTTATTATAATTATGTTGGAGTAGGCCTACTGGCTTTCTGCTCACTGCTATAAGCAAAGTTTGTATCTTTCTGGATTCAAATCGATGAGAATAATTCTAAATATAGGCCTAATTACAGGCATTCTGAGTTTATTTGTTATATTGGTCTAGCGTTTACACCGTTCATAATAAATCATTTTCATTATATTTCTTTTAATTCGGTTGAACCTTTGTTGGAACAAATGAGACATTTATTTGTGGTTGTTAGGTGTATATATAGATGTAAATTGCACTCGGTATGTTGCATTTGGAAAGAAAGAAACCAATCAGGAAGCTAGTTACTAAACAGAGCAATTACATGCACAGCTCACGGTCTGACATGTGCTGTGGTTACTGTGGCGATGTTGATCAAAAGAGCTCATATGCACCGGAAAACAAGTTCTGATAGCGACTCACATGGTGTGTAAGAGAAACGAGAAAAGGGAAGAAAGACATATATGATTACAGAGTTGAAGACTTTAAATGAACATGAACTTTAAACTAATCTGTTAACTTCAAAAGGAAAAACAAATATGATCTGCCATTTCCTGATCTATTAGAAAATTAAGTTTGTAGTGAAGGATTATTACGTTTAAAGCAACTACAACTTTTGCTCCTCCTAAAGATCTAAATCCGCTGAAGCATCTCAGTAAGTTAAGATGTAATCAGAAAGTTTAGTTATTTGAGGTTTTATACTTGAAAGTGAAAGCTGTAAGCAGATTCATTACATAAAGTCATAAAGTGTTTATTGCTGTTAATTTGGATGATTATGGCTAATCACATAGCTAATTAAAACACAAGTTAGTTTCTCTGGAAAGTCAAACATTACGTAAAACCAATTAAAAAATGTAATACAGAAATGTTATGTTCCAATCATGGAGATGACAGTCTTTGCTAACCTGAGATAAAAAGCTAGCTGTTCAGAAAGTGCTAAATAGTAATGGAAGTTGAGTGGAAGGAAAACGTCTGATGTAAAAAAAAAAAAAAAATCACATAGAAATAGGTGCATAAGCAACAAGGATACTGCAGCCTTGAGAGGAGTGTGAAGCAAAGCCGTCTACTTGGGAATTCTAGACCATTCCATGCTTTCTTTTGCTGATGAGCTTTATGGCAATGTTTAATGACCATGGTATACATTTAATTGATCACAGAAAGCTCACCTCACTTGGTTTGCATTGACATACGTTTTAATAACCCAACATCTCTATTAAAATGTACATTTTATCAGATAAATGTATTAGTTTTATTTTCTAAATTTCAGGGAATGTAAAATTTGAGTTTAAATTTGTTGTGAGCCATAATCACCTGAGTGTGTTTATCTTGTGGAGCTTTTTCTACCATATTTTATCCTTGTACTCAACTTTCCACTGATATTCTTGAAATACGTCAATAATTGTCTGCGTGACAACTGTCAAAGTCAGCAGTTTTCCCCCATGATTGTGTAAACCATAACATTTCTATATTAAACTTTTTTTTATTGGACCTGTGTTATATTGTAATTTTCTGAGAGACACAATTTTGGGCTTTCATTAGCTGTAAGCCATAATCATCAAAATAAACAATATATTAAACACTTAATAAACACTTAAAATACTTCACTGTAATATATGTTTCACATTTTCAATCAAATTACTGATATTAATTACATATTTGTATTATATTCTAATTGCTTGAGATGCAACTGTGGCGCTGGTACAAAACAGACATTCAGGAAGAACTGGATCGTTGAGATTTTCTAAATTCTCAGAAAACAAGCAGAGTGGGGCATCATGAAGGGCTTTTCAACTGTGAAAATCTGTTTGCTTAGAATGTTTGCTCACTCTGGTAGCTTTTTAACTTCACAAATGAGGAACTTAAGAGCGCAGAGGAAGTTAGCCAATAATTGCAGGCTGGATTTCTCAATTTTGCCCTGTTCTTTTAGGATGTTAAGCAGCAAAACTGAACATGTCGTGCACGTCCCTAAAAAATGCGCTTTTGTACCTAGAAACCGAAAAGGAGTTCTGGTTCTACTAATCAGAGTCTCCATTAGTAACTTCATTTATGTGTCATAGTGTGAATGAAACTGCTGACGGTAGACATCTTTGCCTAAGCTGTGAGTCAGTGCTGTCTGGGAGCTCAACTTTACCTTTATCTGACTCAACTTCCCATTGCACTGATGGTGAAACTCAACATTTTCTACATGTTTCTTTATTCCTGCAAAAGTATGAAAAAAACATTGTCAGTACTTCTCTACCTATGACGCCACTTCCTTTTGAAGAAACAGAAGGAGAAAAGAAAAACAATTTCTGCCCCATTATCTTTGAGGGAGAGATGTTGTCAACCCACACACCTCTCAATACGTTTTTCTTATGGTTTCTTTCAACAGGCTGCCTTCCCTTTATCTGTGACTCCTTCGATGGCTGCTGACGACTATAATCCTGTGGGTATCCTTCTTTTTTTTTGTGACATTTACAGAGGCAATACTTCTGCTTCTCCTATTTTATTATGACAGAACTTGATATATTAATTACCAAAGCTTACAAGCATTCTCAACAGACGAGGGGGCAGTTTTCTACATTTCTCTTTTCAGTTTTTTAAATTAACGTGAAGGCAGAGAAAATCTAGTGTGAATAGAAAGACGAGGCAGAGGCTGAAAGTCAGAGAGCAGCAAAAAAAGAAGTCGATGCATGTGAGAAACAGGATGTTCAGCGAACATTTTCTTCTCGGTTGTTGCGTGTGACAGTTTTCTCTTCTTGTCTTCCTCCTCTGACCTCGTCGTTGTCCTCTCTGAAAGGTCTCCTTGCGGCACAAGTCAAAGAAGAAGAACCGAGGAGGTAAGCTGGCTCTTTTAGCTTTGCATCTACAGCAGGTGTTGCCCCGCAGCTGTAAATCTGACCACTGGTAGGCGTGTGAGAAGCAGCAGGGCAACTGGTGTGTACAGAGGAATTTTAGACAACCCACCATTACTTTCACTTTACTTCTTTTCTGCTCTGTTGTTTTGCATCGTCTCTCTTCATTTCTTAGCATCTAACTTCAGATTTTTTGCTTGTTAACGGTGCCTCATTAATTATCACATCAGGTAAGGGTTATTGAACCTCAGCACTAGAGCTGACCATTTTCTAGATGCTGTGTGGGTTGTTTGCATTATTTTTAGTGTTCATTTTAGTGACCTACATTGGTTTGAATGGAATTTTTTTTTTGTGTATGTCAGTTAGGATGCTAGACTTCACCTAGGTGCTTCAACTAATGTTTCATTTGCTTGTCACAAGGTCTCTGAACTCACATGCAATCCTCTGCTGTGCACAGGCAATGGTACCATGAGTAGAAGACGAATCTCCGTCAAAGAGCTCGGTCAGCCGGACCACCAGGGCTGGCTTTACAGGAAGAAAGAGACCAAGGGCTTCTTGGGGATCAAATGGAAAAAGTACTGGTTTGTTCTTAAGAAGACGGCACTCTACTGGTACACCAGCCAGTTGGTGAGTAAAGAAAGGCTTATGTTAGATGTAGAGCCAGCCTCTTGTCGGAAAGTTAAAGAATTGCTTAAAATGTTCGACATACAAAGTGTGTTCAGTATTGGCTTCAGGTGTCCTGCTCTCTAAGTGACAGCCACAAAATCAACATGTTACAGCGTTTTTCTTTTTATGTAATTTCAATATAATGGTTGCACTTCATTTTATTTATGGGTATCAGACTATAAGGGGGAAATTACAAATGTATGCCACACGTTTGAGAAATGTATTTGTAGAAACATTTAAAAACAATGTATTATTATTCTCCCAATCCATAGTTTGCACTACTCTGTGTTGGTCTATTATCACATTGGAATTAAATAAATTATTCATTGTTGTAAGGTGACAGAAGTTAGAGTTCTTCACTGTGTTTAACTAAAGGGGCTTTCAGTGTCCAAGATGTCCCACACACCAGCGTTAATAAACGGCCCTTACTTTGGCCTTTAAGAAGTTATCATTAAAGGGATTCTTTTAGCTTACCTTTCTGGATTTTATTTAGGGGTATTGGAGTAATTGGTTCATTACTTGGAGGTTATGTGACACAAAAAGGGCAACCAATAACCTTTCTTTTTGGTTGGCCAGCATGTTTTTGAAATGTACTTGTCACTGCATGCCTTGCTTGTCAAAACGATACCACACGTGGCTTTCTAACTTGCTGGCAAATGCTATGACAGTGTAATGTGACATTACGGACTTGGTGCTCAAATTCATGTCTGCAGACCCTATATCTTAACTGAAACTGTAAAAGAAGAACAATTACTTTGTCGCTGACCTTTGGAGGTCACTAGGGGCAGAGGCAATGCCATGGTGCATGTTTCAGAGTGCATTAGCTGTAAAAATATATATATTTTTTCTATTTTTTCAAAGCAAAGATGACATCATATTGGACATTAGCATCATATATCAGCCATTAGCCTACCTGGATTCCCTGGATGATGTTGACTTTTACCAAAACTCTGGATTTGAACATTTTTGTAGTGTTTTTTTGCAAATCTCAGCTTGTTCCATAAGAGACAGAGATTGAAACCTCAAATTACAAAAAATTAAAATTAATAATTACTGGCGGTTATTATATAGTTTTAGCCAAAATGGGTAATGATTCACATCTTAGTTAATTTCATTTTGATTTTAGTAAATTTACTGGAAAATTACTGGAAACACTATTAAAGCGATGAAGGAATATATTTTAATATCTAAATCTTTTTATCTGCTTTGTTAATTTAAAAACAGGGTGAGCGCTAGAGGACATATCAGTAATATAACGAAGGAGACAAAAGAAAAAAAAAGAGGAAACCCAAACAAAAAGAGAAACATATCAATCATATAACACATCTGTGTAAGTGTACATGCAATCGACATAACGTTCATAATGTTCTCGACATAAATAATCATGCAACCACCTATATACCTATCTATACATAGCCCACACACATATTCATACACAGATGCGTATGTTGATAGGCAAGTCTCTTATTCTACTTTTTATTAACCCATTACATTTATTAACCATACACCCCCACCCCCCTCCTTCCACCCACCCGTTATCCTAGTAGGAGCTTAACAGAAAAGAAAAAAAAAAGGAGTAGAATAAAGTAGAAAATGAAAATTTTAAAGAATCAAAACATGCTCTGCTTTTTTTTGCAGTGCTTTGAAAGAAATATGCTTTGCTTAAAAGCTGTAAAGATCTAGTTGATCATGTCAAAGTGGGAATCGGCATGCATTTTTTTAACAACAAATCAAAAGTACCTTAAAAAGTATTCCTTTTACACATTCTTGCTTACAGTTGCAAAGACCAAGCTCAAGTGTGTGTCAGTAGATCTTTCAATCTGTTTAGCACTTCGCACATTTAAAGCCCCTCCCTATAAGCGCAGAGTGAAGCGACGTTGACTTCAGCCGAGTCATACGTATTTCTTTTACCTGTTTCCCTGGCAGTCTGTCACAACAAAAACAGTTTCCTGTATGTGTCGTTGTCGCTACCAGACAGTCAGCCCAGATACAGACAGATATCCATGCATACATAAAAATTGCTGTGTGAAATTGTTTTGCTCCCTTACAGATTTCTCCTTTTTTATTAAGGGCAAAAGGCCATCTAAATCAACCTGGCCCTATGTGAATGAGTAATGGCTCATTAACCTCTACTCATTGTGCAACCATTGGCACTCAAACTACCATTAAAGGTTTGCATTAACTGGTGATGAGTCGTCTACATCGCTGTGGAGGACTTTTGGCCCATTCAATCAATCAAGGTTTATTTGTAGAGCACTTTTCACAACCCTGGAAGGTGACCAAAGTGCTTTACAGAAGAAATACAAAACACAGAAGAAATAAAAGGTGAAATAAAACAACAATGAAAGTTTAAAATTCTTCTTTCATTCTTCTTTGTAGAACTGTTTAGCCACCTCAGATTACTTTTAAGCATGACCAGCTTGTTTAGGGTCTTTTCACTGGATCTCAATTTGATGGAAGTCTTTTTACTTGGCCAAAACCTTTGTTTGGGTTTTGAACCAATTAGCAGTAGGCTTGCTTGTATGCTTTGTATCACTGTCCTGCTGAATAACCCACGTGTTCTTAAGTTAAGGAATGGGCAATGTGGCCTTTAACTTTCATCATGATATCTTGTGAGATTATTTGTGATAACATTAAAAGTAATGCTAAGAGGGTTTTTTTTATTATGTTCTTTTGGCTATAAATATGTGACTGCCTACAGTCAAAGCCCCAGAAGCACAAGTACTAAATAATAAACAAACTCAAACATGATCACATGGGCAACAGCACTGCACTAGGTAAATAGGATCTTGCAAACTCCATCCATCCATCCATCCATCCATCCATCCATCATCTCATTATCTATGCCATCTGTCCTATGCAGAGGGCTGGTGCCTATTTCCAGCAATCATTGGGTGAGAGGGCGGAGTAAACGCTGGACAGGTCGCCAGTCCATCGCAGGGCGACACAGAGAGGCACAGGACAAACAACCATGCGCACACACTTATAACTATGGGCAATTTATTTATTTTGTTGTTGTAATGACAACAAGAAAAAGACAATTGCATAACATTGTTCTGAGACCGGGCTTTGCATGTTGCAATTTTCAGGTACAGATAGACAGAGAGAAAAAAATACAATAAATGAAAAATAAAATTTTAAAGGGATTACTGTTTGAGAGTAAGAGGGAGAATAAAAAAAAGATACAAATAATCAGCAGACATAGGCTTGTGCCGTATTTGTTCCATCAAGTTGACCTGTCTCATTTTTTGTATCCATTGTGTGACTGTTGGTGGTTGAGGTCTCAACCAATAGACTTTTATCATCTTCCTGGCAGTCACTAACATGATATGAAGCAGATGTTTTTTATCATGAGAAAGATTGTCCGGAAATATGTCCAATAAATATAATAGAGGATTCAGTGAGAGGTCAACTTTTAACAAGTTTTCCAAAATACCTTTAACATCCTACCAAAACATGTGTATCATAAGTTAGTCTCAAAAAAATTTGCATTTGATCACCGACAAGTCCACAGTTTCTCCAACATTTGTTGCTTACACTAGTTTTGCAAACGAATCCAAGAGAGATGGGAGAAACTCAATATTCCAATTTATGGACATAGCCCGGGATAGTACAACCCTTCCCTTTAGCTGTTTTTGGAATTTTGTTTCAAATTTGTAATGTGTATTTTACAAAAAAATTTGAAATGTTTTTTTTTTTTTTCTGAGATTTAAGGCTGAGAAATGGGAGTGATGAGATGAGAGTACTCTTCCATAGTGACAAACTGTGTTTGGGAATCCCGGATGATCCATGCCACCATAGCTCTTATTTGAGCTAACCAGTAGTACAGTTTAAGATTAATAAGGGCAGTTTAGAGAGACCAATCAACCTAACAGTCATGTTGTGGGAGGAAGCCGGAGTACCCGGAGGGAGGGAACCCACGCCACTGTGCAGCCCCACAGTTTATCATTTAGAGTTTACCATGATGAATTTAAATTCTTGAATCAAATTCGTATCCCCCCAATATCCTCATACTGCCAGAACCATGTTTGACTGTAGGTATGATGTCCTTTTTTATAAAATGGTGTGCAGATAATGTCTCTGCAGACCCCATAAATCCTTGTCACAAACGGTTTAAACCTTTACCTTTAGGCTGGCCCTACAGATCGCTATTTGCTAAGAACCAGCCAAAACAGAGGCAGTCTGAACACAATGAATATCTTACAGTGTAGTCGGCTACTCTGCAGTGAATCAAATAGGCAAATTGACCACAAAAATCCTAATCTTTTTTATTCTTTACATATAAAAATGGCTGGAAATACATGTACTGCACGTATTGTTCATTTATCCTTATTTTATTTTACCTGAAGTTGAATATTTATACTTTATATCTGTGCGCTATGTGTGAGCGTTTGAAAATCGAGGTCAAATTCCTTGTTTGTGCACACAATCTTGACCAATAAGGCTAACGCTAATTCTGACATTTATGCCAGATGTAACAAGACAAACCTGCTTTCCAAAAAGTTCAATTCTTATCTCGTATTTTTTTTTGTTGCAAAATCTTGGGACTCATTGAAAAGTTTTGACCGGCATTGGTTTTAACCAGGAAACTATCCCATGGGTTCCATTTTTGCTCAGTATCTTCCTTATTATTGAAGCATAAACACTGATCATAACTGAAACAAATGATACTGTAGATGTTGTTCTTTTGTGATGTCTGGGGTGAGTCGTTGATCGGTTTTTGGAGACACTTTTGATAGTCTGTCCCACTCCTGGGAAGGTTTTCAAATGCTTCAAGTTTTCTCCATTTGTGTAAAATATTTCTCACAGTGCTCAACTCATGGAAACCCCCATATAACCCTTTTCTAGACTGATGGATGTCAGTGAATTTGGAAACTGTTTTTTTTTTTTGTTTACTTAGCCTCTTTCTGATATTAAATTAATTTGATTTAAAACATTTAAGTGTGACAAAGAAAAAGAAAAAACAGAGGAAATCTATAGGGAGGTAAATACTTTTTCATGAGTCTAACTGTTTGGTCAGGATTAATGTATGTCATCATCACCTGCTGCAGCTCGGCGACAGATGTTGCCAGGAAGTGGTTTGAAAACCCTCGCTCCCTCTTGGTGCTCACCGTTGTTCAATTTCTGTGTTGCAGGCGGAGAAAGCAGAGGGCTACATTGACCTCACAAACTTCATGATACACGTAGCCCTCGAGTGCAAGAAGAAGCAGTAAGCTCAGAGTTTTCTCCCTTTCAGTTTTTTGCCTCATCAGGATAATGTGGTCGTGATTCAGCAAACGCCACTTTGTCTTACTAAACATGGAACTTAATTTACACCAAGAGCTGGGTGTCATAGGCCGTGTTCCCACACACTGACGGGAAGTGTTTATTTTTTTATCAACCTAAAAGTGATCTTTGAAAATAGAAAAGTTACTTCCTTTTTCCACTGATCACATCTCATCACGGGATTGGATTTACATTCAATTCTTTCTTCTTCTCTGCATAAGTGTTACCAGTAACATCATGAGGCTTTCCACTAAATTAGTTTGAAACCACAAAAAATATTATTGATTTACTGAGAATAAGAATCCAGTATTGCTAATCTGTGGGTGTCTAGTGAGATAATCTTGTGCATTAAAAGTTTCTATGAACTGGCTCTCTAAATGCTCTCCTTTCTCTCACAGTGCATTTAAAGCCTGCCATCCTCAAGTCATGATGTTTTATTTTGCTGCTGAGAGCCACGATGACATGAATCTGTAAGTTTCATTAGGGTATAACTTATTTGAAAGCTGATACTTTGCTTAACGACGTATGTTTAAAGATGAATCTTTTGTTCTTTTTAGTTGGTTGAATAAGCTCGGGCTGGCCGCCATTAATTATGAGCAAACAGATCAAACCCCACCACCTGGTAAGCCCTTGTGCTCAACATGTGTTTTAATGCCAGGTGTGATCACAAAATTAGACTGGTGTTTTTCTGACTAATTCACCAAAGATGTGTGAAATTAGAGCAATCTACAACCTGTGCTCTATTTTTGTTGCGTAATCAGTGTGTCATCTTATAAATTCAAGCTTTTTTATGTTTCTCTTCAAACTTTCGTGGACATTCAGAGTGCTATAGTGAAGCCAGTGATCACGAAGAAGCCGAGAGCCCAGAGATCCCCCCACCGCCATACTCAGAAAATACTCTACGGAACTCTGTGGATGCCTCTGATCCACCTGGGAGCACACATCAGGTCAGGCAAGATCTTGTTTCTTTTTTTTCTCGTTCCTTCGTTTAATTTAGACATGTGCCTTCAAAAGTATTCATACCCCTTTTTCTGATTTTTGTCATGTTACAAAGGCAACCTCCAATGTATTTTATTGGGGTTCCCTACTGTAAGGCAAACACAAAGTAGGGCACAGTTGTGAAGTGGAAACGATACATGGATTTCAACATTTTTATAAGTTAAAATCCTAAAAGTCGGCTGTGCATTTCATCTTTACAAATTCCCTTCTGATCTTTTGGCTGTATTTGTGGTCTTCATAATGTTGTTTGTTCACTAATGTTCTCTAACAAACCTGTGATGCCTTCACAGAATAGCTACATTTTATATTGAGATTAACTTACATCTGTGAACCCTATTTACTAATTAGGTTTCTTTTAAATAGGGTGACCAGGCGTCCCGTTTTACCCGGGACTGTCCCGTAATACCTGGGATGGTCCCGATTTTGAACCATTTGTCCTGTGTCACCAAAGAAATTTACAAACCCATTATGTTGTCCCGCTTTCACCCAGCCTTTGTCCTGAACGTCACGATTTTTAACCAATGTGATAGCTTACAGCGCACAGAACGAATTGTCTTTGCATGTCAGTCACAAAGTTATCATAGTAATGGTAATAAACCAATGAAAAAGCACTTTCTCAGAAAAGGGACGGAAAACGAATATTCTGCGTTTTGTGCTTTGTGTAAGTTTGAATTCTCTGTTGCTCACGGTGGGAACGCGAACGTGCAGAGCTATGTTAAAACTAGCAAACATAAGCGGTGGCACATAAGAGTCACTAATGTTAGGGGAGAACAGTAATGCTGTTTTTTTGTTTTGTTTCTAAACAAGTTTAAGTTTGTTAAATAGGTGTTTGTTTTGTGTGTGTTTTTTTACTATTCAAAAAAAGGCTACTTTTAATATTGCCCAAACAAATGTGTTTCAAAAATACAAGATTGTTCCGATAAAAATGTTGCACTATAAAAATGACAAAAGAATGTCCCTATTTTAAGATGTTCAGTTATTACTACTCTTGCACTTTCTACAATAAAAAACTGTTATAAGTCACCAGCGAGGATATGTAGAGCTTTATTTTTGGTCAAATTTAGGTGTCCCAGTTTTTAGTTTTGAAAATCTCGTCACCCTACTTTTGAAGGCACTTGGTTGCAGTGGCTATATTATTTAGGGGTATCAATGTAAATGGTCCCAAAGACCCTTTTTCTCTCTCCGCTTTACAAACATGTGGCACTTTACGTTGGACTATCATATAAAATATCAATAAACTACATCAAAGTTTTTGGTTGTAACATAACCAAATTGAAAAAAGATGAAGACATATGAATCATCTAATATTCTTTTTTTTTTTTTTTTTTTTTTCTAGGGTACTCTTCCACCACCGTATTCTTCCACAGCTCCAGTAGAAGCCAGTGATTCGCTCTCCTCCCCTGTCAGTACGATGACATCGCAGAGCTCCGCCTCCTCGCTCGCCAAGCAGCGCCAGTCCTGGCTGGATCTCGTCTCGCAGGCGTCCTCTACTCCAGTCGGGGAAACGGCGGTGGTGTGCTCAGCCCAGGTTCACACACAACGACCGCCACAAGGGATAACGGAGGGGGGAGCAGTGTCGGAAAGCTTGGTATTTCAGGACTCCTCAGACTCCATTGGGTCGAACAAGGAGAGGCCTGCACAAGGCAAGGAGGAAAGGGATGTTTTAGGTCCTCAAAGTCAAGGTGAATGTTTGTTTTAATTTAATTTTTGTTTGTTTGTTAATTCCTTCTTTATTTGCTTTCTTACTTTTATTAGCCCCCCCCCCAGTTCCTGTTTACCCCTTGGACTCGCATACTCATGTTATGCAAGTGGGCTGTATAAGTAAATTGAAACCTTATCCTTTTGCAGGCAATTGTGGGAATACCTCGGATGAGATGGAAAAGCTGTACATTCATCTAAAGGAGGCCAGCCTTTCGCCAATAGGGGATCGAAAACCATCCACCAAACGAGAATTCAGAGCTTCTTTTGTTAAACGCTGTAAAAACCAGACTGTTAATGATAAGCTACACCATATCAGGGCACTCAATAGCACGTTAAAGGTACAGAATACACAAACACTTTTGAGGTTTCGAAATCATCTGGGAATTTCATTGTGTGGATATCAAATAAACAGATCTTATATCGTTTTTTCTTTCTTTTTTTGGCACAGTCTAAAGAAGCGGACTTACAGGCAATAGAGCAGGTGCTTTCCGACCCAGAGCTTACCTCAGACAAGTTCAGAGAGTGGAAGGAGGCTAACACACCATTGATGGGGGAGATCTCCGTCAAAGATGACCGGAAGGGAGCACCAGAGGCTGTAGCGGCTGCAGCATCGGTTACTGCTGCTCCTGTTGCAGAGACCAGTTTATAACAAGTCCTCGATACTTATTTCACTGTTTGGACTGTGACCTGAAGATTACATACTGTGTTAAAACACACTCACTGCTGTGATTTAGTCAGTTGACACTTTAGTTCCATGTAAGCGCATATATAAGTGCTGTTTAACATGTAGCTGTGAAGTGTTGTTTTTTTATATTGAGATGGAAACATGAGCAATACACATGAAAATGTGAATTCTGTTTTAGTATTACTTTTACTGTCCACTTGATCGAATTAGCCAATTTTTACAGCTGAGTGTTTTTAACATTTTAATTCACAGAACCCTTGCATTTTCTTGTGTGAAATAATTGAGTGAATTGAAAGACATTTACTGTCTTCTGCACAGAAACACTGTTTTTTTTTTTGGGGGGGGGGGGGGGGTTTTTTTTTTTTACTGTATAATTTATCTACTTTGTTTTCACTTGTAGGCAACACATTCCCGGATTGCTGCTGTTCTATGTTGTCGTCTGCTAATTACTGGTGTCAAGCACCGTCTGTGCCTGTTACAAGCAACCTTACAGCCATGATTCTTTCTTTGTTCTCTAGATGTCATATTATGCTTTATAATAACTGCTCTGACTGAACAATAAGGCCTGTAGTTATAATAAATCACAATCCCTGATCATTTCAGATTCATAGGAGTCAAATTGTTGTTAAAACTCTGAAAACACTAAGCATTTGCTTTGAAACCAAAAATGTTGGCAGTATGTTTGTTTTATTTTAGTGATACAAATTAGCTTAAAAAGCTGCCCAACTTGGTAGTATTCACAGTGCATTACAGAACTTCAAGATGATGGAAACAAGCCTAAATCTGTCTTGTAATTTAAGCCTGAATATCAAACATGGATGCATAATATTTTAAGTTTGCAATCAGTATTGGGTAATGGAGGCTTCGGAATGAAATATTAACATCCGCTGTCTTTCAAATATGGCCATACTTGAGCTTATAGAGGATTATCCAAGTTCAAATACAAATGGGGGAATAATTCAACTCTAAAATATGAATAGATAAAACAAAAAAGCAGTAAACTTCTCATTAAATTACCAGTAAAAACAGCATCTCAGCTTAGAGAGATTTGTCAGCTTACATTTGTATTGGAACTGTTAATTTTTTGTAAACCTTTACAACTTATTACAAATTTTGTCCTTTATGAGGTTTGTGATTATCTGACCGCAATCAAGACATCCCTAATGTGATTTCACTGGAATAGGTTTAAGTACTTGATAAAACCTGGAACATAATGATTACAAAACCTGATAAAGGGGGGCCTGAGTCCATGTGAACTTGTTTTAATCTTCATGTTAAAGTGTAGTGTAAATATGTTAATAATGAATGTCTTTTTATTCTAACATACTTTTAGGGCTTTTCCATTTTGCTATAAAAATAAAGCAATGCCAGAATTTCCAATGTTCCTGTCAGTTTGCATGCTTCTGTGGAAAACGTCCATTTGCAGTGTTTTACAAAACAGAACTGAAAAGTTCCATGCAAGCAATTGTATCCATGCCAAATTTGTCTCAACCAGTTTTGCACATGTAGACACATTTCTTCCTGCTCTTCTTTCCAAGAAAGCTCAAGCGTAATTGTACTGAATGGCGTGTGCGAACAGCAGTTTTTAACAATTGCATCTGATTTTCATTTAGATTTCAGTCTAGCTTATTCTAACACATGCATCTGCTTTGATATAAACAATTCAATCATACCTCTAGTGATTGTCGTGCTGAAGGTGATCCTCTGCCCAGTCCCATCTCTTTTGCAGCCTTCAACAGGTCCTCATAAATTTGGCCTGTGTTTAGCTCCATTTCTCTTCCCATCATCTTTGACCAACTTCCCTGTCCTTGCAGAATAAATCCACCATGGAGATGATGTGTTCAGTTTTAAGTGCATTGTTTGTTTTTCCTCCAAAATAAGTAGGGATGTAAGAAAATATCAATACTCCAATATGTCACAATATTGTCTTGATATTCAAAAGCAATGTATCGATTTTTTTAAAACTGTTTTAGAATTTGTATGGAACCATTAATGACAGTAATTTTTGTAGCAAAATTAAAATTATGACCCCTAGTTGTTGGCTGTTTTCACCGTCTTCATTCCAGTGGATCAACTAGATCTAGTAATAAAACTGGAAGTGTTAAGTATGATGTGACAGTTTTTCAACAGTTAAATTCAGTTTTAAAAATCACAATATAGTCTTACTCATAGTATCACAATATATTGTATCCTCCCCCTGTATTGTGATACATTTTAAAATGTTCTAAACAATGACCTAGCTGTTATTTTGTTTTTCATTTAAAAAAAAATGCCACCAAGTCATAAAATGTGATTGTGGAAAAGACATTCTGACTAAATAATACATTTCAATTAAAAGTTTATTTATATAGCAGCAATTCACAAAAAATATTGTCTCAATTATGTTTACAGAAAATAAAATGAACGCCATAAGATGAACCTCGTGTTTAGAAAATGCATCTCGTTCTGACCTTTTACATCTATGTACTGTGTCATAAAACAAATACTTCCCTACAGAGTTCAAAAGTAAACGTTCTATTTTTTATGCTTGATGTTTGAACTAGTTTATTTTGACCGTTAAACGGCTCCCCTCGTGACCGTTTTAGTCCAATGTGGTGGCCGAGTTTAACTAACGTCATGACGTACGAGGATTTGGAGAGTAGCAGCCTGTGTTGCCAACTTAGCTACTTTGTCGCTATTTCTAACGACTTTTCAGACCCCTTTACGACTTTTTTTTTCCAAAAAGCGCCTAGCGACAAATCTAGCGATATTTCTGACCACCCTTAGCTACTTTCTGTGAAACTTTGTCGCCGATATTTCCTGCTTTTTAGAGACCCAGCTTGCTCCTTCCCGACGCTCAGAAAGGGAATGATCTGCGCATGTGTACGCAGCATGATCAGAGTATGTCGACTGACCAATCATAAACCTTTTTCGGTTCATTTCATCCACTCACAAACAAAGTTGTTTTGTAGTTAATGTCAATTTAAAAGTTAAAAATAAATCTGCATGTATATAAAACCGATCTGTCTGTATTAGGCTGCATCTCACACCTGTGGTGCATTCAAGGAACGTTCGAAATGTATGGTGAGTTCAAAAACGTGGGTCATTTAAAACTTATGACAAAAAAACCCACTGAAAATATCATAAGCAACAAACTTCTGTTTAATGGCGGTTGGCAAGAAACATTTGATGCATGCTAAATATGCCCTACTTATTTTCACAAAGTACTAAAAGACAAACAGCTATATTCTCTATTAATTTCATCTTCTTGAGATATCTCAGCAAATGTATGTTTCAGAACTTAAAATTTTTTTAAAAGGTCTTTGATGTCCAGTTGCAATTCGATATCTTGTCAATTTTGTAGGCTACCAGGTTTCTCAAGAGTTTACTTCAGGCAAAATAATAGAACATGTTCCACAGTCTCTTCTTGAAGACAAAAGTCACATTTCCCTGTAGCATGTTTCCCCTGTTTAAATAATGTCTTATTTAAATAATGTATTATTTAACCTGTATGATTAAATTCTAATCTAAATGACATTATCCAAATTAGCGTATGACGTCGTCTGGCGACATCTACCGACTTTCTGGGGCAATTTAAGCTACTTTCTGTCGGAGACAGTTGTCAACACTGGTAGCAGCGATGAAGGGGGAAAATAGCTGTGAAACTTCTACAATACCGAGTAAACGTGTATGTTGAAAGCGTGCTGCATGTAGGGCTATTTAACATCCGTGAAACATGCACAAGAACTGGATTTTACACACGTGATGGAACACCTACAGGAACACCATCATTCACATTAACACACTGACTCGCACTACAAATACTTTGGTATTCACTTGGAAAACAGACTGGACTGGAGACTCAACCTGAAGTTGAGGCAGAGAGCAGACTGGACTTCCTAAGGAAGCTTGGGTCCTTCAAGGTCTGCAGGTCTTGTACAAGGCTGTTGTGGAGAGTGTAATATCTCCTGCCATCACCTGTTGGAGGTAGCAGCATCATAATGAGGGACTTAAAAAGGCTCAACAACCTGATAAAGAAGGCTGGTTCTGTTCGGGGAATGACTGGAACAGAAGAATTTAGGGACTAGCAGTTGTCTTGCTTATCTAAAGTTCTGAAGTCCTTCCACTTCACAATGTGTGTCTTCGTCCATGAAGTCTGCCTTTTTTCTGGAATACTTTTTTACTCTTACAAGAACAAGTTCTTGGACGACTACTATTTACTTTTACTTGAATGAAAATATGTCAAAATAGTGCTACTCTTACATGAGCACAATTTTGGGGTACTCTACCCACCTCTGTTTATTTATGTTCTGTAGTAGAGCCTAAGGCCTGAATTGAATAATTATGGGACTTCTCCAGGTAATTTGCAGCTCTTGGTATTTTTTAGGGGTATCAGAGTAAAGGAGGCTGAATACATATACATGCCATATTTTTCTGGTAGATGTGGGTGATCTGCTACAGAGACTTAATGAACTTAACAAAAACATCTTCATCAGCGGACCAGTGCCTGATGGAAATTATGAAAGGTACAGCAGACTTCGGATGCTCCATAAATGGTTGAAGAGAAAATCTGTTGAAAAATCAACCCCATTTATTAATAACTTAAAAATATTTGGATGTGCAAAACACTTGTTCAAGGTAAACCAGCATTGTCTTAACAGAGCTGACCTCAAATATTTTCTGTTATCTGAATAAACACTTGACAAAACACCCGAGACCTGACCTCGAAGCACGGCCTGCATGTGTATACTATCAGAGAACAGACATTGACATCAACAACCCAGACCAGCCCAGAACATTAAAATACATGCCTTTTTTTATCAGAAAACTGGCCAGATCTAAATAATGAAACATCTGTATTGATAGAATCTACTCCTCCAAACTACAATTTCTTAAGCAAGAGCTGGAAACACAGACGAGGTGGAGGAGTAGCCACAATTTTTCATACCTCAATGAACTTTAAAAAGGTATCCCTGGGCATATTTGACTCTTTTTAATACCTAGCCATCCAGATAAATGAGCCCATAAAAGCTCTATTTCTAAGTTTATATAAACCCTCAAAACTTAACTCTAACTTCTTTAATGATTTCAGCGACCTTCTTTCCGTAAAATGTATCAATTATGACCAATTATTCATTGTGGGGAACTTCAACATCCATACTGAAAACTCTGGATTCAATTATCTGTAAAGGTTTAACTATATCTGGCATCTCGGTAATTGATATTGCGCTATCTGACCATTTCTGTGTTGTCTTTGAAAGTACCATCTCTGCTAAAATATCTAGCCACAGTGAGATAACTGTAAAAAAGCGTTTTCTCGGGAACAGTTCAGTTTAAACCTTTAAAAGTATTTACCCTTCCACCACATCCCCCTTATCTCTCTACTCCAACTCAGTAAACAACTGGTAGATAAGCTCCTCGGGAAAATTTCAGACATCATTAATTCCATTGCTCCAACTAAAGTGAAAGTAGTCTCAGGTAGAAAGAAGTCTCCATGGACAAGTAATCCACTGGTACGTATTGAAAAAAGGGAGTATCGACAAGCCGAGAGAAAATGGCGGAAATCTCGACTCAAGGTTCACTGTGAGATCTACAAAGAGAGACTGAAAAGATATCAGTTAACTTTAAAAGATGCTAGGGAATCTTTCTTCTCTGAAATCATTAACAGAAACATTAATAATGCACGGACTCTGTTTGCAACAGTGGAAAGACTAACTAATCCTCCAGTGACAGTAGCCCCTGAACTAATCTCGACCAGGGCCTGCAGTGAATTTGCCAGCTTTTTCACTTAAAAGATTCTGACAATTAGACGGTCAGTCTGTACCGCAGCACCAGTCCCACTACCAATGTTATGCCCAACTAACACCAATGTAGAAAAAATGTCAGAATTCCATGAATTAAACAAAAGAAAACCTAGAAGAAGTCATTAACCAATTAAGCGCCTCCTCTTGCTGTCTTGATATCCCACCCACAGTTTTCGTTAAGAAAGTTTTCCCTGTCATTGGGTCTGATCTGATTAAAATAGTTAACTCATCCCTCCTGTCAGGTCTCTTTCCCCAGGCTTTAAATACAGCAGTTATTAAACCACTGCTAAAAAAGAATAACCTGAACAACACGTTAATGCAGAACTATAGAACAATTTCTAATCTTCCATTCTCCAGTACAATTATTGAAAAAGTTGTATTTCAGCAGTTAAATAGCTTCATAACAATGACCAACCGCTTTGATGTTTTTCAGTATGGTTTCTGTGCTCACCACAGCATTGAGACTGCCCTCATCAAAGTGACATCCGCATAAATACAGACTGTGATAGAACCACAGTGGTGGTTCTGTTTGACCTCAGTGCAGCATTTGACACTGTTGATCATGATCACATGATCACCTTGACAACAGACTGGACTGGAGATTGAACAGTGAAACCATCTACAAAAAGGGACAGAGCAGACTGTACTTCTTGAGGAAGCTTAGGTCCTTCAAAGTTTGCAGCAAGATGCTGCAGATCTTCTACAAGTCTATTGTGGAGAGTGTAATCTCTTCAGCCGTCATCTGTTGGGGTAGCAGCATCAGAGCCAGGGATTTAAATAGGCTAAACAACCTGATAAAGAAGGCTGGTTCTGTTCTTGGGACAACTGTGGAAAATCTGGAGATGATAATGCAAAGAAGGATTCTTCATAAAATCAAAAAAAAATAAGGACAACCCTGAGCATCCTCTTCATGAGACAGTCATACAACAACAGACCGTCTTCAGTCGGAGGCTTCTTCAGTTTCGCTGCAATACAGACCGCTACAGGAAATCCTTCCTGCCCATAGCCATCATCATCTACAACAACTCCTTAAAGAATTAATTATATGAGCTATACCAACACTTAATTTCCCTCTGGGATCAACACAGTATTTTTGAATTTAATTTAATTTAATGATGTACTATTGGAATGACTGGAGAGTTGGTTATGGCTTTCTGGTACAGTACTTGGCTGGTTCGAGTCTTACCTAAAGAACAGGGACTTCTTTGTTTCAATAGGAAACTTTTCATCGGAACGAACAGAAATCCCATGTGGGGTGCCCCAGGGCTCCACCCTGGGGCCTTTCTTATTTAATAGCTACATGCTCCCACTAGGCCAGATTACAACAACCAATAAGATTAGCTTCTATAACTATGCAGATGATACTCAGCTCTACATAACGATGTCACCAGGTGACTTTGAACTCATCCAAACCCTAAGTAAATGCATTGAGCAAACCAATGGATGGAAGTACCATAACTTTCTCCAGCTGAACAGAAACAAAACAGGAGTAATTACTTTTGGACCTAAAGAGGAACGATCAATAGTCAGCACACATCTTCAGTTAATACAGCTAGAAACTACTGATCAGGCACGAAACCTAGGTGTAGTTATGGACTCAGACCTGAAACTCCAGGGTCACATAAAGGCAATAACAAGGTCAGCCTTCAATTACCTGAAGAATATTTCCAGCATTGAAGGAGTAATATCACAACAGGACCTCAAAAAACTCATTCATGTGTTTATTTTTAGTCTGATTGAATACTGCAACAGCATTCGCACAGTTCTGCCTAAAAAGTCAATTAGACAGCTGAGCTGATCCAAAACGCTGCTGCTCGTATCCTCACTAGAACCAGGAAAGTAGAGCACATCACCCCAGTTCCAAAGTCCGTACACTGGCTCCCTGTAGCTCAGAGAATAGACTCCAAAATAATTTTACTAGTTTATGAATCATTGAATGGCTTAGCACCAAAGTATATTGAAGATCTGCTCTTACTATACCAACCCACCAGAACACTCAGGTCCTCTAATCAAATCAAATCAAATCAAACTTTATTTATAAAGCGCTTTTCATACAAGAAGTTGCATCACAAAGTGCTTTTCAGATTAAAATGACCCCACATAAAACCACATTCCCATCCCTCCCCCACAGATTTAAAAGCATGGTCAGTTATACCCCCCTCCCCCCAACCCAACTCCCATGCACAGTAATTCCAGTCTACTCAACATCCCTAGAATTAGAACCAAATATAGAGAAGCAGCTTTTAGTTTTTATGCTCCTCTAATCTGGAACAGACTTCCAGACAACTGCAAAGCTGCTGAAACACTGAGTTCTTTAAAAACAGAACTAAAAACGTATCTGCTTAGAGCTGCCTTTGCGTAATGCTTTGACGTATCATGTTTTGTGTATGGTTTTTGCTTTATTGTTGTTTTTACTCTATATGCATGGTAATGCTTTGATTGATCTGTGTATGCTTCTTGATTTATTGCTGTTTTTACTTCATACGCTTTGTCTGTGTTTTACTGCTATTTTTATTTTACCCCTTAATCATGTAAAGCACCTTGAATTACCTTGTTGTTGAAAGTGTGCTATACAAATAAAATTGCCTTGCCTTGCCTTCGGTAGAGTAGCCAAAATCTGGACTCAAGTAAGAGTAGCAGTACTTTAAAATATTTTTACTCAAGTAAAAGTACAAAATTGCCATCTGAGAAATTACTCAAGAGTGAAAAAGTATTTGATTAAATGGCTACTCAAGTACTGAGTAACCATTTATTTATAACATTTGATGTAATATTCAGAAATTATGTCATTACTTTATTGTTAGTTTAATTCTTGTTTTGTGCAATTTCTGGTATTTTAATGGCTAAACTATACAAATAACATATTTACAAAATACAAATTCAAGTATGAGAAACAACCAATTTAACAATTTCTTTTCAACAAAAAACGTATGAAACTTATACTTTTGGTAGGGAATGTATATACACTTAGAACAGGGTAAAGTACTTCCATTGACGATGTACTGTGTAGACTATTTCAAAATGGCACAACAGCCTCAGCAGATAGAAATTAATGTGAGAGAAAAATATGTTTTATTCATTCACTAAAGTTACTCGTGTTTTGTAGAGTATAAAGAAATTTTACTCCAGTCAGAGTAGTGATACTTTATAATAATATTACTCAAGAAAAAAAAAAAAAAGTATTTTTTCCCAAAAAGTTACTCAAGTAAATGTAACTGAGTAAATGTAGTTAGTTACCCACCTGTTTTCAGGATTTTATTTAAAAAAAGTTTCCTTCCATTTCACATTTGCACACTACTCTGTGTTGGTCTGCCACATATAATCACCAATGAAATATATAGAAGTATGAGCTTGAAACGTGACGGCATTTAAAAACAGCTCAGGGGTAATTAATACTTTTGTAAAGCACTGTTTGTATGTACTAGATTCCATTGCTATTTGGTAAATCATGTAGTTCCCAAACGCTGCCACTAGGAGTCGCGCGTCTCACTTCAAATTCCCTATTGAGGCTATGCGCCATATTTGCCAGTCTCCTCCATCTCACCAAACACCGAGCATGCACCGGTTATAGAGGAGATATATTTAAGTATTTACAGTGAGCTGCGAGCCGAAAAGCAACGCCATGGAGGCCGTCAAAGCCTTTAACAGCGAGGTTTGTGTGAAACTAGTGCAAAAAAATCCCTAACTGTTCGCGTATCTGTTGTCTAACTCCGATTTTCCCGACGCTAGTTAGCTAACGTTAGCTAACGTTAGCTACAGGGTAGCAAAAGGGGAGAAAAGGGCAGTAATCACACAAGGCCACACAATATCATTTTCTACTACGTTATTCACGTGTAATGCGTCGTCATTGCTGTAAATGTGAGCAGAATATTGTTATTAAGCTACTCCGTATTTGGGGGAAATTCTCTTAATATTAATTTTGGGCAGGCAGAAACTAAAGGCTTTAAATTAGCTGCAGGCTAGCGAAACAACCACAGTTACGTTATAACTTGTTGTTAACTAATATAAGATGGAAAAACAGCCCGTCACTCACTTTGGTTTTAATTTGGCCTCGTACTTTGTTCATATTTGCATCAATTACGCATAACATCCTAAATACATTCTATTATACGTCCAAACGTACTCTAAATAATACGTTTAGCTGTAATATGGCTCAAAGCTGAAACAAGCGCTGCCATATAAACACTGTCCTTTCACCAGAAGCTAAATAACACGTATACATTTTTTTTGAATAAAAACGAATTAGCAAAGCTAGTTATCTGTTGATATTAAACAAATAAAAAATAAGAGTTAATTTGTACATTAAGGTGCAAAATAGTACATGATCACATTTGTTTGATGACAAAACATTTCTAACTTTTCTCACATTGTGTGATGTTCTCTTATCTTTCAGCTGTACACATTGACTGAGTACAAGCCACCCATCTCTAAGGCCAAGATGACTCAGATCACCAAGTCAGGAATCAAGGCCATAAAAGTAAGTATAATAAAGGATGAGGCAGGTAACTAATGAATAATGCAAACTTCACTGAAGCGAATTGTTGTCCACTTATTAAATCCTACCCTTTTATGTTTGCTAAGATGACCACCTACAGATCCAAAATTATTTTTGAATTGAAAATAACCTAATTTTAAGGTTTAATTCTTTAAATCACATTTATTTTTATGAGTAATTATTGTACACAGAGAAGTATTAAAGGGTTTATTAACAAAAATGGGCAATATACAATTATTAAAATAAAATTATATACATTCCGTTTGCTGCTCTATTGTATCAAAATGGACCCGTCTATATCTTGGAATTCCTTCGTATTTTTACGTATATGTAATATTTAATAGTTAAATCCTACTGGTAGCTCACAGTAGAGCTGCTCAGTATGTCGACTAATAATCATCATAAATTTCCTAAAGGACTGCTTGGATGCGATGTTTGATGCTGTTATTTTTCAACTAGGATCTACTACCTTCTGCATCCCATTATTACATTTGAGCAGCTGAATGAATTCTAATGTCTATTAGATATAGAGTTTAATAACTGCGATGCTAATGCTCTCATGAATTGGTGAGAAGATATCTTAGACCTATAACACGTGTAATTAGGTAAAACATCAACAGAAATGTTGCAACCGGGTGTTTTACTGATATCATGGAGCCCTAGCTCAAATCTATGTCTATAGATGTGCTCTTGAAACTGAACAGGAAAGATTAGAGTAAAACACACATTTTGACAGGCCAGTTCTGTTAAGTTTCTGAAAGCATACTTAGCTTCAGTTATATTTTAGTCCTATGTCTGTTTTGTACAGCTACAAAAAATATTTTTTAAGAAACTCACAAAGTTAGCAAGCGTAGCAGAGCTTGTGTCTCATCTCAGCACTGGTACATGTTTTACTGGATCTTCTCAATATCTTTGACTTTTATCCAGATGCATCTAATTTATCATATAAACTCGAGCAACAATGATTAAATGATAACTTGTGAAATGAAAACTATTTTGATGGTATTTCTGTAAGTTGCCTTTTTCGTGTTTTTCTCGTTTAATTTAAAGTTAAAATCTTAACTACCTTGGTCAAATCTGAACTGGATTCAACTACACTCCAGGAAATTAATTAAACAGTTTTTAAATTCAGAGTGATTTACTCTGGTTCTGAAAATGCAAAAAAAAATGTGATTCCACAAGAATAGTCAAATTGATTTTTGCACAACGAACAAACGGATTTTTAATGGTTCAATTAATACAATTTAAAGTTTCACAGCTCTAAACTGTGTTTTAAAGAATACCTGTTGGATGTAGAATACTTCAGTCTAGGTTTGACCTGCTTTGGTTTTTTTAGAGGTTGAATTATAGCTGATCAACAATTTTCCAGATCTTCAAAGACAATAAAAAAGCTCTTCATTCATGAGCTAAATTAGAAGCTGCAAATGTTATACTAGGTTCAGCTTCGTCTTATTTACTTATATACTATAACTCCTACTGGGTTAGTAAGCATATGTGAAATAGTATTTACTTATTGTTACTATACAGGGCTGTACGTTAAGTTTTTCAGCTCATAGCACTGGTGCTACTGAGGTTGCTGGTTTGTTGCATAGACAAAAACGTTGTAGCATCAACACCATCGCTTCATCTGTCACGGTGGCATCTTACAGTTTGAAAAAAACATTCAGCTTACAAAGCTGTTGCTTGATGAAAATCTTTTATCGCACAATTTTTTTCGTCGCACTGTACAGCCCTGCTATACTGTAATATTGAATTACTGTACAGTCTAACAATAAAATGTACAAGTTGTAAACATGATGCTGTAATATTAATGGATAAAACCTACCCTGGCCAGAAATTGCCACAACACCTATTTTTAAGATTCTCACTCAAGCTTTCGTGTAGCATTAAAAATGTTACATTTCTTTTCATATAGAGTTGCTGCGACACTCCCATCATCATCTCAATACTTGTGTCTTTCTGGGATATTTTGGATATGCTTTTTGTCGACAATTTTCTGTACGTTGTGTACAAGGCTGATGTGATCCGCTTTGTTTTTCTTGATTCACCTGAGGCAAGACTTTAATGGATGTGGTTGGCTTAAGATCCTCCTGGGCTGAATGTTAATCACGGAGCTTTTGAGGAAAAGTCCTAATTTGTGCCAATAACATCAAACTTGCACATATAGTGCTGTGCAAAGTATGTGGCTCCTATACAGATGTCTTTGTTTTTCTTTTTTTTTGTCAAACAAGCCTGTTGCTTGATGAAAATCAGATCATCAAATTGGCTCAGATCATCAAATTAAAGATATTAATGAGATTCCAGACAAAGACAATGTTCGCAATCACAAACAGCAGATTTCAATTATTGATTTTATTTATTAAGGGTGAAAGAAACTATCGATGCCAACCTAGTCCTATGTGAAAAAGCAATCACCCCCTAATTAAATCAGGATTTAACTGTGATTAACCGACTTTTGTTTGGTTTTGTTTGGAAAGTTGTTTTATTTTCCTACCCAAACCCAGTCCTGATTAATGGCAAAGCTGTAAAATCAATAAATAGAACATGCACTTGGCTAAAAGAACTAAAAAAGCTAAATAGTATGCCTTGATTGAAAGGAAATAAAAAAAATGGATGAGAAATAACGTTATTGACATCTGTCAATCAGAAAGGGTTACCAAAGGTAGAAGTGGCCAGTATAAAATGTCTACTTTTTCACAGTGCTGCACCTGTGTTTTGATTAGTAAATCAGTACACAACAGGCTTTGTGTATTCAGGTTTTTGTTCTTGTGTTTTAGTTCTGACGCCATTCTTTAAGTTAAGTCAGAGATAAAAATTAGTAAATTTGGTGATAGTACCACTTTTGTTTTAGTCTTTTCTTGTTAAGTAAAGCAAGCTCCTGAAAATAATAAAATCTATAACATTAAAAGAAGAATATTATTTTGTTTTTATTTGTTAAACAAGGATTTTTCAGTGGAGACTGTTTTCATAAAAGCAACGGATTATAAAAAGATATATTATCCTGATCGTATAATGTGAAGCTCCTACTAGTAGCTGTGTTAGTATCTATCCTAGAAAGTGAGTGTTGGTGTAAACCAGGTTGTAAATATTCAGTGCCGTTTTCTCTTTCTACCTGTACTTTATATCACATGAAGAACAATCCTTAAATGGTTTTTACTTTTTGAAAAATGTAAGATCCTTGAAAAGGTTCTTATCTTCATTTTAACACAGCAGGTTAACGCTGTGATCTTCTGCTTTAGGATCCTCTTTGTTGGCTTGTATTTAATGCACGTTGGTTTTTTTAGTTGTGCCTTACATCACCTCTCTGGCTACAGCTTTGAGCAGAAAAGGACACACAGATGTATAGCATAGTGATCCTTAGTGTCAGGATTGATGTGGTTTAGACTCAAACTCTCTGTTGAAGAATTTATGCTTGTATTTAACAACAGAAAATTAATACTTTTTCATGAGACTGATTAAGCTGAAGCTTCTCACCTTAACAAATAAAGGCATATAAGGATATATGTGGAATTTCTTGTAAAGTGAAATTGGAGCTTTTAAAGAAGGAATAAATTGAATTTTAAAACCTGTCTCATGTAAAATAATTATCAGAATTGTCACTGAAGCCCTATTTCTAAGATCAAATTTTAATTGGGTCAAGTCTCATTAAATAGTTTTCCTTGTTGGTCTTTGAAAATTTCCACCCATAAACAAGTTATTGATCACTCTGAGGCGTTTCCAGGATAACGTGTGGTATCAACGGGGGTTGTTGATACCACACGTTACTTGTTTCTATAGAGGCAACAGGCTATTGAATAGAACATTAACATTAAAGCAGTTTCAGTCAACTAACTCCCATCGGTTTCATGTTTTGGCTCTCCTTGTGGTCATTTGTGTTAAGGGAAAAACTTCTGGCTCAGCCTCAAACCTAACAACAGTAGAACACAACAGGACTCAGTCTGTCAGCAGCATTTCAAAGAAAGGAATCAACCTCATGGGATGCAGGAGAGACTGAAATTACAAGAAGATTCAGAGCATCCTGACTTTTTAAAACAGTTTAAAGCAAATATTTGACTCACTGAAGTAAGATCAAATACTTTTGTCAACCTGTTAATTTAGGTCAACTTGCAGCACAATCAGTTGTTACTTGTCTATATTTATTGTTTTGCACATTAAGCCCCCTGCCTGGAACTTAAAACTGGAATATCTTTCAGAACGTATATTTGTGGTGTCGATTTAAAATTACCGTTTGGATCAATATTTGTCTTTAATTCTTCTAAAGTTTTCTTTTGGTAGCGTGCCTCTGTGGCTGGTTTCCTGGATGCTGGTCCAATCTGTAGGCTATTGCAGAAGAAGACTGATTAGAATTTACTGTTATATAGGATATAGCATTAACATAGCTTTAGCATTAATGGCAAAACTTATTAGAAATTGGTTGTAGAGTGAAGTGGAATGTTTTTTTCATTAATAAAATATTACAGATGGGTGATCTGTGTTTTCCTGGTTGATACCAATTTCCAGTTTTCTTTGACATCTGACCTTCCAAATTCTATTTTCAGCCATCCTGTTTTGTTTTTATTTTTTTCCCTAATGACTAGACCACAGAAAAGATTAAAAAAGGGTGTCAGTTTTGAATCCAACAAAAAATTATGATCCCCATTCATGTATCTAATTAACATATGCTCCTGAAATTGCTGAATAAACTCTAAAAAGTGCGGTTAAAGTGCATGCTGTTTGTTGATGGTTGTAATAATGGTAGGGTTCTTAGTTTTGTTGCATTCAGTTAAAAGGGGGAAACATTCTGAACATTTAATTAAATATTTGATTTTCGAGTCACCAGTCCATCCGTGGTAATATTGAAAATTGGAAATAAAACTCCTATGGTTCCAACCTCTGCCCAATTGTTCGACGCATCTCTAAGAAGTTGTGGATAAACGGTTCTTGTAGTTTGTTTCTGTTACATGGATAAATTTACAAACCAAACATTACTTCAGGACACCAGCCAGCAACTGATACTTAATGTTATGTATAATTGGACTTTTGCTTCTAGCAGATTTGTTGTTTTTGGTGTTCCTTTGCTCTGTGTTGCCTGTGAATAACTCCTGTTTCCCCTTCCCTCAGCAGCTCTCCCAGCTCCCCCAAAGCACTGAAAGTGAAGCAGGAGGATGGGGTGGAGAGAGTTACAAAGAGATAAGAGAGTCCCTAACCAGCTTAGGTAGGAGTATGGGTTGTTATACAAGGAGGATGATAGAAGACTAAAATCACTTGATCTTAATTTGCTCCCACACACCAGGGGAGGCGGGGTTTGTACTGCCCTGGCTGCCATGCGTCGGTTGATGTTGAGCTAATCATTGTTTGAAGCTGAACACTATTTTTGGACGCTGTCTTCAGTAATAGTATGAAGGCAGCAGTTGTTTTTGTGTGAATAATACAGCTTACTTGTGTGTTTTTGTTGTAAGGTCATATTGATTGTGATTGGAGAAATCTGCTTGTTTAAATTTGACTTTAAGCAGTTGTATTCAGGTGTTATGTGTAGTTTTGTTAACAGTAAACACAGTTACCTAGCAGGCACCACATTTACTCTTTTGATTTTGCACAACAGGATGGGCATGACAGCGTTGTAAGAGAATATTATTAAAGTTTCCGTGTTGTAAATAAGTACGGTATTTTAATGCATACATGGAGAATGACTGCCACATTTAGTGAGATTCTTCTTCTTCCTCTGGCATTAAGCTGATAATACCTGAGTGTAGTTGTTTTTAGTCTGCATTTGAATATATATATATATATATATATATATATATATATATATATATATATATATATATATATATATATATATATATATATATTTTTTTTTTTTTTTTTTTAAGAAATAGGGTTGGGGGGGGCGTCTTGATCTCAGCTACGTATCACTTGGATTTCACCTCAATTGTTCTTGATCAATTCCATTGCTCTGTGACGAATGGAAATTGATCAAGTAACAAATGATCATATGGTCCAAAGATGTTCCCCCCTGCAGACTTTATTTGTTTTTTAAATCACAGAACTGTCTGTGCTTGAAATTATTCCATCTAAATCTTTGTCAGTGTTATTTATTTGGCGTTTCCTACTCTTAACACGTTTTCAGTTGAACGTTGTGTCCTTCGGTCATAGCCTGTGTTTGATGCATTAATAAATTATTAATTTGGTCTTATACATGAACAAAAATTGGAACTCTTATAACTATGAGTATAATAATAGGTATAATATCTATACTTTGGTTATAGCAGACGGTTGATTAAGGGTTAGTTTAGTTCCACATTAGACGTAACGTATAGGAAACACAAAATATGGATATTCTTGTTAGTATTTAGGGTAATTATTGAGGGATTTTGATTTATAAAGAGTCTCGAAGGATGAATCGGGAGGGGGACTAAAGACTATTTAGCCAATAACTAATTCCAAGCTGTAACTTCAGACTCTTTGTCTCAGCTCATCACTCATTGAAATTGCGTTTGGATGTTCTGAATTATCTTGGTTTATAGAGTTTCTTACCAGTACAGGTGCATTTCAAGAAATTAGAATATCATTTATTCAATTCACTTCAGTAATGCAATTCAACACGTGAAACTAGTTAAAAGATTAAGTTATCAAAAAGTTGTACATTTTAAGTGTTTATTTCTGATAAATGTGATGATTATTGCTTACAGCTAATAAAAACCCATTTGTATGTCAGAAAATTACAGCATTACAAAAGACCAATTAAACAGGCAATTAAGGGTTAGTTTAGTCCTGACATTTTCTGTTATGAAGCATATTCAAGAGTTTGGGGGTCCAGATTCATAAGACATGCATTGTAGTTGGAGTCAAGAGCCATCACAAACAGCTGTATCAAAGACAAAAGCTGCAGGTGTCCCAGTCCATGTGTTAAACCAGTCCCGAACCAGAAGCTAAGGAGAAAAAGGACTGGGCTGTTGCTCTATGGCTAAAATGTCTTTTTGCATAAATGCTAAGTTTGCATTTCATTTGGAAATTAAGGGCCCAGAGTCTAAAAGAAGAGTGGAGAGGCACAAAACCCAAGTTGCTTTTGTTACAGTATACAGCAGGGGTCGCATTAACCGAAAGTTTTCCATATTTGACTGTTTTTTTGTTTTTGTTTTTAAAGGTGACAGAAAAATCTGAAGGCCTTCGGTCATTTTGACAGATTAGTATTCACACCTCTGACCACTTGGTACAAATGTGCAGACATTTTCAACTTTACGCACAGAGTATGTGTGAATCAATCAAAAACGATTCTCATGAGAGTCCGGCTGCCACAAATGATTGTTATGATAATCATCTAATCACCGATTATTTTGCTGATTAGTCAAGTAATTGGATCACGTGTAAATTGTATCTTATCTCAGCTGCATGCAGCTGCTCTAATATAACCATCATTAGCTTCTAGCTTGGAAGTGTCATCTCCAAGTGTTATGTGCTATCTAAAATACTGACAATTAAGGGGATAGGTCATTCAACAACATTTATGAACTAGTTATAAAATAAAACATTAGCGTTACAGCGGACACATGACGTTTGGTAAGCGTAAGGAAATTACTATCACTACTGTTAATGTTACAGTGTTAATATAACAGATTCTTCAGTCAGAAGCTTAATAAAAATAGCTGTAATACAGATATTTTACAGACAATCCTTCCTGCCCACAGCCATCTAAAATCTAAAAGGTTAATCTAAAAATTACATTCTGAGAAAATAAGTATTTTATTTTTAATGTAATAATAAAAATAATAGGCAGCAGTCTTACAAAGACATCCAAAAAGGGGAACTCCAGTCTTTAGTTTTTCATTTAACTGATAATCTCTCACTTTGCTCAGCCTTTTCATAGTTTTTGTGTCCATGTGACCAATGCCCCCCGGACAGAACGTGAAAAGCCGACATGTCCGGGGAAAAGAGGATATCACCCTACTGTTGATGCTAATGTTAGCAGCTATCAAGCTAATTAGCTCAGAGAAGCGACTGTCCCTCTTTGTCGTCAGCAGCACCAGGCTTCCTTTTGAGATACTGCAGCATCACCGTTGTTCCGCCATGGAAAGCAGGTTCTAACTCGTGAATTTTGCATTACACATGCTTTAATTTTTATAAAACGCTTCAGAGTTTTAAAACTCAGTTGTCTGCTCCTTATGATGCTACTGTTTGGACTTTCCGGGGACGCCACGGCTGATCCCGATTGCCACTACTGCACATGTGCTTCTGGGGCAAAAAGGCAGACTTTATCACCGGAAGGTACAGCGACAGTTTTAAGAGCAAAACAAAGCGTAAGAAAATAAATGATGACATCGATTGCTACATTCGTTGTCTACACTTTTGGTCGTTGATGTCGACACGGATCGAGAAATCGTGGCAGCATTACATGAGAGCATCTGAGCATCATCTCAGACCTGGGCACCATACCCAAAGTATCGTTATCTGCAAGCTGGCAGCGCGCTGAAGAGTTGTGGAGACATGTAGTGCATCTGTGACTGCATGGGAGATAGACTGGCGCTGACAGATCCCAGCGGCTTAACTACTGATGCAAAAAGAGCGCATGCAGGGGGAAGCGATTAGAAAAGGCCTCAATCAGAAAGTCTTGCCGAATTCTGATCACTACAATTGTTTCAAAACTATGGCTTAAGATGCGCTTCACCCTCCATTACGCACAGGCGGAAGTCAGTCCGAAGTCAGTGCAGCTGTACCAGAACATTTTAAAGCATTGCTGACCGGCTTTGTGAAGATGCAGATTTCATTTTCCAGCAGGACTTGGCACTCACCCCTACTGACTATAAAGTACCAGTGCCTAGTTTAATGGTATCCCTGTGCTAGATTGGCAAGCCAACTGTGCCAAGCTAAACCTCATAGAGAATCTATAAAATAATGTAAAGAGGAAGATAGCAGACCAGACCCAACAATGCAGACGAGCTAAATGCCGCTATCAAGTTAAACTGGGCTCCTTAACACCTCAACAGAGCGCCAGCTGGCCTCCTCTACACCATGCTGCAATTATGGTTAAATTCATGAAAAAGGAGGACCAACCGAGTATTGAGTTTTTATGCTGTACAGCAGATGAACATACTATACTGTTCAGTAAGTTGACATTACCATATTAAAATTATTTTAATTGCTCTTATGTAATATTTAAGTATTTATTGGCTGTAAGCCACAAAAAATTTACAGAAATTACTGCTTGACATATATAAGCTCTCTGTGTAATGAGTTTAACTTTTTTTAATGAATTACTGCAATTTATTAACTTTCCATTGAGCTCTAACAGTAGGTTTCTGGGCTGGGAAACTAGTTCCCATTTTCTCTTGTTTTTGTTTGTTGCTGTTTTCTTTTTTTAAGTGTCTCTTCACAGAAACACATTTTCTCTAGTTAAAGACGGTGTTCTTCAAAATGCACACCTGACACTGGATATGAGAGCTGGATAATTTTAGCTAAAACTGTACAATATCAGGAAAACGGGCAGCTGCAATACAATTGCACCACCAGACTTAACACTTAAAAACATTCAATAATGTGGACATTGGGGGCAGTAAAAGTCTCTCCATCAGGCAGTATTATATTATTTACATGAAAAATTTGCATGTATGGGACAAAATGGTTCACCAACTACTGTAATATTACTGTGTAATATTGCATAGATTCACATTGCAATGACTGTTGTGATTTTAATATATATTGCAGCTCTGATCCTAGCTATATTACTGCTGATTTTTTTTTAAACATGTTGATTTGTTCAAAGGGAGTTTCGAGTTTTTAAAGTGAGGTTCTGTGGAGAGGCGAGAAGCAGTCAGTAGACGCGTTTCCACTATCGGTACTTCAGGGTAATTTAACCAAATCTTTTTCTGATGGGGTAATTGTTGCTGCATTTCTGTTAGCTGTTAGTTATTAACTGCTTCGCCAGCAACTCTTCTTATTTTTACAACTCTGGTTGCTTAGCAATGTCTGCTCATTTCCCTGTGAATTACAACCAATCAGCACGACTTAACCACAGCTCCCGCCCAGCGACTCAATTGGGCCATTCCTAGTACATAACCCCATACAGGTACTCCATTGGTTCCTGAAATGGCCCCGTCGGCCAGGCCCGATGAAGTGGAGACATGCGCATATCGGGAAGGTCCAGTCAAATTACCCTGAAGTTCCGATAGTGGAAACGCGCTTATGGTCTCCCCTGCAGCAGATTATCCTTTAAGAAAATTCAGCGTGGATAAACACAAACAACCTGAGATGGTGAAAAGGCTGGGTTGGATTTCTGTCGGCTTAAAACTTCTCCAATCCCAATAATTACATAACAGATCAGGCTAACTTTTGGAAACCTTTGTATCCTTGTTATTATATTTTGGACAATTGTTTAGTTAAAATATTTGGTTCATAATAAATTAAGTAAAGAATGTGTTGAAATACAGAATTTAGTTTAATTCAATTAATTTTGTTTACAAAGCAACAAAACATTACAAAAGTCATTAATGGACTTTTTTACAAGTTAAATGTCCACTTTAAACCTGCCGCACACGAGAGCAATCTGCTGAGCAAAAAGTCATTCGAGGCCGTTTGCTCAGCAGATAGCTTGCTGTGTGCGGCTAATTTTTGGTACGTTTTCTGCCTCACGAGGCGTTGAGGTAAAAATCAAACGGGTCTGATATTTTTACCACAAGACTTTGCATACTATCGCTACAGACATGCCGACGTGACATCTCCCCCTGATTTATAATGAAGCAATGCATTACTGTACCACCGTAAATGGGGGAGTGTCTGTAAATTAGCTGGTTCCTGGCTAGAATAATCAATATGCACATGAATGGAGCTAACCACAAAACCACCGCTGTGAACTTCTGCAGCGATCAATTGGCAGTTTTTGTTCTAAAGCGGCTACTGTGACGCTGTATACCCTGCATATATATACCCTGATGATCATAGCAATCACTTCAACGGCTATAAATGTATTTTATGTTACTTTATATTTTCATTGCAAAATGCCAAAGTGACTGCTGTGTGATGTTTTATAAAATGGCATTCATGTGTTCATATTCATCTTAAACTTTTGAGGCTGGAATTGTTTAAAGATGTCAGGTATCTGCCTTGGTCTTCGCCTCCATCTGACTTGCCTTCAGTGCTTTTTCCAATTTTCCTAACAGAGCTTAATAAAGGGTTGGTCTGTTGCAGGTATGATACTAACTGCTCATAACCTCTTAGCAAATCCTTTTTTTAAAAAGAACTACCATAAAAATGTAAGGGTGTTCCATCTTGGGCGCTTCGTGATTCAGATTCATTTACAATTCGGGTGCTACGATTTGATTATAAAACAATAATTTTGTTGTATATTTTTTCCCAATTAAGGTTTTCTTCTTCATTTGCATGGCTACTTTCATGGCTACTTTTCTACTCTTAAATCCATTCAGTTTCCAATAATTTAAGCATCCAAATCAATTGATGTCCTGTCTTTTAGTCTTTTAGTCATGTCAAACCACAAATAAACCAACAAATGTCCAAAATTCGTAATCATACCAAGGTCATATTTTCAATGAAAGCTAAATGAAATGTGTGTTGGCAATTTAAATATAATACAGGGTGACCCTATTTTGATTTCCATAAAAGAGGAAACTTGGTCCAATCCTTAAACACTTCATTTCTATTCTGTTTACTTAAAGAAGACCTTTGATTTTTACATATTTAAAGTATTCCTGCACGATGTGGTTCAAAAGAAAAATTAAATAAACTTCAGATCAGCTTTTACAAGTCAACCATTTCAGAAATTACTTTAAAATTTAAATAGAAATAATTAATTTTCTATATTAGAAAATAAACCTGTAACAATAATAGCTCCCTTTTTAAGTCATACAGGACAGAAATTACACAAAATCTGAAATCATATTCAGAGAAAATAAGTATTTTTCCTATTCAAAGTAATAGAAAATAAAAAGCAGCATTTTCCCAAAGACCCTTATATACTCCAGTCTTTGTTTTGTTTTTCGCTGTCAATGTAACACAGAGCCCCAAATTTCCACAGTTTTCATTGTTTTTGCATCAGTTTGTCCAATGGGATGTTTGCCGCCTGTCATACACAGAAACAAATTGGCCAGCTATGAGTACGGTGCTGTGCGCCACACAGTCCTGACGGGGATGGAATGAAGAAAATTTCCTTCGTGTTTCCTACTTAAAGCTACACCTGGGGTGGCGTCTTGTAAACATGAGCTGCCCTACGCTGCTCTTTGGGAGGACGCCCTGGTCAGCACCAATAAAGTGAACATGTCCGGGGAAAAGAAGATGTTGCTGCTAACATGATACACAACTAAAGTGCAAAATATTTGCTTTACTTTGTAAATTTTGTGCTGCATGGCTGAAACACTAGCTGCAGCAATGATGTTTCATCGGTCGTCCCCTAAAAATGTCAGTGCGGTACGCCGGACTTTTACGTTTTTCTCATTTAATTGTTATGAAAAATAATCGCTTTTTGAACACTTTTGAATTTCTATCGATTTTGCACGTTTCACATCACAATTAATCGATTTATGGTGAATCGGCACACCCCTAATAAAATGTAGATGATGCCCCTGAATGGTGGCCTGTGAGAGCATAAATAACTGCAGCATTTGTTCAGGGTTTCATTATAGACCTTAGAAGGTGCAGAAAACGGTTAGAGAATCTGTTCAGACAATGAATAAATGCAGCAGCTTCCATGACAAATACCTGAAATGTGCATTTATATTTGGTGTTGCTTTGTAGTCTTGTCCACTGACTTCCATTGTGTTGCTTTTTACTAACCCAACGATAGCACAGGAATACTGTAATACCTTGAATAGCTTTTATAAAGGCACAAAACTGGCTTCATCAACAAAGCTTAACATGCAATAAAGGACAAACTGGTTTGACCGAGCAGACCTCCTTTGTATTACTAGTTGTGAAATTCAAAAGCCAAGAAATTCATAAGCCAAGCTAAAATTAATGTAATGGAGTACAAAGACAAACAAGCTGCTGTTGTCTCTTGCCCTTTAATTTGTAACTGAATGTTCTACTATAATCTTTTGTTTAGGCTGCTGCACAGCAAAAGAACACTTTCTCTTTTTGTTGGGTACTCATTTCTGCTAAAACTCTTCAAACAGGACAAATTATGTTAGACAAATATATTATCTTTGCAATATCAGCGTGTGCAATAGTCATATAGGTAATGACTATTTGGAGTGCAGTAATTGTTGGCTAATATATTACAAGTGTTATGAACTTGCATTTTAATTGCTGAAGTATTATTTAACCAGTTAGACAGAGTCTCACAGCAGCAGATGCTCACAGTCAAACCAAATTAATCTGCCCAAAAAGGTCACAGAATGATGGAAGCTTAGATGAGAAAGAGAGGAAAGAAGAAAATAGTAATATGTCACAACTGATATTGTCATCGCAATATTTTCTAGCAGCTGTATTGAATATCCTTTTTTAGGTAGAAATAATGATATTGGAGTAAAGAATTGTGGTTTATAAAAGAATAAATAGTCTGTCTTCACAAACCGAAGCCAACCCTCATACAAGTCTAGATACTAACCCTTGTTTGCAAAACACACACTGAAATAGCCAGTTTGTAGAACCTATAATAATTCCATATTTATGCCATCTGTAGGAATCCAGGTATGTTGGTTGATTTCTCTACACTAAAAACATTTAAGCTAATACTTGGCATAACGGAACTGTTGCATAGTTTTGCTGTATGTAACTGATATCTATGAGTTCCTTATAACGACAGGTCCAAGCCATGTATGTAAATGCTTTGATGATGGCTGAAATTTGCATGATTAAAAACATTACAGGCAATAATAACAAGATTTTGTATGTTTCAGTCAGGAGGTAAAGTATTAGGTTGAGAACTGTATAGTTTGTGGTTTTATCAGATAGTAGAACTGTTGATGAATACTTGCTGTGATTAGTAAAGCAAAAAAGCAAGAGGAGAACTATTTTAATTCCCAGCTGTCATGGTAGCGGGCTTTTTCCTCCATTCAAACATTACTTAAAGTAGGACAGAGATAATCGAGAAAAACCTGGATAATTCTCATTTAACCTGTGAAGGTGCTTTAGATATTCCCAGCAAATCTGAACTCACTGAAGGAGATCTTTTCAAACCTATGCAGCTTCTAAGCAAAATAAAATGTATTGATTGTAATTTTCAAGACCATTTCAAATTTCTGTGAAGCTTCAACCTGCTATTTCTAATTTATCATCAAGAACTGTAATAGACAGCTATAATTAATATTCATATTGTCTTAGGGAATAAAATATGGTGGGATTTGCCTAATATAGCAGTTATAAGAAAGATAAGGAAAATACCGGTAAGTAAATCTAAAAAAAAGGAAATAAAATTATGAAGTTCTTTAGTGACTTCCTAGAAACCAACAAAGGGCTCTGTATATTTTCTTTCTAAACCACATTAGAACTTAATAAACATCATTATACTATCATTAAACAGAACCTAAAATGTTCCAAATTAAACAAAATTGAACAGCTGGATGTAGTTACTTGTAGTAGTATCAGTTAGCATTATAAAGGAAAGCTGTTGCCTATATTGATTAGACATATTTGTATTTACCGTCAAAGAAGCTGTTTATTTGTAGTATTTTATTTTTCATTTTGTTCTGACTAGGATCTCATCTAAAAAGAAATATCAAACTTTATTCTGACACTATAACATGCTTTATATTTAATAGCAATTTTGTATATCATAACAAAATTATTAGGGACACAATTTCTTTTCACAAACTGCTCCAGATTTTTTCAGAAGTTTTTAACATGGAAGCTAAAACTAAGGCATCTCTTAAATTATTCATCCTTTAGATGGCAAAATGAGCGGCTTTAAATAGCTAAGTCAAATGTGTATGTTTATTACCACTGCATTTGTCAGTAATTCAGTTCATGGAAGTATCAATTTACTGTATCGACTAAAGCACACTGATTAAGTCTGAAGATGCATCAATCAGGTTTTCCTGGCCAATACTGATTCCTGGTTTTCTTTGAAGTCTGCCCTGTCGATGTACAATTTTGGCTCACTACAGGCTCTTTGACAAAGTTATAAAATTGCAACGGGCAGTTGGTTCTTGGTGTGGTGATTGACTGAAATTTAATTAATTCGTTTTGATGCATTCAATGGGTAAGAAAAGGAAAATTTAAGTTTTTGTAGTTGCTGGTTACTGATCAGAGCCAGTCAAGTGAAATTGTCCCCGATTCCGATCTCTGACTGTCTGACTTTTGCGTTTCTTATGTTTCCAAGTATCAGTACTGACAGAAAAGTGAGACAAATGAAAGAAGAGAATATCACAGTGTAACTGGGACAGGTGCACCTTTGCACACACTGTTGGGCCTAAACATTGACATAAAGTGCGACTAAATATCTGTGATTAGGAGTGATGATGCTGGATAACAGTCAAGCAATATTATGTTAGTTTGATCTTTTTACAGAAAGAGCTGGCTGTATATATGCTTTGCAGCAGTGCAAAGTTATGTAACATGAGTGGATGAAAATGGCACAGCTGGCATTGACATGAACAGAATTGATTATCTCGATAAATGGAAAATGTTATGATTTGTTAATAGTTGAGCGTTAAAAAAAATATTATTTTTTTTGCTCCTTTTGTGTTTGGTTTATTTGGGGAGGGTCAAACCACTTCTGATTTTGTTCTTATAAATATTTCAGATTGCTGATTTCCTCCTCTGAGTCATACTATGAAGTCATGAAAAATATATCCATAGTTTTCATCTGTTCTTGAATTTCTTTAGATTGGGGCATGGCATGTTGCCTCTTTGCATCTTTTAGTCTACCGTATGTTGTAAAACAGGTTCCGATTAGATAATGTCTTTATTCTGCAGGTAAGACAATTCATGATTTAGCAAGGGGGCAATTAATGGATAATTAATTCATAAATAGTTGTCATTTTGAGTCTTTGCTAAGTTGTATGTATTGCCATTAAATGTTTGAAAAGGTTTAACAAACCTGGGAGTTACCTGGAGCTCCATGTCCAAACACCTCCTCTATAGAAGCATATTAAATGTTCTTTTTCTAAACAAAGTTCCTATCTTTAGTGTGCTTATTCAGGTCGTCAAAAATGTAACGAAAGAACAACAAACACATCCTGTTAGAGAAAACTGCAGACATTTTTTGCTATATTTTGTGACTAAAAAGGTGTTTTTACAGCTTTAAAGAGTGTTATACCAATAGTACTTTAAACAAATCTTACTATAAGATTTTCAGGTAAAGCTTTTTGGTAAATTATTATCTTAGTGGCTGAAATAATTTTGTTTTGCCTACAAAAAGCTGAGCTCCAGCTGTAGCATTGGAGAAAGTGGTGCTTTAATTTAGGTTGATCCTTTCATTCCCATATGTACTTGAGTCCTATTGGATAAGATGCCAATCTAACATGTTCTGTTAAGTTATTTTGCAACTTTGTAACTTAAAACTTGTCACTAATTTCAGGGTTCTCCAGGGTCCTAAAGAGCGCTAACGTTTTGCATTTCATTATTTGAATTTCTGCCTTAAAAAGTAGTTTTAAAAGTCCAGCTCTTCTATATTAGGTCTTAAACTTGAATGCCCATTTTATTAATTGCTTCTGTTTGCCTTTTTTATGCTGGCTGCATTGGAGCAGACTGTGCATCCCATACTTGCATCGCAGCAGTTCCAGCACAGCTCTCTTGCTCTCCTAGCTCTTCTGTTGCATGAACTCAGCCTAAACCCTCAAATTTAAGCGACAAATTGAAAAGCACCAAAGATGGATTTTATAGTCAAGCGGGAGTGTTTTGCTCATTTTAACAACTGGATGTTTGCCTCACACAATACAGCTAAGAATTATTGTTTAATTTTGATGCTGATGTGAGTTTATTGAACTCTGTTTATGCTGCTCGGTTTAAGTGCTTCAGCACAGATGCAGTCATCAGTAGCAGCACACAAGATCCACACTAGATCATGGACACAGAGTCTTAGATGCATAGACAGACTATTTCTCTCTAATAAGAATGATCAAAGCATCAAACAGACAGAACTCATCTTACTGATGCACTCCTTTAGTTTAGTTGTGAATTTCTACAGATCTCCGGTCTGAAATCAGCAAAATCCAAAACTGTATTTAGCTGTACTGCTTTCTTTTTCAGTATTTCTCCTGTAATTTCACATTTGAATATTAGCTGCCGTGTTTTCCGATTTTCTATGCAATTTCTTTTAGGGATGCACCGATCCACATTTTTCACTCTCGGTACCGATATCAATATCAATATCAATCCAATACAATAAAAAAGCGCTGTATTACCTAACAAACTATTTCTCACTAAAACTTGTGAAATTTTTATAAACATAAAACAGACAAATGTACTGATTAAACATTTATTTTAAAACTGCACAGGTACAGTTATCTTAAATAAACCAACAGCTTCACATGGTTTGTCAAACATGTAAAAAGGAACTTTACCTTGCTTAATTGGTGTGGTATAACACTCATTATAAAATAAATAAAGAACCTCAAACCAAGAATAGTAGCTTGACTACTTTGGTCAAACATTAAAAAGAAAAAATAGGAACATATACTCTTTCAAATCATTCAGTCAGTACAATTAGGAATGTAAAATAAATAAAAGAGCTCAAATTGAGGGGGAAATAGCTGCACTAGCTTGGTTGGCAGATACTAAAAATAAACAAAAATCTGCTCTTTCCAGTGAGTTGTTGCAATAGGGCAAAAACATTAAACATCCATTATAAAATTAGCTTAACAAAATCAACTTCACTAGCTAGCTTGGTAAACAACAAAAAAAACAATCAGAGATAATCCCAGCTTGTCTAGTCCCCCCCCCCCCCACACATACCACTCACTGTCAGTGATCTGATCATGCAGATTTCTCAAGCTCAGGCTTAAGCATCAGCGGAAGGTTTTTGTTTAAGAAAGCAAGCATTTCTGCTCTGAGCTGTGTGTATTTCGCTTCTCATCCAGGATGGTGGAGACTGTGCTGAACAGCCATTCACTTTTAACACTAGTGCAGGGTGCACAGAGGTACTTGAAGGCGGCGGCAGCAAGGCCAGGAAACCGCTGCTGGTTGACTCCCAAGTATTTGTATGGATCATCTGTGGCAGGAATAGTTTCTTCTGTAAAATATTCATGTCTTCAAGTCTACCTCCAGTTCCTTAGCTAGTCCATTTTTCTCATACTTGGCAGAGTCTGTACTGGTGAATAATCTGAATAATAAACATTGGTTACTGTTAGACTAAACAAAAGTAAAACTTTTCTAAATAAAATAAAAAAGTTAACACAATAACACATGCAGTTATTTTTATTTATAATTCAAATATAAATTGTTAGTGTTCTTAAGATGTGTTTACTATTTATCTGTTCAAAGTCATAACATCTATCCGAAAGAGTGAAAAACTTACAAAGACATCAAAATGTTTAACTGAACTATTAATTTATTGAGTTCCAGATGTGCTGTAATATGTTTAGAGTTTCACCTGTCTGTATCACGGGTCCAGCAATGTAGAAAGTGCATACAGAGGTTCATCTTCCACAGTGCCAAAGTGTTAGTCAACAGCTGCTTGGAGAGTCTTCTTCATGGTTTTTATTCCAGAGTCAGGCTCGGTTTCCATGGAGAGGAGACGTTTGAGAACGGTGATACTTGGGACAACATCAGCGATGGAGGCTGTGGCTGTGCTCACCTTTTTTGCAAACTCCTCAAACGGTTCAAGACAGTTCATTATTTTATCAAGCAAAGCCCACTGGCTTGCCGTGGGTATTAAGGGCAGCTCATGGTCAGCAGAATAAGCACACAGCGCTCGCTTCTGTTCAGTCAGACTCTCTACCATGTAGTAGGTACTATTCCACCCCGTTTTCCACCTGGATGTCCTGCAGCTGTGATTATGCTAGTGGAGAATGTTTAAAGTGTCCGACAACCTGTCTTGCACATGCAACCCCATCGCTCACAGCAGGTAGTGTGACAGGAGACCCTCGTTGATTACGAGCTGCATTGTATGTGCAACACAGCCAGACACTATGGACCTCCGTGTTGTCCATTGCTTTTCTCATGTTGCTAGCGTTGTCCCTCATAATCACGTGGGTTTTGCTCAACGGAATTTGCCACTTTTGTCCTTCAGGTTTGCTGCAATCGCGTCGCTTGTGTGACCCACAAAAATTTGTTGCATTTAACATAGTGCTGTGTGGCACAAAACTGTCATCCAGCCAGTGTGCTGTTAAACTTAGAAGTGACATGGGGAAACGTCAGAGCTCCAGACATCTGTAGTGAAACTTGTCGCTTTGATAGCTTTTATTTCCTCTAAATATGTGTTTGCGCACATTACAGTGCAGTTCAGGTAGAGCCATCTCAGACAAATATTTTCGGCTTACCATGTCGTAACGTGGCTCCAGCTGGTTACTTAGCAGCTGGAATCTCTTATCTGCAACAACCGAGAGCGGCTGCCCATCCATGACGAGGAAGTTCAGTATCCTCTCCGTGATTTTTGTTGCGTGCACACTATTAGGTGGAAACTTTTCACCTCTTTCTTTCATCTCCTTCAAAGTCAACTGCTTCATGTCGCCTCCCTTTTGTTTATTTCGTTGAACTCCGCATACTCTTTGGGGTGAAATCTTTGTAGATGCTTGATCAAATTGGTTGTGTTGTAGCTTGACGTTTTACTACGGCCTCTCGGAACATTTACTCCACAAGTATTGGACGTAGCAGTGGAATGTGTTGGCTGAGGTAGTGTGAAAAAGTTCCAGATAGCTGATCCTTTTGCTCGCTCCATTTTGAAATAAATGTGAGCCGCTTTGCACGCACATCATAGAATTAGACTGAATAGATCTGTTTCTATAGATCAGGCCCATCATCACCAATACTCGATCTAGAAAAGAAATAAAAGATCTAGAAAAGAAATTTAAAAAATGCTGCAGGAATTCATAATAAATAATTGTTTAGATTAAGTAAAATGTTTCTTCTGAATTCTAAAGATGTCTCAAGAAAACCTATGTTATTGTCCTCTGAAATTTACCTATTTCTTTCACATTATGCTCTACAAGCTCTTTTATTACTGGAAACTGTATTATTGGAGGTATGCTGAATGTTGGTAAAACATATCAATAACTATAATAAAGTGTACGGTATACTTTGCTATAGACGAAACATATCAAGATAGCATCACACGTGTCATAAAACAAACATGTAACACACAAGCTAATAAGATTTGTTATTATTATTTGTGATTTATAAAAGTTTTAAGGTTAAATCACCATCAGTCATCTTAAAATGTTTTAAATTTAACCTGCTTCAACTTGCAGAAACAGCCAGTAATTATTTTTTCTGGACCTCTGATCCAACTAACAGCAGCTTTTGGTTATGGATCACTCAATGTTTGTTGTACAAACTAAATAACAATTTGTTCAGCTCAGTCCCTGTCCCAATTCTAGTCCTGTTCATTTACCGGTTTCCAACAGGCAATTTTGTTGTTTGAAAAAAAAAAAACTAAACTAAATACAAATGTCCAGTTTCCTTAGCATTGCAGCAGCTCACTCCCACAGGCAGTTGGTTTCAGCCATAAAAAAATGTTATTTCTTGGCTGTGAATAGTTATACAAGTTGTGATGCATATTAAACATTTTATAAAACAGCTTTTTATTGTCCTAGACCCAATTATAATAAAATAAAAACTAATGAAAAGCCAGATTCTCTCAGAGGGGGTTACACTTTTAAAATGATTTAGCTTAAAGCCTTTCAGGCAGTTAAAAAATAAAAACATCAGTACACATGGCTTTCATCTTTAGCATCCTTATTAAACCACCATCCTGTCATTTTGTAACGTCATCTAATGTGCCCAAAATTACTTTGAATTATGTGATTGAGAATAAAATTAGACTCTTCTAAAAAAGTTATGCCTTTTTTCCCCTTTTTTTGGGGGAGTGTTGAGTTGGGACAAGAGTTGCTTTTTTTAACCTTTATCTTAAAAAAGGTTTTATGAAGATGAAATCCATAAAAGGAAGGTCTTCTTTAGTTTATTTAACAAACTGTCATTTGAAGCTTGTGAAATTACTGTTAAAAAAATTTGGGTTTTATTTTTAGGGCGGGGGGATCCACACTCGTTACTAATCACGTCACCTCATTTTGAAGTTCCATCTTTATCATCTACAGTCTGGGCTTGTGTCTTTATAGGCAGTAGGGATGGATATCGTTAAGGATTTATCGATACTACTACTCTTAACGATACTCCTTATCGATCCGGTACTTTATCGGTATCCTTATCGGTACTTTTTTTTTGAAAGACTAAAACAAAAGGGGAGAAACACAGATAATGAACTGTAGTTTAAGAAAAAAAAAATTTAAACTTAGATAAGAAGGAAGCTGTTGTTCAAAATATCCAGCATTTATTAATTGTAAGAATGAAATGGCAAACTTATGTCCATGCTTCACGTGTTTGCTTTGCATACAAACATACATACCTGTTGTATCTGATTCAGGGGTTGTTGTTGCTGCAGCACTCAGGCGGTCAAACACCGTGCATCTTTCGGTTTGTAGTTGGTGTATTTTGGCAAGGTGTTTGGTCAAATTACTAGTGTTCCCGCCTTTGCAAGCAAAGCTTTTATTACATATGTGACAGCGTGCAGTGTATCTGTATGGCCACTGCGTCCCCGCAGCGTGTGCTTGTTAAGGAGGAGTGGGCTGCAATACAGTGTTTGGCTTGTTTATATCTCCCGCAAAACATGAATACGACCTTAATTTTACCGTTAAGAGGACCGATGAGGCTGAAGCTTATCGGTCCGGGTGGACCGTCAGAATCAGCCCTGGGGCCAATTTAATACCGGGTTTTGGTACCCATCCCTAATAGGCAGTGACTGAGGTTAAACTAAGGACCTTTGTTCATGTTTGTGCTTCATGATCAACTTTTCTAAGTGATCAGATATTTATTACATTCATAGAAACGTTAAACAGTTTTAGTTTGCTAGAAAGATTGGCATGAAGATTGTATGAAACTGCTTAACACTTAACAGGATGTTTTAAGATTCCTGCAAGGTCTTACATATTTTAAGGAAGTTTGGCTTGAAGAGGAATTTTGTTTGATATTGGAGATATTTAATGAAATTAGATAACCCATCATCAAGCAACTGTTGTTGAGGTTGTTGTATGGTCGAAGGCTTTGAAGTTAGATCACCTATGTGTAAAAGCATTGTGTCACAGGCTGCATCTGAAAAACAACAATTGAAGCTGACAAAGTTAATCCTAACTTGTTTAACTGTTAAAGTAAAAATAAAAAATACTATTAAATGACTTTTTATAGAGGTCTTAAATTTTAATCATAATTATCTTAAATAGGTCTTAGTCCCAAATTGTATTTACTGAAATGTGCCAAAACCCTGTAAATTACTTGGTAGTATTTGGCCACTTGTAGATGTCATTTAGCAAGGTAATTCAATGTGCTTTACATGATTAGGGGGTGAAATAAAAATAGCAGTAAAACACAGAAAAGCATATATAGTAAAAACAGCAATAAAGCAAAAAGCAAACACAAAACATATGATACATCAAAGCATTACTCAAAGGCAGCTCTAAACAGATACATTTTTAGTTGTGATTTAAAAGAACTCAGTGTTTCAGCAGCTTTGCAGTTCTCTGGAAGTTTGTTCCAGATTAGAGGAGCATATAAACTGAAAGCTGCTCCTCCATATTTGGTTCTGATTCTAGGGATGTTTAGTAGACTGGAATTAGAGGACCTGAGTGGTCTGGGGGGGTTGCTATAGTAACAGTAGATACTTCAACATACTTTGGTGCTAAGCCATTCAATGATTTATAAACTAGTAAAAGTATTTTGAAGTCTATTCTCTGAGCTACAGGGAGCCAGTGTGAGGACTTTAGAACTGGGGTGATGTGTTCTACTTTCCTGGTTCTAGTGAGGACGCGAGCTGCAGCGTTCTGGATCAGCTGCAGCTGTCTGATTGACTTTTTAGGCAGACCTGTGAGGATGCTGTTGCAGTAATCAATCCAACTAAAGATAAACACATGAATGAGTTTTTCGAGGTCCTGTTGCGACATCAGTCCTTTAATCCTAGAAATCTTCTTCATCTGATACAAGGCTGACCTTGTTGTTGCCTTTATGTGACCCTGGAATTTCAGGTCTGAGTCCATAACTACACCTAGATTTCAGGCCTGATCAGTAGTTTCTAGCTGCATTAACTGAAGCTGTGTGCTGACTATAGTTCCTCTTTAGGTCCAAAAGTAATTACTTCTGTTTTGTTTCTGTTCAGCTGGAGAAAGTTATGGCATTGATTTGCTCAATGCATTTACTTAGGGTTTGGATGGGTTCAAAGTCACCTGGTGACATCGTAATGTAGGCCTGAGTATCATCTGCATAGTTATGCTAGCTAATCTTATTGGTTTTTGTAATCTGGGCTAGTGGGAACATGTAGATATTAAATAAGAAGCTGACACCACATGTGATTTCTGTTCGTTCTGATGAAAAGTTTCCTATTGAAACAAAGAAGTCGCTGTTCTTTTGGTAGGACTCAAACCAGCCAAGTACTGTACCAGAGAGTCAGACCCAGCTCTCCGGTCGTTCCAATAGTATATCATGATCAACAGTGTCAAATGCTGTTGATCATGACAGCATTTGATCATGATTAAGGACAATTATTTTTAATCGGCTCCTCAACCTTTTTTTAAAGCCTCAATTATTTCTGTCATAAATCGACAGCCATGCAACTATTTGATTATTTGATTTTTCATGTGCAAATTTGTTCATGGTTATAGATTTGCACTTTGAATTTTCTTTTTACAAAAATTTTAAAAATTAAGGTTGATTAAATGCCAATAAAAGCAACATTAATCCAGTTTTTCCATAGATATTTTACACACTTGGAAGAATAATGAATTTTATTCTTGTGGGCTTAATAGAGAAGATCAAGGTGTAATATTTATGCCAAGCCTGACTTTGTTGTTTTATTTGATGTGATTGTTGCCTTTTAACTTATTAAGGCATTAAAAAACACAACAGTTCCTTTATATTTTTTTCAAAACACTTTAACGTGAATAGTTTGATAGAAATTTCATACATTTCAAAAGCTGAGCTTACTGGACATATTTTATTTCATATCACTTATCTCACTTTAGAATTTATAGAAAACAGGAAAATAAAAAAATATTCAGTTCTCCAGCTGTGCTCTGGCTCCATCTAGTGGCTGATAGCAGAATTTTAAATGGGAAGGTCTGACAGCTGGCATTAGCCTACTGGACTAAATATTATAGACAGAGTAGAAGTTTTGAATATAAACCTCAGTGAAGTTATTAAGTATAAAATGGAGAAATTAAGAGCAGTGCCACCTCAGTCAACCATAATGTGAAACTGTTCATGGATTTGGACGTAAACAATGTGTATCTAATCTGATGTTAGTCTATTTAATTCACTTAAATTTTTTCAGTATTCAATCGTGGTGTACATTTCTGTGGAGAATATCACAGCCTTCAAATTATGTAAAGGTCCATGGTTGATCCATAAATCTATACAGATTTGTGGATAAAAGGTTATTGGACCCTTTTAATTAAATAGCCTGATTTATCAAAACACTATGTCTAAGACAGCTCCATGACATTTAAGTGTTATGTGGTAGTTAATTTATATTTTTACAACATAGCTCCTGCAGCAGCATAAAATCAGAAGAAATCTCATTAAATTAATTTCAGTGTTAGACCTTAAAATGTGTTAAATACTTCCAGGTTTTCAATCATAGGTCAGAAATTTCATTTAGCAGTTTCTTGAACTTGCATGTTAATTCAATGATGGCTTCCTTTCTGATTAGTTTCCCTCACCTTGCCAAAGTAAAATATCCCCCACAGCATGATTCTGCCATCACGTTTCATCATGGTTTTATTGGTGTTTTCAGGGTAATGTGCTGTGTTTGTTTCTGCTGCGCAGGGTAGAAAGTTAGTTTGGTCTCATTTGGCCAGAACAGCTTCGACATGTGTTCTTTAAGCTGAATGTCCTATAGTTAAGTTTTGGGATTTTATATTTATATATAATGTGTGTGTGTGTGTGTGTGTGATTCACATTCTTAAATTTTTATCATAACAGTCTAAAAGTGTCTTAGATTGTGTTCTTTTTTTTCTTTCAACCACCATTTTATTTTTTACTTTTATGAGCGTACCAGATTATCTTTTCAAGGAGAACAGACCAGTGTCCATGGCTGTGCAGCTTCTCTTGTGTTTTTATCCGTTAATAGCTTGATTTGACTTAGGTTTAGCTTTATGGTCAGTATTGCTTTGTAAAAATGACATACTTTCACAGTGGAGCTGTATGGTATATTTATAATATTTTGCTGTTGCAGTAACAGTATTTGCGATAGTAATATTATTTCAAAGGACTGTTTTGATTTGTTGGCTTTTACCTTCCAAACGTCAGAAATTCAAACCTGCATGGGAATAATATAGTCAGTCTGTTTGGTGGAGTCCCGCTGCAATAGATTCCCACATCTGACATAAATGGTCAGTATGCTTCAGTCCGAGAGTTCTGTTTTCGCTATTATGACAAGTGAATGAGTGAGGAATATGTGAATTTACTGCAACTGATACAATATTCACAATAATGACGCCGTTGCATTATTTCCTAATATCAAGGAACCCTATTTCACAATACTGGTTGTGTCAGTAAATATCTTCATGTAATTATTATTGGTCTGCGGTTTGATGCATTGTTGACTCACTCTCTGACGTTTCTGGATCAAGTTCTGGGGATTTGCTGTTTGGAGTTTGTGCTTTTCTGGTTATTTAATGTTCACCAGACTAAGCTTCTGCTCCCCCACTCTTGCCTTGAGAAGCTGTGCCAGTAGACACCACTTTTAAAGTAATTGAAAATACTTTCTTTTCTTTCAGTTCTACAAGCATGTCGTCCAGAGTGTAGAAAAGTTCATTCAGAAGGTAAGTTAAGTTAATAATTAGGATCTGTCTGTCATGTCTGCAAAATTTGAAATTTTTGCTAAAAAAATTTTTATTTAAGCTAATTTATGAAATGGCTTTTCATGGGATATTTTAAATGCATTTTTTATTAGAGAGCAGTTGCATTCTATCTACTGTGATTTTGAGGCAGTGGCTATATTGTTTGTAAATCTTATCCTTCTGCAGAAGATGTGTAGATGAATCCTAAGCATTAGTGTTTATCTCATGGATGTAATTTGTGCTTTTAAATTGGTCTCACGTAGTTTTCTTAAGTTATCAGCAAATAGTTTGAGTATTTATATGAAATGTCTATGGTTTTCCTTTTTTTAATAGTGAGGTTGTGTTTTTCCCACAGTGCAAGCCAGAATACAAAGTCCCTGGGCTGTATGTAATCGACTCCATTGTCAGACAGTCCCGCCACCAGTTTGGGACAGAGAAGGATGTTTTTGCCCCACGTTTCAGCAAGAACATCATCACAACGTTCCAGCACCTTTATCGCTGCCCTTCAGATGACAAGGTCAGAACATTTTTATAGGTTTTTCTGTTGCTTAGCTTCAGTGCCCCTCCATTTGCTCTGGTTAGTAATGATATAATTGAACTTCATGTTGAAGAACTGTTTTCAGGCCTCTGCTGTTTATTTAATTACAGTTGTTTGTTTTACTGGAGCAGTGAACAATATAAATTAGCCAAAAGGCTATTTGGGGTCTATGGTTACATTTTACTTTTGAAGTGGAGCCGCTGGTTACCACTGCTTTAAGTGGGCCGCTACGCAACAGTACTCAGTACCACCACTTCTAAAAATAGCTCTTTAGAGTTCCACCACTTTTCCGAGCGCTGAGAACGTTCTCACAGAGTCCCGGTACGCTCATTAGTGCGTCTGTTGTAATCCTTTTGCAAGCTCCCCTCTCGAATTCTCAGAACCGTTCACAACGTGCAGAATAGCAGAAGATTGTCTGTCCTGTGATGCATTGCACACCTGTGGTGCATCCAAGGAACGTTCAAAATGTATCTTTAGTAACTTAGGATATTTAAAACGTATAACAAAAAACACAGAAAATAATACCACAAGCGCTAAACTTCTGTTTAATGGCAGTTGGTAAGCAATGTTCAATGCATACTAAACATGCCACACTTATTTTTTACAATGTACTAAAAACCCACTATATTCTCTATTAATTTCATCTTTTCGGCCTGAGGACCAATTTTAACACCAGTCCACCCTGGCTCAAAACAATATTTTTCATTATTGAATCAACTTTTTGTTGAAAGTGTGCTATACAAATAAAATTGCCTTGCCTTTCCTTAATAGCAAAGCTATAACTATTTTGGTTCATAAGAATAAAACATTATTTTTTTCAAGAAGTTAATATTATTAATATATGCCGATACTTTATTTTTGACACTGTTTCTAATGTTTATCTACAGCTGTATGTCAGTGCCTGTGTGACATTTAAGACATGTGGCTTAGATTCTGAATTGCTTTTTTGTCAATACTTTTTGTAAAGAAAAATATCTAGATATATATAGAAAATCGGATATCAGCTGAAAAATTATCGAGATATAACTTTTGGTCCATATCGTACAGCCCAATAGGGATAAAATTATAACGATTGGCTTTATTGTCCTCAATAAACTCTAAGCAGGATGAAGCCTCAAACATAATGTATTCTGTTTGAGGTGAATCTTTGCTCTTTGTACTGTACTGTTATGTCACAGTCATTGCTTTCCTCTGTTTTTGGTGTACTCAGAGTAAGATAGTTCGAGTCCTGAATCTGTGGCAGAAGAATGCCGTCTTCAAGAGCGACATCATCCAGCCTCTGTTGGACATGGCCGCAGGGATTCCTCCACCTAGTGCTACTCCTGTCCTGCCCAGCAGTGCTTCACAGATCAATAACGCTACACCTGGTGAGTAAAAGCACACGCACATAGAGTAAAAACACATATCAGATAACTTCTGACATCAATATTTACTCTTCTCTGTCTGTTCAGGCACCCCAGCTACGCCCGCCACTCCTGCAAATATAGTCCAGGGTCTGCCTGACTGGGCCTCCCAGATCACAAACACAGATACTGTTGCTGCTGTTGCACAGATCCTGCAGAGTCCCCAGGGGCAACAGGTTAGTGGATTAGGTCTACCAGTTCCAACTGTAAATCACTTTTAGTAAAGCAGGGCACCACAGCAGTATGTAAAAGTTTACAGTTTTATCTGCTCTGGAAAAAGGAGAGAAGAGAACATTTTGGTTTCTTATTTTATTGTCTGAAAGTTATCCATCCATTTGTGTGTCTGCCCATCATTTAAAATCCATCCATTTGTCCATTCATCCAGTCTTGCAGGCGCCATCTTTAAAGCCAGACCACTATTAGAATGTCAGCCATGAATTCATAGAGAAGTTTGGTATTTATGCTTCGAAAGGTCAGAGAAAAACATGGAAGTTAAGAACAGTGGAGCACTTTGGAAAAGAAATGAAAGAAATACCAAGTATATTCTACTTCAAATAAAAAGAGGACATAGAAAGTTACATGTAACAACATTTCATATGCATACAGATTCAGATTTTTTACAAAAACAACATTTTACAAGTCACACTTGATATAAAATGTGTATTATCTGCTACAGCTTCAGCAACTGGTCCAGAGTCTGCAGATGCAACAGCAGAAGCCCCAGCCATCCCTGCTGCAGGCCTTGGATGCTGGCCTAGTGGTACAATTACAAGCTCTGACAGCTCAGCTTACTGCTGCTGCTACAGCCAACAGCCTCAACCCCCTGGAGCAAAGGGTCTCCTCTTTTAATAAGGTAACACTGCAGTCAGCAATTATTGTTGTCTTCTTTTGAGTTTGCCAAGTTTTGCTGATGTGATTACTGTATTTTATTGCAGAAACTCTTGGGTTCTTTTGACTTTGGGAACGATTCAGAACGCAATGAGGAATCTAAAAAGGACTCCTCATCTTCTCAGCTGTAAGTTCAGAGTGCTTAATTCTGTTGATTTCTGTTTCGATAAAAACTTTCCAGAGATAATCCAGAGACCTTTATTCAATTGCACGTCAAGTCTTTGTGTTAAATGAAGCTGCTGTTCATTTCCAGGCCCATGGTATCTGAGTCTATCAACAACTCACTTTTTCATCAACTGGCTGAGCAACTACAACAACAAAACCTGGAACAGTTTCAGAAGCAGCTGCTAGAGCACCAGCAGAAGGTGAACCACAGCCAAACAGAGACCATTGATCTCAGAAAATGGGCTTGTTTATTACTCTGTATAAGTGCATCTCAGTAAACTAAAACATAATTTAAAAGTTCATTTATTTCACTAGAGTTAAAAAATATGTATAAATTTTTTTCATTACAGAGAAGTGTTTATTTTTAATGATTTGATGATTTCTCATAGCAAATAAAACCCAAAAAGTTACGTTTGTTCTGAGATTAAAATAAAACGGACTATTTTTTGACATAGTACCAGGTTGGTTTGGATAGCTTTTTTTCTGTTAATAATCAAAATCATCATTTCAAAACTGCATTTTGCATTTACACTGGTCATCTTGATTAGTCTGATATTAAAACTTGTTTGATCTGAAACATTTGTGACCCAAAAAGAAAGAAAACGGAAGAGATAAAAATACTTTTCACATCACTATTTATGAGTTTGAATTTTTAAGTTGTTTTACTGAAATAAATATTTTAATGTTTATATTTTAATTTCAAATGCGCCTGTCTAGGATTACAGTGCAGAAAAAATAATTAATTTCTATTCTCTGTTTTCTTGGGAAGTTTTATAAAACAAATGCTCTTGGTTCCTCTAGGCCATGAACATGGAAGGGCAGGACTCAATCTTTGGGCAGGAAAACTCTGTTGCAACCGCTCAAACCAGCGCTCAACCACAGCTTCCTGAGCCAGAGAACAAGATGGACGACTCCATAGACAACCAACAGCAGGTACTTGGTTTTAACAGCAACCTGATTTTTTCAAATTATGGTTAATTGTTTTTGCTACTTTAATTTTAAATACTCGTTGACTTTCCAAGGATATGGATCTGGATGAGGGCCCTGAGGGAATGGAGGAGGAGATCTTTGAAGCAGAGGAGAAGAAGACCTTAAGCACACGTTCTCGCACACATTCTAGGTCACGCTCCAGGTAAGCCAGTTTTTTGTTCTGGCTTTGCTGTACATGGTCTTTAGCCTTGTTCAAAGCCTTTTTTATTTTTAGAACGCATGTATTTGAAAACTTCAAACGCATGCCTCTTAGGCTCTCCACAGTTACTTTAAATAACATTGGCCTAAAAGGATATAGAATTGAGCCAGTTTTAGATATAAAGGTGGTATAAACGAATAGATTAAGCTTGTTTTTTTCTTTGTATATTTCATGCTAGAATTTCCTACACATATTGTTTTACAAGCCTGAATTATTGTGGATAAATAAAAAATGAGTTTGGAAAACTAATTATTCCTTCAAATAATATAAAAATTCATATTTCAAGAAAGATGAAAGGCTTAAACATTTTAGATCTGTATTTAGATTATTGGCTTTTTGGTTTCTGAATTGGCTTTCGGACCTAAAGAGTAACGATCAAGAGTCAGCACACAGCTTCAGTTAATACAGCTAGAAACTACTGATCAGGCCCGAAATCTAGGTGTAGTAATGGACTCAGACCTGAACCTCCAGGGTCACATAAAGGCAATAACAAGGTCAGCCTTCTATTACCTGAAGAACATTTCTAGGATGTTCAACAAGGACCTTGAAAAACTCATTTTTGCGTTTATCTTTAGTCTGATTTAGGGCTGGGCGATAAATCGATTTTATCGATTAATTCGAATTTGCCGTTTAAGAAGATTTATTTTTGGGAAAATCGAGATTTTGCACACAACTTTGAATTCAGGTAGACTCCCAAAGGAGATATTAAAATAAGAGTTTAAAAAATAGATTCTGCCATTTGTTATTTCTGTTTAAGAAAGTAAAGGGAGAAAGAAAAAAAATCGATTAAAATCGGAAATTGTATTTGGTGTGAAAAAAATCGGAGATTTTATCTTTAGACCATATCGCCCAGCCTTAGTCTGATTTATTACTGCAACAGCGTCTTCACAGGTCTGCCTAAAAAGTCAATCAGACAGCTGCAGCTGATCCAGAATGCTGCTGATCGTGTGCTCACTAGAACCAGGAAAGTAGACCACATCACCTCAGGTCTAAAGTCCTTACAATGGCTCCCTGTAGCTCAGAGAATAGACTTCAAAATACTTTTACTCATTTATAAATCATTGAATGGCTTGGCCTGCGATGGACTGGCGACCTGTGCAGGGTGTACCCCGCCTCTCGCCCTGTCACTGCTGGAGATAGGCACCAGCCCTGCTGCAACCATGCATAGAATTGACAGGTACAGATAATGGATGGATAAATGGCCTGGCACCAAAGTATCTTGAAGATCCGCTGTTACTATACCAACCCACCAGACCACTCAGGTCTACTCAACATCCCTAGAATTAGAACCAAATATGGAGAAGCAGCTTTCAGTTTCTATGCTCCTCTAATCTGAAACAAACTTCCAGACAACTGCTGCTGAAACACTGAGTTCTTTTAAATCACAATTAAAAACTTATCTGTTTAGACCTGCGTTTGAGTAATGTTGTCATGTATCATATGTTTTGTGTGTCTTTCATGCTTTATTGCTGTTTTTACTCAATCCTCAGTTCATGTAATCTTTTTAAGTGTCATATGCTTTGCATGTGTTTTATTGTTATTTTTATATTATCCATATATCATGTAAAGCACCTTGAATTACCTTGTTGAAAGTGTGCTATACAAATTAAATAACTTTGCCTTGACTATAGTTTTGTCAAACTGCTTGACCAGCATTGTTTTAGGGTACTTACTGATAAAGTACAAACTCATTAAAAAAAGACAATTTTGCTGTCTTCTTGCCTTTATATTCTTTCACTTCTGAGTTTTAAAGCAGAATGAATGTTCTTGTTGTTGAACTGTGTTTCGCTCAGTCTTGGAATTCCTGTTGCTTAACTTTTTTTTTATATAGAAGTTATCAGTCAGAAACTGTCATTGAAGGGATGTAAATGTAGATAATTCAATGTTCTAACTTTTAACTGATCTGAGTTTCTCCAGATGCCAAAAAAAAAGGAAATTACCCTTAAACACACTACCTAATCGTAACCCAGCTTCAGTATTGTGGTGATTTGTGGGAGAAAGGGGAACAGATAATAAAACCCAACTAGACAAATGTGTTGTATCCCAAAAAAATTAAACTGAGTCTGGAATTTTGAAATAAAAAATATTATAAAAACCCTGCATGCAATTTCCTTAAACAACTTTCCCAGAAGAATGGCAGTAATGGTAAAAAGGATAATTTGTTTTGTTAGGTTGCAGATACTTAATGCAAATTTAGTAAAAACTGGTTTAGATGCTGAGAATAAGTTATTTCTTTGGGATTTTATTGCAAAGATTATAAAGCATTATTTCGGATAAATTATTTGAAAAAAAAAATAAAAAAAATTATTTTGTCCTGCCCCAGATCTCCCAAGCGTAGAAGATCCAGGTCCCGCTCCGGCTCACGGAAACGTAAACATCGCAAGCGATCGCGCTCCCGCTCCAGAGATCGAAAGAGGAAGTCATCGCGGTCTTACTCTAGTGAAAGACGGGCCCGGGAACGAGAAAAGGAACGGCAGAAGAAAGGATTACCACCCATACGATCCAAGACTCTTAGTGGTAAATATAAATAATTTTGGGTTGGTGCTGAACCTTATAATTGCATTTCTTGCACAGGCTTATGTTATTGTTTTTTCCACTTTTTTGCACCTAGTGTGCAGCACAACACTATGGGTGGGCCAGGTGGACAAAAAGGCCACTCAGCAAGACCTCACCAATCTGTTCGAAGAGTTTGGCCAGATTGAGTCCATCAATGTAAGTAGACCTCTGTCCTTGTGCCACTCTAATGTAATTGGGTAATTATATCAGTCGGCTAAAGTCAAACGGCTCTTAATGGTCTGACACTATTGTTTTCTGCTTAAACACATTGATTGTTTTTCCATATTATTTCTGTATTCTGTGGTGTGTTTATTTGTTCACATTTTAACATCCCATCCTATGTACAGGATTTCTACAGGGTCTTCAGTCTTACATACAAATGTTTTAAGTTAAAGTCTTAAATACCTCCAGATTTCTGTACGCCTCAAATTACATTTGGTAACAAGTTAAAATTGTACACATATTCATTCATTAGGGTTTTTTTTTCTTTAAAGCTACATTGTTTATTTTTCTGAGTTAATTCTTAGCAAAAACCTCTTTGTTCTTTCAAAAATATGTGCTCATAGATGTGTAATTACTTCCACCTACTAATGAAAGTGTTCTTGTAAGTGTAGAATCGGCTATTCAGAATACACACGAGGCAGGTGGTGCTGGAACATAATATTCAGTTGATTAGTCATATAGAATTTCAGCGCTAGATGGAAGCAGATCTTACACAATGTACCTTTAAATTCTTTCATTCATTTTAATTTGTTGAGAAATGTAGACTCATTCGTTAGGCTTGTTGTAGTTCTGTCTAAAGAAGTTAGGGATTATTCTACAATTGACAGAATTAGAAGCCCAGACATTCACACCCTTCTGCTATTTAAACTGGCTATGTTATTTATTTATTCATGCATTGGCTAGTGTCTTGTAAAGTCGTGTTTTGTAATTCATGCAGGTCTTATTTGTAAACCATGAGAGCCTTGTTAAAAGTCTAAAACCGTGCATGTAACGTAATTTGTGTCTTCAGATGATCCCTCCCAGAGGCTGCGCCTACATCTGTATGGTTCACAGACAGGATGCATACCGCGCCCTTCAAAAACTCAGCACTGGCTCCTTTAAGATCGGCTCCAAGATTATCAAGGTTCCTTTTGCCTTTCTAATTCGATTTGTTGTATATTTAATCTCTTTAATGTTTTCTCTAATTTATTCTCACAATTGACCTCTAGTGGTGACGGCATACCTTCATATGGGTGCATCCTTTTATGCTGGAAGAAAATTGTTTGCAAAAGGTCGTTTTGACCTTTTTGCGTCCTCATCTTTCAGATTGCGTGGGCTCTGAACAAAGGTGTAAAGCAAGAGTACAAGCAGTTTTGGGATGCAGACCTGGGTGTCACATACATACCATGGGGGAAGGTCAAGCTGGATGACCTGGACGGCTTTCCTGAAGGGGGGATTATTGATCAAGAAACTGTCAACGATGGTAAAAACACCCTGTTTAATTGATACAAGCACTAGATATGTCGATTCAGTAGTCGTGCTTATTCAAGTGGAGGTAATATAATGAAAGTCACAACAGAATATCAGGAGTTTTATCATACTATGAAGTTTGTTTCATAACCTGGTCAACCTGTTAAATTATTGCATTAATAATCTTCAGTGTCTTTAAAAGAAAATCTCAGAATGTATAGAATGTAATCCAAAACACTTTAAATACTTGAACAACTGTTTTGTTTTTGTTGGTGACTGCAGAGTGGGAAACAACCAAGACTTCTGAACCAGCCAAGGAAATTACAATCCAGGCAGTTAGCACTGAGGCCACAGTGGTGTCTAATACCCAAACCGAGACCTACAACCAGCAGGTTACCATGATGCCTGTACAGGTACAGAAGCGCTTTGGTTGCAATCTGTGGATAGTCCTTGGTCGGTACTCTGCAAGTCCAATGTAACATATTATTATTGAGATTTTATGTGATAGACCAAAATCCTTTTTTCTTTACAATTATAAATCTGAAAAGTGTGGTATGCATTTGTACTCTGACTCATTTAATCTGATCCCCCTAAATAAAACCTAAAACAACCAGTTCACAAATTCCCTGATTAGTAACTAGAGGAGTAAATCGATGTGGTTGTAAAGCTGGTGGATGAATTCCTCAGAGGTCTGTCGGAGAACATTGGTGAACAAACATCATCAGAAAGACCAAGGAACACGGTAGACGGGTCAGAGGTTGTGGAGAAGTTTAAAACAGGGTTAGCTCAAGAAAATATCTCAAGATTTTGACTTGTATCTGAGCGTGTACTCTGTCAATGATCTGAGAATGGAGATATGATGGAACAACTGCAAACCTTTGAAGATTTGGCCCTCCACCTAAACTTCAGACCCAGGGGTTGCAGGGGTTCACATTCTAGCTGGGCAGTGACCCTAAACATCCAGCGAGGGATATCATGAAACAGTTTAGATCAAAGCATAGTCTCGTGTTAGAAGGATGTAGTCAAAGTCCAAAATTAAAATGTACCACTTGGTGTTGGTCTATCATATAGGACCCTGATAAAATACATTAAAGTTTATAGTTGTAATGTGAGAAAATGTGGAAAAAGCTTAAAGACTTAAAATTCTTGTCATGTTCAAATTTATCCTTTTGTTTTATACCTTTTTCTTTCTTTTTTCCATAAACTCCTTTAGTTTTTGTGCGTGAGAAATGTGTGTACTCTGAAATCTAGCTCTTCTGTTAACTAATGAAAGATTTTAATATAATAATATAATATAACTTTAATTTAGCTACCAGTGGCCCAAACAGTTCCTGCTGCCATGGGTTTGGTTCCTCCTACGTTTCCAGTCACAATGGGCATACCTCCACCAGGCTACGGACCGCCACCACCGTTCTTAAGACCTGGTTTCAACGCCTCTCAACCTCCACCAGGTAATCAACACAAATTTATACAGAAATGTGCATTGCATAAATCTACAAGCTCACACTGATTTTTTTCTTCTTATAGGGTTCATGCAGGCTCCACATACAGCAGGAATAGCTTCTGTAACTACATGTGAGTTGTTTTCTTTTGTTTTGAGTTTTTCTTACTTCGTTTTTTAGCCATGCATTGTGTTTTATGGTGTCCTTTTACATTTTGTAATTATGTTATTATCTCATTTGTGATTCTTTTTCCCATGTAGCTCTAGTGCAACCTTCAGTGGCCTCCAACCAAGATGCTGTGATGCCTCCAGCTAGCACCATCCCTGGCAGCTTCCTGCCCTCGGCCATCCCAGGAGCCGGTGTTTTTAACCCTGTGGGAGTCCAAATTCAGCAGGCCAACAGTGATAAAATTCCTCCGTCTGCAGAGGGTATGGACGCTGCAGCAGAGCTCACACTACAAGGTGAGATTTTTTTTTTTTTTTTTTGTAAAAATATGTATGTTTGTCATTTTTGTTGATTGTAGTAGAAAAGTGGCAATCAGAGTCTGCCCATTTTTACTTTATTTGATCAGTGTTTTGGCATATTAAATGCAAAAAAAAATCAGATTTAATTAGATGCATCAAAACAGAGTTGGTATCATTTTTGGTCTAATGAATGAGAAAAAAAATCACCAGGTCAGACCTGAAAGAAAACCAGAAATCGCTGTCGGCCTGGAAAGGTCTGATCACTGCATCTGGGGATTAAGTGTTGACTCAGAGGACTTGACAGTTCTGTCTATAATTTCTGTTCACAGGCATGCAGAATGCAGTCCGCAGTGGATTGGGTCTCCTTGGAATGCATCCCTCAGCTTCACTACCCCATCCACTGCATCAGACAGGTTTGAGTGCACCAAGAATGCCCGGCTTGTTGCCCCTCGATGTACGACCCAACCTTCTTCAACCTGGGGCGGCTGCCCGTTTCCCGCTCCTCATGCAGCAGGGACCGCCTCAACAAGCAGCTGGCCTCCTTGACAATTCCCTTCATCCCCGTCCCAGGCCTCCCTTCCCTCAGATGGACCCGTTCAACAGAGCCCCCAACCTATCCAATGAAAATGTCTCCAAAACACAAGATGAGTCCTCCTCTGGTGCTGATGAGGGCCAAGATCAAGACTACCGCTTCCCTCCAATGGAAAAGCCAAGCACAGGCCTTCTGCCGACCCCTCCACCAGAGCATAGGGAGCCTCATGGAGGTGGCGGGGGGGTTCCAGGAAGAGGAAGACCTCCGTTGCTTCAGACCCCTGGAACTCAACCACCAAGATCCAGCTTAGTGGGGCGTTTGCAGGCTCTGGCAGGATTCACTCCTGATAGCCGCTGGAACCAAGGTAAAGGGGACTTTGATGAGCGAGACGGCATGCGAGGAGGACCACAGCCCCAGGGTGGTCCAAAAGGCTTTCAGGATCAGCGGCCCCCACCTGGTCAGAACTTCCCCAACCGCTTTGATAACCGACCTGGAGTTACAGGAGGACCGACAGGTGGAAGTGCTGGGTCTGTTGGGGGTCCACAACCCTGGAACCGTGGAGGTGGACCAGCACCTCCTTTTAATAGTGATCATCATAAAGATCTAGATGACCGAAGACATCCATGGGAGAGACAAAGAGACCGAGATGAACGAGATTTTGACTTCAGGAGAGACGTGAACGGTAACCGGCACAACCGAGAGCGGGAAAGGGAACGCGACAGAGAACGGGAACGAGGCCGAGAACGCCCTAGGGAGTCTGAACGTGACAGAGACCATGACAAGGAGAAAGAGCGTGGAGGCTGGACACCTCTTCTCCCACTACCTACACCACTTCTTCCTACCCCTCCTCTTAATCCTAACATGGCGCTTAATCAAGGAAAAATTGTAGCTCCTCTTAAATTAAACCCCCAGGTTCCACAACTTTTCCAGTCACCCCTTTTGCCTCAAGGTCAGCCCAAACCTCCTCTCCTGAGTCAGCCTCCTCCTCAGGCTCAGATTAGGTCTCCTCCTCCATCACAGAACCCCCCGCCTGTTTCTGAGACCCAGAGGGAAGCCAAAGTTCCTGCTGAAACACCTGAAACAAAGTCACCCCCCTCTGCTGTTTCACCCCACCAGTCATCTGACAGTAAGACTCCAAGCACATCAACCGATCCCCCCACTCAGTCTGAGCCAGAGACCCATCCACAAATGAAATCACCATTTCAGCCCATTGCCGGAGTTCCCACAGAGACCACTGCTTCCCCAGTGAGGCCACGCCATGACTCACCTTTGGGCTTCTCAAAAGCCGACAGCCCCCAACAAGATCAGCCTCACTCTAGAGCCAAGCAGGAAGAGCCACAGGAGGATGAGAAGGGGCGACCAGAGAGAGCCCCCACACTTGAACCCCAGTGGGTTAATGGTCAGAACAGTGTCAGTAGGGCTGAGCCCACACCAGAGGCCTCCCCTGAGCCAGAGTCCACCCCAGGCCCTGCCTGTCATTCTTCGCAGCCTCAAAGTGAAATGGAGCTACGGCAGGAGCAATTGTCGTCTCCTAAGGACCTAGACAATGAACAGAGTGAGCCCCAGGAGGACGCTCCGAGTCAGCCAGTGGTAGACACTGTCACAGACACTGAGGGGACATAATCATCACTCAGTAGGTAAAAGATCATTTTGTAAAGTTGTCTCTTCTTCTCTGTACTCATGTCAGCAAACTACCACCACAGCACGGGACATGGCGAATATTGACTCACACCAGTTGTTGTCTGATAATCAACAACAAAAGATTTTATCCCTGACAAATACCAGTGTACTTAATATAGATGGCTTATCAGGTGATTTATGGATAGATTTTCTTTGTATTTTATTTCCTTATTTCTTTTTTCAGTTGTAAAACCGCACCACCCTTTTTAATTAATATAAACTTGGTAAGTTTTATTCAATTGCCTGCCAAAATGTTTCACTTGTATATTGGGAAATTTAGCTTTGACCTTCCTATGGAAGACAGTGGGAAATCCTGGTTGCTCAACAATGGATTGACTGCAAACTATGAGATACTTGAAAACAGCAGCTGCTCGCCCAATCTGTCTCCTCCTCTGTTAAACGAATGCTGCAAAGTTTTACAACAAATGCTTTTATGTTGTTTTATGAAGATTTCTGTGTCTGAGCAGAATAAATTGCCTACATTAGCGAAACAGCTGCATTTCTTTGAGGGGAAAAATAATTTTTACTTTGAATTTTAAATAACCGTTTCACCTCCTAAATTTGAGAACGATCTGTAATTTGTTTCAAATAATCCATTGACATCAGAAAAATCACGTACTAAAAAGAAAATAAACAGAGCGATGTTCTGATGTTGGGGTGCATATTGTTCTAGTTTGAAATAAACCTGCTCTTTCTGTTTTAAAACACATGCTTTAGGACTGTTTTCTGACCCAGGACCAGTGGAAATATAAGACTGCTTTGCTTTTCAGACTCGTACACACTGTGTGCTGTGACTTCAGTCGATTTGATGATCTCAAGTTGCTGCTATACCATCCATCCACAGAGCACTTTGTTGGATGCAACCGTGGGACTTTTAGATTTTAGCTTCGGATGACTTCTGCCTGTATGTTTGCCTAAGCTTTCGGTGGGTGACTGTTGATTATGGCTTTGTGCCTTTTTGAATGGATTTGTCGTTCACAATGCTACCCAACACCTCTGTGTGATGTACACCAGACTGTGTGTGCAACTCTGTTTCAGAGGGCTCTCTGAAAAGAACGCCACCAGCACTGAACTGACTTACCTGCCGATTGAATGGTAGCTGCGCAGCTTGTACAGCACTCACCTGTGCATGCAGGCCTCCTGTAGCCATGTTTTAACTCTCCTGTCTCTCCTCATTTCATACTTGTAGTGGTTTTCTGTTGACACATACTGCCGGAAATCTATAGACTGCTGTTCCTCTCAGACCAAATGTCTACTACAGGAGTTGTGATGTTAAATAAAAATTGAAGGTGGATCAGATTTGTTAATCCTGTTATTGTCATATCTTCCAGTTAAAGCTGATCGGATGAATCATTTCATGCACAACACCCAATGTTAAGCATAGACCAATAAAAAAAAGGAAAAAAAAAGAAATTATTCAGAAATGCATCTAGTATAGGTTATGTATTTAGGTATATGTTGTAAATATTCTTAAACTTCTAAAATCAAAGTTCTTTGCATATATTAAAAAAAGTTTTTTAGAAATAAAATCAGGTTTAATTGGTAAAAGATTAACTTTTTTAGGGTTTTTCGACACACTTTTACTTTTTTGATAAATTTTAATTTATATAGATTAAGTGATCAATGAAAAATCTTAGTCAGCTTCAATAAGACACATTTTCTATTTAAAGCAAAACCCAAACATTAATGCATTCTGAGTGATGCATAAAAAAATAAACCGTAGTAGCATGTAGCAGGTGTGTCCCTGCTTTATTCCAGCTGAATTAGTGGCCCAATTATTTGATTCAGCTGTGTTGTACTTGTGGATAGAACTGAAACATGCAGGACAACAACTCTAGAGGACTAAGCTTGGCCACCTAATGGCATAGAGTAACTGCTGCCCCTCCCTCATCTTATGCTGCACACTCCCAATGAGATGGCTGATAGGATTCCTTCACCTTTATATCTTCTTCTTATGAATAAGGTAAATGTGGCTGTTTGGAAATATTTCCTGCTGCAGAAAACATAAGGCATTTATGGTGTGGAAACTGGAGGACCCCTAATTACTCTACTCTTATTGGTATCAAAGCATACCAATGATTTTAAAAGTTGCAGTTGGAAAATTACAAGATCTTTCCATCGTACCATCCCTTCAACTTAAAGTACTTTTTAGTACGATGCCAGAGAAAATTCAGTAGTTACCAAAATTGTTTTCTTCTCTTTGTTGTGGAATTGCTCCACGTTTGCACCCCTTCCTTTGTTTTGGCACACTACCCAGAGTTCCTTTGCAGTTTTGAAATGTCTGGAATTTCTGTCAGGATAAGTATGGGAAAAATAAATTTAAGTATGGGTAAAAAATGTAGTTTTAAGGGTGTATTTCCAACTCCATCCTCTAAAAGAAAGACAAAAATGGCTTTATACATGATTTTTGTATCTAGATGACATTCTTCATCTTTAATTTCCCTCTCTTAGAAAATAAAGTGCCATCACAGATCACGAACTGCTATAGGGTAGGAAGATCCAGTACAATTTTTTGCAAATCCAGTTCTTGTGGGTTTTGAAAGAGTGGACAAAAAACAGGCAAATAGACTTTCACCACGTTGTTGAATCAAAAGCCAGCTTCCGCATCACGTTTCATGATTTCTGTAAAATCCAGTCTATAAAACCCAACAATAGAAATGTTTTGTTCTTAAATTTCCAAATTTATTCAAACTTATAAGAAATATAAACTCAAGGTAAGAAAAGGATAAAAATTTCAAACATTAAACATGTAGAAATCTTCACTACCACTCCTGCAGATTTCTTTTTTTATTGCAAGAAACAAATCTGGCTGTTTAGAAAGACACTGTTATTAAGGTAGTGCTTTACAACAAGATCAAATAAAAATTACAATTAAACAGTTAATATCAGCTTGTTAGATTCCCCGTGTTACTCTTTAAAGAGCAGACCTGTAAAAACAGCAAATATCCTGCATTATGAGCATGTTTACTGAAAAACGTCCGCTAAATAAAACGTGCTTAATCTATACTTTTCTCAAGTCTTCCCCTTGTATATCTTTAAAATGAATAAATAAAATCTTTGATTAAGTTAGTAGACACTGACTTACAATTAATTTCACTATTTGTGACTAAAGTAGAATTTAATCCTTGTTTTTATTTTATTTCCTAAACTGTTAACAAAGCAATAGTAATAGGTGACCGTAAAAAGACTGTCAACACACACATCTGTGTTTTCTCTCCTGGTGGCCATCAAAATCTGCTAATAATGTTATAACATTCTTATAATAAAAATCTATATTTTAACCACTGTAAGGAATTATTTTTAAAAGTAGCTTGATTATTATTTACATTTTTGTTTTAAGAGCATGAACCAAATTATTTTTACTCAAGGTTTTCATATCTAGGGAATCTTACAATACCCAATGGCTAATCTTTAAAGAGAAGATCAACGTAAAAAATACCGTATTCTGAGAAACAGGCTCTCTCTTGGCTTATCTTCAAATCAAACGTGAAAAGCAACAAGGCGCATCCATACATAGATGCACTGCACAAAGATAGAAGTTTCTGGTGTTGAGATGGAGAACCCAACACCATGAACCCCAAAACATACAAACATGCATCTCATTACAATGATTAAAAAAAACACACATCCAGGTTTGCAGAGATATTGTAAAAATTTGGTTTACTGAAATACAAAACTGAATACGCACAAAGAAAAACAAGAAAAAACAGTTGAAATGGGTAAAGTGCAAGGCCTTAAAGAGTATTACATGAAACACTTTATGTAAATAATATGCAGCATACAAAAATATGTCCCAATTCTACCCAAATTTAATATCTAAATAATGTTGTTAATTAAATCATAATAAAAATTTTAAATAAAAATATTTATATTATTAAATTTCTTACCAACAATATTATCCTTCTTTAGTATCTATAAATGGGTGTGCCTAATTCCCGCTGTATAGATGGTTGCATTAGCAAGTTCCAAGTGGGATCAAAAAGTTAATAAATCCTCTAAAGATCAAGTTTTCGGGCTTCTCTACTTCCATAACAGCATATAAACTGAATAAGGGCCGAAAAAACTATTTGTTTTACAGAGAACATTCTGGTGTTTCTAACAGTAAAGGAAAAAAAACATAATTCATTGAGGTTAGTTTACTTATTAAGAGTTAAAGAAGATCTTAATCAAAGCTTGTTTGGCAACTTCTTAAGCAAAAATAAGACTCAAGCTCCCATATTCCCTCTTAAATTAATTTTTACTATAAAATTACTGTTAAGGCTTTTAAATCAGTTAAAGATGGCCCCATGAGTCCTGAAAGGCTGGATAGAGATCACAACACACCAATCAACGCAGAGCAATACGCTGCATTTCACACCTAGCAATGAAGGTGTAGACTGTTACTGATTTAAACAACTGGAACACTCTATGTAGGTTACGCATTGGCCTTCACATAGTGTGTGTATAAAAAAAAAACAAGCCACCTGGTACTTAGCTCTTCAGAACAAAAGGAGAAACAAGGTAATATAAGGGAGGGGGTTTTAGGTATAAGTAGATGTTGGCTTCCAGCTGCTACAGCTGGAACGAGTGCTTACTCAGCACACTGTGGCAGGCTATATTGTGCTCACTCTTGGCCTGGCCAGCACCAGAAAACAGACAGAAAGATTCATGCAAACCATAACATCACTCTAAACTAATCATGCTGATGTCTTAAACTGCACACACTGTTTCAATAAAGATCAACACAATATGAGCTAAATCAGGTTCCCTCCTCCATTTGACTCAAAGCCACACACAGAAATAATTATACTTAATTTGCTACATCTGGACTAAAACTATAAACCTGAGAAGTGAAGAGGAGCAGACATAATCTAGTTGTGTGTCTTTAATTTTCATTCAGTGCATAAATCTGAAGCCCATACATGTTTTCTGAAAAACCTAGGCAGTCAGCCAAGTCCAGCATCCCAGTGACCTCCTGACTGAGTGATTTCAGTGGCACTTTTATCTGCCTCCAAACAGACACAGGAGCTGCCTGCTGCCCACACATCCTATTATAAGTTAAATCTTCATCCTAAAGGTCCTCTAGCAGTTAGCAGGTATTCATTTATCTATAGGGGGGAAGGCGGGGGGACAACTCTGCAAGGCTTGTGCTTTAATATTTACACATAATAGCCTGATACTTCATAGACAATTACTGACCTTTTTTTTTTTTTACTTCCCAGGTGGCTTTTTTAAATCACAGACCTGGAATCAGCCAATCACATGGCACCAACTCAATGCATTTAGGCTTGTAGATGCAGTGAAGTTCAAACTGAGCAGGGGAACCGGGGAGAGAATTTGAACATGGTGTGGGTGCTGGTGACAGACACTTTGGTCTGAGTATTTAAAAAGCTGATGAGCTGCTGGGCTTTTACATGTACAACCATCTTTACAAAGATAGCCCAAAGAAAAAAAGAAAAAAAGATCCAGTGAGCAGCAGTTGTGTGGATGAAAATGCTTTGGTGATGTGAGGGGTCAGAGGGGAATGGGCAGACTGGTTCTTGATAAGAGAAAGAAAACAGTACCTCGAAGAACCACTCTTTACGACCTACATGTGCAGAATACCATCTATGAAGGTACAACACCTTCATCTAGAAGATCACATTGGGTGCCACTCCCATCTCCTAAAGATAGGAAACTGAGGCTATTGTTGGCATAGGCTGATTAAAATTGGACAATACCTAATTGGAAAACCCTTGCCTGGTGCAATGATTCAGATGTTGGGTTCAGAATGTGGCATCAGCGACAAGAAATCATGAATCCATCCTGCCTTCTGTCAATGGTTCGGGCAAGTTATGGTGATGTAATGATGTGAGAGATTTTTTCTTTGCACATTTATGGCTTATTACTAACCAAGCATTATTCAAACCCCACAGCCTACCTATGTTTTGTACCCATCTTCTGGTGGCTACTTGCTGCAGGATAACGCACCATGCCATACAGCTCAAATCATCTCAACCTGGTTTCTTAAACAGAACAATGATTTTGAACCCTCAGTGGAAGGTTTCTAACGTCTTCAATCTATGCCATGAAGAATTAAGGTAGTTCTGAAGGCGAAATTGAGTCCAATCTGGTGCTAGTACGTTGTAAATAAAATAAAGTGGCTGGTGAGTCTAAATGTTGGGGAAATCCGAGGAAAATATAGCAAAGCAGACCTGACCTTTATCTAGTGATTGCCCCAGCATGGCCACCTAATTGATGATGGTCTGAAAACACCAATACTCTGCTATCTTATCTCCCAGTGGAAGTATTAATGTGTGGCTTAAACTGTAGGTCAGATGTGGAAAGGTTCCCTTCTGTAAGGAAGTCAACTAGAGGGACTGCTGTGCGATGGAGGGGAATCATAAAATGTTCTAGTCCTTTACTGGCTCAACTTTAAGGCCTGATTTATTGTGAAGGAGACCATTTTTCAGTAATTAGTTATATTACAGAGTAGAGGTGGCCTTTTCCTGCTGCTATGATACCTTCAGTGTCATTACCGCGTCTGTCCATTTGAGGTCAGTGTGGTACTGTATCGCCTTCCTGCATAACAAGCGCGCACTCTGGACTTAAAATCTGCAGTGCTCACCTCTCCTACCTTCTGTTTTTCTCCTCCTTCACCACTGCAAAAACAAAACGTATCTATACAGGACATCTTTTGAGACAACAATACAATTCATGTCAGAGAAAAGGAAATCCAGCCACGATCCTTCTGGAGTCACCTTACTTAAATGTATTCATTAGATCCTTCTATCCACACCTCTATTGGATCAATATCAGCGAGGTTCTTAGAGGTTGAGATTTGGCTCATTTTTGTGGTTTGTCACTTGCTGCATTCCTAATTGATTAAAGCTATTGATTCGGCCTCCCATAGCCACCTGAATAAAACTGTCTCCTATCTGCCAGGGCCAGATACTCAGACGATGAAAGTCTATGCCAAATGGACAGAAACAGAGTGTATGTGATGTGTGACTGTGAACAGAAATTCATGAATGCAAAAGATGGAGTCAGCTAAAAAAAAAAAAAAAGCCGGGACATTCATCTTCTGTCCACCTAGTTATGCAGGAGAGGAATCTCGTATCTCGGCTTGCACTCAGCCTCCACAGTAATTACTCAACACTACGGGAGTGTGAGTAACTTTCCTCCTGCCTCCTCCCTGTTATCAGGCCCAGCAGACTCTCCCAGACAGGGTGGAGTCCAAAGTTCCCCAATCAGACTACAGACTTAGCCTTGTTACGAGTCCAGCATGGACCTGCAAATTGATTTTTAGAGGGTGAAGGCAGGTCACATTTGTTGTCACATGGCAACTAAAGTGGCTGGGAATTCAGGGGCGGGTTGGCAGTGTGTCTTATTCCCAACACTCAGCTGTAAACAGAAGTGTTTACTCTAAGCAAGAGCTATGAACTACATGAGCTTTGATGCATGCAGTCAAAAGTAATTTTTGCAAACTGAAAAAATAATATGCAACGCTAGAAAAAACATGATGCCGAGGTTTTGGTGTGGTTCATCATGAGAGACAAGGCACTGGTTAAAGTGATTCCCAGTCAGTTTCTGTACTCTGTTTACTCTGATGTAAAAAAATGCTGACTATTCTTTGTTATCATCAAATGATTTCTTTTTTTGTAGTTCGTGCAATAACTCAAACTGAAATCCTGATTATTATGGCCTGGGTCAATCAGAACAGTACATTCTTGTTTATTTTCCATGCCTACACCACTGATATGGAAGTAGTGCTTCAACATGTATTTTTGTTTTCTAGAAGCTGAACTTGATGACTTCAGTTACCTTTTAATGAACTGAAGTTTAGCGCTAGCCCTGATCTAGACTTTGTACTGTGAAGTAAAGCTGCTAAATGCTCCAACTTACAGTGCCTTTCAAAGTATTCACACCCCTATAACACTTCTTCATTACAATTTCAGAAAATGTCATTGAGATTGTCTGAGGTAGACCAACACAACGTTGTGCTATAACCATGAACAAAAAAAAAATCATTGTTTTAGAAACAATTAAAAATCAAATTAGTGCGGTGTGCTTATGCATTCAGCCCCCTTTATTCTGATACCTGTAAATAGACCCCAAACATCCTATTCTACCTGATGTTCAGTGAAGGTCTCAGAGGTTTATTAGAAAACATTAATGAACAAACCCCATAATGAAGACCAATTAGGACAGAAGACAGACCAGGGAGAAAGCAATGGACAATTTAAAGGCAGGGCTAGGTTTCAAAACATTATCCCAAGTTTTCAACATCTTTGAACAGTTTTCAATCACCCAAAAATTTTGTTTTGCCCTTCAACAATCAGGCATTTATGCAAGCGTGCTAACAAGGTCAACATGGGGAGGAAGATGCTTCGGTCTGATGAGACAAAATAAATCAACTTTTTGGCTTCTTTGTAGAGAACAATGTGTGGTGGTACAAATATGACCATCATCTTGAACACACCCTCCCATCTAAAACATGGTGGTGGCAGTATCATGCAGTGGGCAAGATTTTCTTCTGCAGGAATAGGGAAGCTGGGTGGAGCAAAATACAGGGCACACCTGGCAAAAAAGACAAGACATGAGACTGGGACAGGGATTCACCTTCCAGCTGGACGTAAATAGACATACAACCAAAAGTACAGTGGAATCGTTTAGAATAAAGTGTATTCATGTGTTAGAATGGCCCATTTAAAGTCCAAATGTGAATGTTGGTGGATTTCTTAACTTAAGGTTGTGAATCACCCATGAAAAAAAATATGACGAAACGGAGAGCAAACCTTTTGATAATGTTGTTAGGTCAGAGACAACCTGTCAGAGTTTTCTGAGTTTATTCCATCATCAACTGATTTCAATGTAATTTGTCTCTATATAAAATTCTGGGGATGTCACACACACAGCCTGGAATTTATTATATTATGCTAATTTATTAACTTTTATCTCTTGACCCCAAAAAACTATGTTTATATTAGTCACATGGTTGAAGTGAGCATCTGTAGCTCCCTCCCTCCAGTGGTTTTGAACAGGCCATCCAGATTATGGAGCGGCTCATGGAAAATGGTGTACTGTTTCTGACACCAGGTGAAAATGGTGCGCACCCGAAATTGAAAATCTGTAAGACTTAAAAATTTGTGCTCACATACACTATTGATTCAGTCTACCTACATTTGAGCTATATTGCAAAGAAATATAGGAATATATGTCAAAGTACACACGTACCACGAAAGGATAAAAAAAAAAGTGAAAACCATGTAAAACATTTTCCTCCCCTTCACAATTATGCACGTGTTGTTCTGTGAAATAAACCCCCCAAAAATACATTAAAGTGTGTGGTTGTAATGATAAGATTTAAAAAAAGAACTTATAGGGGTATTCATACTTTGCAAGGCGCAGTAGTAACGATGTGTGTCTGTCAATCATGGCTCACAGAGGCAGACAAATGTAATTCTTGTTCTTACAGCTGTAGCTTATCTTTCCTGTTTGCCGCTCATTCGCATCAGTAAACGCACACATTGTGTGTTTACATGACTGCCTGCAGAAAGGGGCAATCCTGATCGCTGCAGATGTTAGTGTTTCTGCTTGTTGTCTCCTGCTTTCTGCTCGTTTTTTCGATGGTGGGCATGTGGCCGCCAGGATACGTGGGTTACTGGACCCCAATGTTGGAAACACAGGGACCATAATGGGAAAACAAAAGGAGTTGTCAAGGAGACAGAAACAAGCAACAAACACCCTCTCTGATTTTTTTGTCCAGCCATGATTCACGGCAGGCAGACAGTAATTAGTTTTTTTTGTGTGTGATCGGGGTGACAGGGGAACTTATTAAATCTGCCAGCACAAACTAGGCCTGTGCGTATTTGTTTGGTGGAGGGTGGAAAGGTGTTTGCAGTAAGGGGGAGATATGCAGAGGAACAAGGTGTGCAGAGATGCTGAGCAAGCGGAGTGAGGTGCTTGACAGTGAAGCACATTGTGCCTGAAAATGTGGGGAATCAAGAGGCATGGACTGTATCAGGACAGACAGGCAGGTACTGGCTGCAGCCTCCTGCAGTCCGTTTCACTGAGAGGAAGCAGCCTTCGTCATTCATTTAATCCTCTGAATATGGAGGCTCTGCCCCCTTCTTCCCCTGCAGCTACAGGGTGCAGCATTAATGCACTGCAGGTGTTTAATTTCTCCTTTATTATCATCCTGTCTGTGTTGCCTCCTTTCACATGTCTGTCATCATTTAGGAAACCTTATCAAAGCTGGTTATTAAAGGCTGACTCAGCTCCTTTCTGCAGATGTGACACCTGTCTCATCAGCCACAAAGATAAGCCTCATTGTTTCCATAAAGGTGCACAGTGAGTACCTGCCCACACACGAACAAACACCTAGTGTTTGTCCGCCGCCGCCCCCCCCCCCCTTCCCCAGGTCCCTTTTCCTTCATCCCTCTGTGCAGAATGTTAGAAGCAGCTAGCTGATAATTAGCCTTGAAGGCCTCCTGGTTGTCTGCTAGTTTGTTTGCGATGGTAAGGAGCAGATCCCCTCCAGAGAGTCGGGGGCGTCACTGAGAAGGGTGCTCGAGAGACGGAGCAGGCGGTGTCAAATTAGGACGATAGGAAATTCCTGACTCACCAGAATCACGTAGGAGCAGGGGGAGTTGCAGGATGTTGACAGATTTATAGAGATCAATGTAGTATAAGAAAACCTAGTGAGTTTTCTTTCCACAATTAAGATAGGTGAGTCACTTATAACCAATTTTTAAAAGTGACAGCCAAGAATTTAAAGTAGTTTAAAGATTAATGCTAAAGTTTATATATAACTAAAAAGATATTCAATTCAGTTCATATAGCATGAAAAATGTAATCTCAAGGCACTTTATAATACAGTAAATTCATATTGTCAAATTTGGTTCAAATTACATCCAGTCCAGTTATACTACAATACAGTCAAATTCATTCAATCAATCATTACATACCTGCTTGGCTTAACTTATTGCAGTCATTGATTTTGCTGTATTCTCTCATCGTCAGCAGCATGTGGTGACAGTGGGAAGAAAAAAATATCTCTTAAGAAGTAAAAATCCAAACAGAACCAGGTTCAGTATAAATGGCCGTCTGTGTCGGCCAGCTGAGGTTTGAGAGAATAGGAAGGAGACAGATCCACTGTGCCACGAGTACAAACAAAAGAGAGAAAAAAAGTTAAAACATTAAATTAAATAAAGAAAAAAGTGGGCTATCTTTTGCTTTTTTGCTTTACAATGGGAAATCAAATTTCCTTTATGGTAAGTTCATTATAAACCATTTTAAAAATGCTCGCCTTATCCTTGTAAAAAATATACCTCTACCTTTGCTTGAGCAAAATGCTTTTACGTCATTATTTTTACTGAAACATGGCCAAAGCAGTTTAAAACAACCAGAAATGACTGTAATTCCAAAGGCATCAACGTGTTTGTTCTGTCCCCTGATGGTCACACACAATGGCTGCGTCTGTTTAGCAGTGGGAAAGCGCTGCCATAAACTGTGCGTTGCTCTGCAAGCTGAGATGTTGGTGAAAGTTCCCATCCGAGCAGCTGCTGCCGCACATCACCAGGCTAATGTAATGTGATATAAACAGTTTGTGCTCAGTACCTTGTCTATTTTAAACTCATGTTTCATTTAGGTTACATTTAGGCTCATATGTACTATCAGAGCCGGAGCCAATTATTTGATTTCTGCTTTCACTGTAATTTCAGATAAATAACAAAACATTTGATTGAAGGGTAGAATCCAATAAGTTCTGATTTTGTTCTTCTTCTTATTATTGGTGTCAAACACTTTTAATGTATTAGATACATGTTTTTTGAAAATTTGCCACTCCACCTATAAAGCTGCACGTTTTTTTGTGCTGAATATGAACAGTGCCCACCATCCGTGTTGAAACTCAAGTAAAAACAGATAGGATTTTCTGCCTGCTACAATATCGCCACTTTAGATGGTGTTGCCTCAGGGCCTTGACATACTTCTCAAAGTTTGGGACCATGTTGCCGTGCTCGTATTCATACTACTACTGGGTCTGTTGGACCACAGTTTTCACTGCATCCTAATGGTTGATATTATTGTGCAGCTGTCTTTTTAAAGAAGATTCAGAAGCAAAACATGCCCCTGTGGGGTTTACTGTCCAACTGGGAATAGCAGCAGATCTTCTCACTGGCTATTTCTTGGAAACGAGTTGGGGGGGGGTTCCAGTTACAGCACTTATTTCCTTAAAAAGGTTACTTTTTCTGTATAGCAAAAATTAAATTTTGAATGAATAAATCAGTGTATAGTTGCATCTCAAATCAGAATATAAATGAAAAGTATATTTAGTTCACTAATTCAACTTTAAAAGTGATTCATATATAAAGATTTATCACACACTAAGTTATGAATTAACAATATTTTATTGTTAGTTTAGATAATTACGGTTTCCAGCTAATAATACACATGGTCTACAGGATGGGTCTCCTACTCCAGTCCTAGAAAGATGCCAGCTTGCAGCTTTTAGATGTGTCCCATCTCCAACACACCTGAATTAAATAGCTAAATTACCTCATCAGCATCTCCTTCAGCTCTGCAGAGGCCTGGTAAAGAGTCATTCATTTGACACAGGTGTGTTGGAAAGGGGATGCACCTAAAAGTTGCTGGTTACTTGTTCTTGAGGACTGGAGTTGGAGACCTCTGGTCTATAGAATAATGGGAAAGACTCTTTATGTGACAGTTGTCTAGCTGATAATCATGGACACCTGCCACAAGGCATGTAAGTTACAAAAGGTAATTGGTATAGAAAGTGGCTGTTGCCCCGGGCCAACGATTAAGTTATGGTCAAGACGATTGCTTTCAAAACAGGTCTGTTGGTGAAGAAAAATATAAGCTTAAAATTTAAGCTACTTAAAATCTTTTTTAATTATTATTAATTTTTTTTTATTGTCCTTGCAGTAGGACACAAATGCTTTGGCCACCAACATAACTTCTAACTTATCGTCTGCTGTCACCTGAGGACCACGCCTCAAAGCTGCAGGTGCAGCCTCTACAGCGGCATCTCCCTTATCTCTCTGTCTTCTGATCTAATGGCGCTACAAACTCAGCACTTTCTGTCAGACCTGTATCTTTGCTAGTGAAAGTTATAATTAGAAACAGGTCCGATAGATAATGTTTGGAAGCTGTTAAATGTTACTGGCTGCGAGGTTTCATAACGTTTAACGTTGCTACCAGACGTGTAATCACAAGTCATAAATTAAATTAAGATACTGCTTTAGATCCTCAACTGTAAAAAGACGATTCGGCCAATGGTATTTGGAGCTGAAATCTAAACATGTCACACAAGCAAAAGCCTCAAATGCGAATAATTTGCCCCCAGCATGTACGGAAAGCCACATCTGCCATAAGTCAATCATTGTAAAAGCAGTAGTTGAATATATTTCATTAAAGCCACATCTGCCATAAGTCAATCATTGTAAAAGCAGTAGTTGAATATATTTCATTATATATTTCAGCACAGGAAGCTAAACAATAATAATAAAATGTCACATATATGTATGGTTAAAATTTTAATTGGATATGAAACATTTTTATTTTATTCATATATATATATATATATATATATATATATATATATATATATATATATATATATATATTATATATATTTATTTATTTATTTTACTTTTTTCAAATCGCCACATTTATCACTCTTAGCTGTCAATTTTAGGACCTGGGGAGGGGAAGAAGATTAATCAAGTGTTTAGATGGTAAACATTATTTAATTTTCTACTAGTTACAGAATGCCGTGGGTGGGGGACCCATTTAAGATTATCCTGTCCCTGGCCCAGGTAAAACTGTTAGCTGACTTCAAACCAGGACTAACCAAAGGTGACGTGAGAAATGTTACCTAGAATCGAATGAGAATAAATTTGGGATTTAATTTGGTCTCAAGTCTGGAGGAAGATAGGAGAGGCGGAGAATAACAGTTGAATTAATGATAAAAGTCACCATTATTGTTGCTTGCCTGTATTATTGACTTCGTATTAGAGCTTGTTTTTAGATTTACTTGGATACATTAGTCACAGAAGTGCAACTAATCACAGATGACCCCGGTACAAATTTCACTGTAAATGTAGTTTCTCGAATTTACCACCAGATTAGGGGCATAAAGCTAAATTTATGGTTCTATAGCTTCACAGTGGAAAATAAGATCATAAAAATCTTCATGACAAAGATTTCTCATCACTGTGCGTTTTACAGCTTGACAGCATAAACTGTAAACTCTGTTTTATTAAGGCAAATTAGATAGATTGTGCACAAAAGATGCTGCAGGAGAAATAATTTGTCGCACACCTGGTAGCTGAACAACAGAAGCAGCGTCCCTCTCAGGAGCAGTTAAACCCACGAGGCATTCTTCAAACCTCGCTTCTGATTTCTGTTGAAGTCTGTGAGTGTGTGAGGAATTTTGTCGATATCACCCATGAGGGTTTGCCATACCACTCCACTGATGGATATTAAACATTCATGATCATGTTTATTAATGACCAGCAGGCAGCAGGGATCTGCATGCGGTCACATAATTGAACACGTGCTATAATTTCCTAGCATACATATTTTCACTTTCTCCCGCTCCTTTGTTAATTCATTTTTTTTCAATAATATCCCCACAATCACACAGGAAATAAAAACAGCCACTTATGCCACTGCCATAATGCGCTAGACTCCATGTTTTTCCTGTGTTCTTAGTTATTGAAAAGGTAAAGTGTGTGCGTGTTCTTATCTCTGGATCTGCTTCAATGTTAAATTGAAAACGAACAGATTTCCTGTCTCTTGGTCTCTCTGGACCGCCGGCCTGATCCATCCCAAGGGTGGAGGGATGAACCGTGGACCTGGCTGAGAACATCTGTGACGGCCGGCCCCAGCAGAGACTGCAGTGACAGTTCCCATCCACAGCAGATGTCACACCACCAGTGTGCGTGAAAGATAGAGAGAGCGAGTGTGAGTGTGAGTGGGTGTTTTATGAGTTTAGGAGTCCATGACCTAGAGACGATGTAGAGGAAACTCTGATATCCTGCCTCCTTGTTAATCTTCTGTTTTCGTAATTATTTCATATTTCTTGGTAAATACGAAATGATTATTAATGGATACAATCTGTTACCTCACCTAAAAATAAAGAGCTTTAATAAATTTGCAGTGCTACATTTTGTTTTACTTCTCAGTTTGCTGCTCTTCGCTACGCAGACACTATTAGTCCTCCTCTAATGTGACACAAAAAGTATGCTTGCTTTGCCCCACAGACTCTGAAAATGAAATGACAAATGAGCGATGAGCACAGAAGTGCTGATGCTGCACTCCTTACACCCGACCATCTGATTCTGGGGTTAGACATTGCCCCCTCCTTTTCTCCTCCTTTTACACCCATTATTCTTCTGCTCTAGTTCCTTCTCATATTCTTTTCAGCTCCTTTTGCCATTTTTATCTTCTCTACTTTTATGCTCTCTCCAACGCGCCATCCTTTGCTCTCCATCCCCCTCACCTTTCTTTTCAGCTAATTTCGACCCCCCACTAAAGCGAGTCACAGCCGGTTCAAATTCCCTGTTAACAGATCCCCTCAGAGGGAGTTACTGCCCGGATCATGAAGCCAACTAAAAATACAGTTTCAAAGATTTTCATCATGTCAGCGAGGCTAAAGAGCTGTAAATTACTCCTGCAATTAAAGCAATTACTGGAACTGCCTATTAGCTGGCCTTCTTTTTTGTTCTTTTAAAAAAAGAAAGAATTTTATTCCTACTTAAACAATGGATAAAAATAATGATCTCTTTGTGTGCTATACTGTATGCTCACTGTTAAGTCTTGTTGTTTTTTCATGATTATATTGCTTTTTCCATAATTTGTCACATTTTGAATATACTCTTTAATGTGTTTAACTGAGTTTTTGCATAATAGGTCAACGCAAAGTAGCCCACAGTTGTAAATTGTCAGGAAAACAACACAGTTTTAGAAATTAAAAATTATAACCACCGTTTTCCGTGTAGGGGGCACAGCAAAGATGGAAGATGCTCAGGTCAGATATCACTAAAATATAACCTTTTCTCCAACATGCAAAATCTAACACAGTAGTGGTAGTGTCATGGTTTGCGCCTGTTTTGCTTCTGGGTCTAAACAGTTTTTACCCATCCATCCATTTTCTATACCCGTCCATCCTATACAGGGTTTGGGGGGCTGGTGCCTATCTCCAGCAGTCACAGGGCGAGAGGTGGGGAAAACCCTGGACAGGTCCCCAGTCCATCGCAGACAGTTTTTATCAACACTGGAAAAATGTTTTATTGATACGAGTTTTGAAATGAATTTTGAAAGATTTAGGCTGCAAAAGAGAAGTGCTAAGCACTGTTTTACTAAGTAAAATGAATGAAGAATCGATAAAGGACAAAGATACTGCAAAATTAAGACATCCACTTATTGCAAGGACACCTGAGATTCTAAAATGAAGTTATTCGGACATTTCTGAAAATGAAAAGAGCTAAACTTAAAGGGAGAAACTGTACTAATTTACAAATCAGTCTGGTAGAGAATACTTTCAAAATACAACTATTCAGCCTGAGTCAGAACAGAAATGCAAGATTAAAAAATTTGGGGGGAAAATATTTATGCTCAAAATACACTAGAAATCAACAATTTAGAAGTGCAGTTGTCAGTCGATGCCTGTGCCATGCTGACTGTAAGCATGCAGGAGCACTTATGGTTAAAATAGAAGAGTCGTTACAAAGAAGAAGCTAACATCCTCACATTATAATTCTAGTCAGCACAAGTGGATCAGTCAGAGACATGTCACCGCAATTCAGGAAAATGGTCACTTTAAAAAATATATATTTTGTGAATAAAACTTTTGTGAATCTTGGATCATATTGACTCCACACTTGGGTTCAAGGGCTACATCAATTCTACCACCTCAGACGCCTGTCAAAGGTTAAGCCCTTTCTTAACAGACGTGACCTGGAAACTGTTCTCTATGCCTTTATAACCATATGTTTAGATTATTGCAATTCCCTTTTAATTGGTGTGGGCTAGGGCCCACTGCCACATCTGCAATTGATGCAAAATGCTGCAGCATGATTTGTAACTGGTAAAAGGAATTCCAAACATATCAATCTGGTTTTGGCCTTGTTACATTGGCTTCCTATTGAATTCAGGATCAATTTATAAAATCCTTTTATTGGCTTATAAATCGTTACATGGCCTGGCGGCTGTATATCTGTCAGATTTGATCCAGCCTTATGTCCCCCCATGAGCACTCAGGTCAATGGAGCAGTTATTGCTCTCAGTGCCTGAATCAAGGCTAAAACTTATACAGTATTATGCCTTTTCAGTGGCGGCGCCAAAGCTTTGGAATGCTCTTCCAATACACGTTAGGCAGTCTTCCTCAGTAGCAATTTTTAAGTCCAGGTTAAAAACAAATTTTTATTCACTGACTTTTAATTTAGACATGAACTGACATTTGCCGTGCTGTTACTTTTAGTTTTATTGATCAGTTTCCTTTATTGTTCTTATTTTTGCCTTTTAACTTTCATGTATTGCTGTGCAGCACTTTAGTCGACCATATGTTGTTTTAAAAGTGCGACATAAATAACGTATGGTATGGTATGGTATGGTATGGTATGGTATGGTATGGTATGGTAGGATATGGTATGGTATGGTATGGTATGGTATGGTATGGTATGGTATGGTATGGTATGGTATGGTATGGTATGGTATGGTATGGTAGGATATGGTATGGTATGGTATGGTATGGTATGGTATGGTATGGTATGGTATGGATGTGGATTTTAACATTGGTGGCTTTTAAAGGAAGTTGTTTGGGCCAGATTTTATTTATGGGAATCGGAGTAAAGGGGAGCGAACAGAGATGAAAGCCACACTTCCATTTGAGAGAGATATTGAAAATCATACTTCATTTTCTTTCCACCCTAAAAACCTGGTTTGCTTTACCTTGGTCTAACCAATAAAATCCCAGGAAAAATGCAGAATTTTGTGATTTCAACATGAGAGATGTACGAAACGTTAAAGAGACATGAATACATTTCAAATTTGAAATTTCTAATGATTTGGAGACTCTGTGTATCTTTACATTTATCAAAATTCCCCATTGCAATCTAAACTGCTTTTTTTTTACCAGATTGTACCCCAATCTTTGAAAGATATATGTTTGCAGTAAAAACACAAACAGAAAAATAACCAGAAATTAACTCATATATTCTGGAGCTCCAGCACAAGAGTCTAGGAGTAGCTGAAGTAAAGGTTCTCTGCTCTTTAAACATAAGCAATTAGATGCTGGTCATACAAATGCTTTGGATGCTATTATGACTCATTTTATTGTTGTAAGGGATAAAGAAAACAGTCAAAAGTAAAATTCCTGGAAGGGTTTCTACTATCCTGGTCCTACATACACTTCAGTTCTCCGTTTTTCAGGTTGGGACTAGAGAAAAAATGTCCAGGATTAAGGGGTTGTCTGAAATGGTTCCTGTGACCCCTAAATCTCCAGGTTTAAACAACATTAAACCCTATCTGGGGTGTCCTGTGTATTCCCTTAATAACTAAAGCATCCCCCTCTCAGAGAGCTCCAAAATCCTGTTAGACACAGTTCAGGATTTTTAACAGCAACACAGAAGACATGGAGCTGTATGTTGTGCTCAATGAGGTGTTCTCATCACTTTTGTCTTTAAATGAAACCAAAGGAGAAATTGAGATTGAGATGAGGAGATTTTTATTATTTTTTAATTCAACACACACGCTTGCATGCATTTGACTGACACCTGAGAGCTGGTTGGATTTAACAGCCCAGGTGGAAAGAGATGAGCATGTAGCCTAAAGTTAAAACTCGAAAATCTAAGAATATTGTGCAAAAGGTCCTTTATTTCAGTAATTCAACTTAAAAGGTGACACTAATATATGATATAGACTAATTACATACAAAGCGAGATATTTCAAGCCTTTATTTCTTAAACTGTTGATAATTATGGCTCACAGCTTATAAAACCCCAAATTCAAAATCTCAGAAAATTAGAATATTGTGAAAAGGTTCAATATTTTTGGCTCAAAGTGTCACACTCTAATCAGCTAATTAATCCAAAACACAAATAAAGGATTCCTGAGTAGGAATCACAATTATGGGGAAGACTGCTGCCCTGACATTTGTGCAGAAAACTATCATTGACACACTTAATAAGGAGGGAAACCCTCATAAGGTAACTGCAAAAGATGTTGGATGTTCCCAAAGTGCTGTGTCAAAGCACTTTAATAGAAAGTCATGTGGAAGAGAAAATTGCGGCAGAGAAAGTTGCACAAACAACAGGGATGACCGCAGCCTGGAGAGGATTGTCAGGAAAAGACCATTCAAAGGTGTTGGGGAACTTCACAAGGAGTGGACTGAGGCTGGAAGTAGTGCATCAAGTGCCACGACACACAGATCCTGGACCTGGGCTTCAAATGTCGTATTCCTCTCGTCAAGCCACTCCTGACCAACAAATAATGTCAGAAGCGTCTTACCTGGGATAAAAAAAAAAAAACTGCAAATTTTGTGTCTCCTTTGGAAACCAAGGTCCCAGAGTCTGGAGGAAGCATGGAGAGGCACACTATCCAAGATGCTTAAAGTCCAGTGTGATGTTCCCTCAGTCTGTGTTGATTTGGAGAGCCATGTCATCTGCTGGTGTTGGTTCACTGTGCTTTATTAAGTCTAGAGTAAACCCAGCCATCTACCAGGACATTTTGGAGCACTTCATGCTTCCTTCCACAGACGAGCTTTATGGAGATGCTGACTTCATTTTCCAGCAGGACCTGACACCTGCCCACACTTCCAAAAGTACCAAAACCTGGTTCAATGACCGTGGGATTACTGTGCTTGATTGGCCAGCAAACTTGCCTGGCCAAGAGAAAGATGAGAGACATGAGACCGAACAATGCAGAAGAACTGAAGGCTGCTATTGAAGCAGCCTGGTCTTCCATAACACCTCAGGGGTGCCACAGGCTGGTGGCATCCATGGCATGCCTCACTGAGGCAGTAATTGATGCAAAAGGGACCCAAACCAAGTCCTGAGTAGATATGTATGATTTTACTTATCAGACGTCTGACATTTTTCTATTTAAAATTCTTGTTTGATTGATTTCATGTAATATTCAAATTTTTTGAGAATTTGAATTTGGGGTTTTAATAAGCTGTAAACCATAATCATCAAAATTTTAGCAAATAAAAGCTTGAAATATCTTGCTTTACATGTAATGAGTCTATATTTATATTAGTTTCACCTTTTAAGTTGAATTACTGAAATAAATGAACTTTTGCACGATATTCTAATTTTTCAAGTTGCAACTGTATTGCACATATCCATTAACCTTTATTGAATAATATCTTCAACATGTTTTTGGTAAACTATCTAAGACCTGTGCCCACTATGTTACTCAGGAGGTGTGTTTCCAAAAGAACTTTTTTCTTTTTAAACTGGAGCATTTTAGATTCTTTAAGGTTAAATTCCATTTCTGTATCTTTTACAAAATATGTTGTTAAAACAAAAACGTCATTGTCTTTTAGACACCAGTGCCGTGCAGCCCACTATGAGATGAGTTCTTAGAGACGGTCTAGAAAGTGGAACTCTTAATTGTAAATATTCTGTAGCTTAATTATGATACACTTTCATGTCACCAAATTCACCTCTGTACTGACATTCAGAAAAACGAGGATTTGTTTTCAGAGAACAATAAAAGTTACTTAATATTTAATAACCTAAATGTGACTGGCACTACTAGCTCAAAACTAAGTTTCCTGCGTAATTCAAATCTGCTGTACTTTAGGAATAAAAAAATTCTCTCTTATGTTTTCTTTGGATCAGAAAGAAATTATTTATTAGTGCTTTTATTATCAAGTCTTTAAAATCTGATTTATTTTTCTTATTTAAATATTTCCAAGTACACAGAATGATATTTTGATAATATGGTGGCTCATAAAGTGTATTAAAAGTTTTTTGCAAATAAAAATCTGAAAAGTGTGGATGGCATTTCCAAAATCCATGGATCATTGTCTAAAATCCCAATATAATATATAGTCTTGCCTTCTACCACACTTTTTTCTTCCGCTCAACTTTCCATTAGAATTCTCAAATACAACACTGAACTGCCAGCTTCTTTAGCAATGACTTTATGTAGCTTACCCTCACTGTGGAGGGAGTGTCTGTTGGCCAACATTAAAGTCTTTCCGATGACTGTGCAGCCCATGAAATAGCATTTCTGTATTATTTATTTATTTATTTTTGTACATTTTGTGGGAAGCTGAAATACATAATAAAACTGAAATAAATCTGCGAGTAATGAATATATCAGTGTGTCATTTTTAAATCAAATTTCTGAAATAGATGGACCTGGATGTGCTGAACTTTTCAGCAGGACTTGTTAACAGCTGCAGCTTACTTTAGATCAAAGAATGCTCTGTTTAATCTGTTGTCCCTCATTTATTTTGGTTCTTATGTTTTAATGACCTTCTTAAACACAACTTAAAATCATAACTTCGAAATGCCTCCAGTACATCGCTCCACTGATTATTAAATAAACACAATCTTTGATCTTTGAATAAAGGGGTGTTGTATTATTTGTCTCACATAGTTTTTTCACATAGTTTTTTTCTACACTTGAGCATAAACAGTAAAGAAAGCCTTAATAAACGCCCACAATCCGACATGTTAGATTTGGACACGCAAATCTATCAGTGCTGAAGCTGATCTCTTGTAAACAAACCAGTTTGGGTAGTTTTAAGGGGAAGGTCTTTGCTTTTAAATTGCTGCTCTGGGTCATCGGTTTTCTACTCTCTCTCTGCAGTCGTGAACTCAGACTCAGTTTGGTCCGGTCTCTCAGCATCGTACTGGTAGGTGTTGATTTTGTAAAAGATATTCAAACCTGAGTTTGTGTGTTTTCAATTACGGATGTGAAATTAGCTGATTTTAACAAGGCTATTTTTAAGAGGCCTGTACTCTGCTCTCTTTCACATGGGTGTGAAAAATGTTTCTCAGCAGGGAGCGAGGAGGTAATAAATGTGAGAGTGTTACCTTAGCCTGCATGGGCAAAGGAACAATCACAATACTAATGGAGCAATAGCAATATGTTTCCCACACTTTGTCCTGCAGGCCTATAATATCAGTGTAATAACTTCATTAGAAAGGGGTACTAGTAATATTGTAGTTGAACATTGGCGTAATAAAGATTCATTCTTGTTTTCTGTGATCCATTTTGTGTTGCCTGGTGCGTTTTTGCTTGTCTGCCCCTTATTGAATTTAAATGACCTGCATTTAGCTCAATGCAAATAACATTATACTTCAGAGTGGATGATTGCATTTGGCTCACTGGAATCAGCCTTTACCTTTTAAAACTGAATGGAGCTTTTCATGTCTAACACGTTAGTTCGCTTGTAATGCGTTGCTCTCATTTGACTTAAATTAACCTAACTATCAAATGTGCCTGTGTAGTGTTTACTCAGAGTTCTCATCCGCTGGCTGCAGGGCAGTGGCTGTAATCAGGTAACCAGAAGTGAAGAGATTTGAAGCAGATTAAACTGTCAGTCTGGCCTAAAGCTGCAGACGGATTCCTTATTCTCTGCTACTGGGATCAAACTGGGTCTGTCCAGAGTTCCTCCTTCAGTTAATCATTCATGTTCTTTTCACATGCATGTTTTGTTTGATTTTCTTTTTCCGTGCTTGGCAAAAATATTCATACCATTGAAATGCCAGTCCTCGAGGGGCAGTGTTCAGCAACTTTTAGGTCATTAGCAGGACTTTGTAGAAACGGATCGTATGCTGAGGAGGTAATTCATCCATTCAGGTGTATTGAACCAGGGAAACATCTAAATATTGCAGAATACTGGCCTCTGAGGACTGGAGTTTGAAACCCCTATTTGATCTGGTTTTCTTCTAGGGTTGTCCTGTATTTAACTCCATTCATCTTCCCATCATCTCTGACCAGCTTTGCTCTCCTGCTGAGGAAAAGCATCCCCACAATGTGATGCTGCCAACACATTTTCTCACAGTTGTCATGGTGTGTTCAGGGTGGTAGTTTTCTGCCACACATAAAATCTTGCCTGTCTAATTTTAGTCTCATCTGACCTGGGCAACTACGTATTTCATGTGTTTCTTACATGTCTTGTGTACAGCCACAGAGGGGATTCTTTTTTGCTTTATAAAGGTTAAACAATTTCTCCACTCTTCCATTGAAGCCAGATTTATTGAGTGCATTACTAAAAGTTGTCCTGTCAGCAGATTCCTCCACCTGAGCTATGGATCTCTGCAGCTTCTCTAGAGTCACCTCAGGTCCTTTGGGTCCTTCTCTGATTAATGCTCAGCGTGTCTGGCTTGTTAGTTGAGGAGGTCTGCCATATCTTGGCAGGTTTTTTAGTTGTTGCATTCTACTTTGTTTTTCTGATTATGGATTGAATTCCTCCATGAGCTGTCTACAGCGTAGGATATGATGCTGTTTCATGATGGTGTTTTTTTTTATTTGCTCTGTTCTCACACAGACCTCACAGAACTGCACAGTGCATATATATATGCATGACAATGTATACCGTCAACTTAATTGTCATCAAATCTATATTCCAGTGGGTTTTCCAGACTGATTTCCTAAAAGTAGACCAGACAAAGCAAAGCTTTCTTGGGATAAAAACAATTACTTATAATTGTTCTTGCAGCCAGAGAGAAAATCTGCAAACTGCAAACAAGGAAGACATTAAACACAGAAGCTTACAGGAATGAAGAATGTGTTGTTTTTCACAGTTTTCTTTGTGTGGCTCAGCAGCATAGTAGGATTTGGTGAAAGATCTGATTTCACACAGCAGATGCTTACACCTATCCTCAAAGCTAGTCAAACTGAGTCACAGTGGTTTCCTGAAAACCTCAATGAATACATTTTGGTCTGCATCCTGGGCCTCATGGAAACAGAAACATCAAACAAAATCATGCTGGATGATCTCTTCCTCGTTATATATATATTTTGCAGAGTCTGACTCAAACAATGTGTATAAAGATGTGGTCCAAAAGGGAGAATACCTGTGATCAAAGGGAATTATGTTGATTGGTTGATTCAGTGTTTTCATTTTATTTTTAAATAATCCTATGCGTTAAAAATTATTCATTTTAAGTGTGAATTTTAATGTGAGAAAAGCTCCTACTCTCAAATGGGATGTGGTATTGCAACACCATTGTTCACATTAATGCTCCCACACATTATTCTCACTTATTCCCAGTCTAGTGTCATTCTAAATAAGACTTGCATTGTATTTCTACCTTCCATAGATGAAATTCGCAGATATCTCTTACAAACTTTACAAAATGGATGGATGGATGTCATTATGTGATCCATTTACTGCATCCATCCATCCATTATGTATACCCGTCTATCCTGTGGAGGGTTGCGGGGGTGGCTGGTGCCTATCTTCAGGAATCATTGGGCGAGAGGCAGGGTACACCCTGGACAAATAGCCAGTCCTTGCGCAAGCGCAACTCTGTGATAAAATAAACAAACATGGCGGCGTACGGGGTTGAGGTCCTAATAAAGCAAATACTGACGTTATTATGGATCCTAGAATATGATTTACTGTCCCTCCTCTATCACCAGCAGTAAAAAATGGATCCGGAGAACCACAGACACCATTCACTTTGAACAAAGCTCTCCTTTGAAGCTAGATCCGTTGTGTTTGCCACCGACTGCGCATGCTCAGTGTTCTTTTCTGTGTTTCTGTGGCAGTGTCACAAAATGCTCAGCCACTTTCTCTTCCTGCTTTCTCTTGGTCCTCCATCTCCTCTCAGTAATGACAAATCTGGGTGACAGACAGACAGGTAGACAGATGATGCAATGTGCGAGGGACAAGTCATTCACACATTCGGTTTCCCACCCAGGTTTATACATCCTCTGATAAAAACAAGCCACGGAGAGCTCTCTGTCAGCCTGCTCCATCAGCCATTATCTTCAACTCCGGGGTTTATTTTTGCACACAGAGAGGTTTTAGCTGAGTAATACAGAGCTTTGCAGCTCATGAAGCATTTAACACACAACTTTAAAAAAAAGGTTTTCTCATATCCAATTATATTGAAATCAGAGGTAAATTAGAGCATTTAAGTGCACTGCTTCTACTCATAAAGCGCCAAATGACCTTGGCGTGAGAGGTTCACTTGTTGTCGTCATCGATTTCTCATTAGTTTGACCCGCAGGAGGCTGCGAGCTATCACTTGGATCAGACCTGTCGTGTTCAATTAAAAGCCTCTCCAACATGGCCCAGTTTTTTCTTACCCAGTCTGCACACAGGCATCTTTAAGCCGTTTCTGGGAAAACATCTCTCTCGTCTATTGTTTCGGCAGTTTCAGTAGCCTCTTTGTGTTTTGGCTGCCATATTTAGAAGCCAGTAAGTAGTTTAAAGGTGTGTCTGGTTAATGTGAGTGGGGTTAAATACCTTGCTTTGTCGAACAAACACACACACACACACCTTCAGATAACTTCTTCTTGACGTCTTCCTTTTGTTTCTGGCGAACATAACCCTATAGGAGCCTGTTTGTCCAGCCTAATCGGGTCATCAAGAGTATAAGTGAGAGCTGTAGCTACATGTGGATGCTGAGCAGGCCCATCCTCCTCTAGTGGGTAGTAATAGCAACACTTTGCGTGGGATTTGCAGCCCTTTCTCTCATTTTTTTTTCACTCCAACAAAGACTCACACAGATGAGCCTCCATTGTGACGATCCTATTAGTGTAGCTGTGAGGGTAGACCAACGTGGTGATTGTCAGAATAGCTGCAATGGAAGTATTGAAACCCCTCATTTAAAGACCCAGAAGTGACTCTGAGGTGTTGATCGGTGTGGGTGTGCATGTGCATGTGCGTGTGTGTGTGTGTGTGTGTGTGTGTGTGTGCGTGTGCGTGTGTGAGTGTGTTGTGGAAGGCCCAACCTGTCTGCCCAGCTAAGTCCGACTTTTGTGTGTGTCAGCATAATACAGAACATTTTGGCTGATTTCACAGTTTTTACTGCACCACAATGTCTTTTAAACCAATAAAGTGACATTATAAGTGATTTATTCAATCTGCTATAGTTCATATGGGAGCAATACAATTGTCTACAACTGACCAGCAGACTGAGTTACTGTAAGCCGATGTGTGGAGGATGTTCTTCAGAGCCAATTATGTTACATGAGAATTTGTCATGCTTCTCCCAGGTTCATTACAAAGAGCTTTGTGTGGGGAAATATTTATGTTGCCCAGTGCCTCTTGAACATATTCATATCAGCTCAATTATCAAATATTCTCTCATTTTGTGAAGTTACAATCCTACACTTTGATTCATTTCACTGGGACTTCATGCGATAGAACAATACAAGAAAACATGGAGCTTTTTTTGTTTGTTTTATCTGTCTAGTCTGTCATGCATATGTATTTAGTCCTCCTGTGAGTTAATACTTTGTAGAATGACCTTTACAGCAGTTTTAGCTGCAAGCCTTTTGACACATGCTTTTGACCAACTTTGCATATCACTCTCTGCATACATTGTCTGGCCCATCTCCTGGGTAGGCTCTGGACAGGTCACAAGTCAATCACATTGAAACACAGAGACACACAAGATAAACAACCATGCACACACACACATTCACCCCTAATACACCAATTAACCCAACGTGCATGTTTTTGGACTGTGGGAGTAAGCACAAGCTTGAGAAGAGTACCTGAGCATGCATGGGGAGAACATGAAAACTTCATGCAGAAGAACCCAGGACTACCAACTGTCCCAACGTAGATTTACAGACTTTTGCATTTAAGCCAAAAAATTTCAATTTTGGTCTTATCAGACCAGAACACCTCCTTTCACATGTCTGTTGTGTCTCTGGCTTGTTGCAATCAGGAGTCCTTGAGCCTTTCTTCCAACAACAGCTTTCTGTTTCTGCATCTTTGAATATAGGCTAGAATGTAAAGTCCACAGTTAAAGGTTTCCCTGTTAAATATTCCTCTGCAGCTCCTCCAAAGTTACCACAGACCTCCTGCCTGCCTTTCTGGTTAATTTTCTCCTTGCCTGTTTTTTTTATTTTTTATATTTTATTTAGACATTTTCAGTTATACAAACAGTACAAATATAAACAGAAAAAATACAAATAAAGACAAATAAACTCAAATACAAATTAAATAAATGGAATACCCACTCCCTCCCTCAGAAAGAAAGAAACAAAATAGTATAGATAATATAAAAGTTAAATCAACTACAAATAATTAAACAAAAAGTGAAGAAAAAAAAAGTATAAAGTCTGCTCAAAAGTAATAAAATGCTCTGTTTGTAATGGAGCAGTCAGCACCGGTAAAAACATGTTTGTTATCTCAACAAAGTGAAATACATGTACATGGCGAGTAGCACCGATAATGCATACACATATCTAAATACCCACAGGGTTATAGTCTCGACAAGTACAACATAAAAGGCTGCCACATTTTATCAAAGGTCGCAGAGGTCAAACAAACGCTATGTCGAACCCTCTCTAGATGCAATAGATTAGTGATTTCTAACAACCAGGTCTTAAAAGATGGCATGTTTTCATTTTTCCACAAGGTTAAGATATTTATTTTTGCAATAACTAAGCTATATTGTACTGTTTCCTTGCCTGTTGTTAATTTAGAATGTTGGCCATGTCTTGATTTAAACTTTTCTAGAATATATCTGACCTTTCTGCTGTGTTCCTTGGTCTTCAATGATGCTACTCAGTCAAAATGTGTAAAAGTTCAAGGGTACAAATACTTCTGAGGCATTGGATGTTTGTACCTGTTCTTTACCAACAGGACAACAAAATCCTTTCAACAAGTGTCTGCAAATTAGTCCTAATCATTTATCCATTGGTAGTGATTTAAGTGCTTTCATGATTTATTTATCTGAGTAATTCTTTTACACGCCTGAAAATGTGAAAAACAAGATATGTAGATTTGAAAACAACAATCTTGGCCGCCTGGAGCTTAAATCCCAACAGCTATATCCAAAATGTGGGGGATGAAAGGCTGCTTGTTGTGTAGACAGATCCTGATAAAAGGAGCTGAGTGTTAAGGGATCTGCTTTTACAATGGGAGGAGGAGAGATAAGCATCTTCATTCGGGCTCTCGTTGTATAGCAGCTGTAAAGAGGCTGATGTGGAGATAGCGTAGGTCCGGCCATGCTGACCCGCCTGGCCAAAGGGCTATGTTACAAAACCCTGAATTTGAGGCAGCGGGGAGAGGAGAGTGAACCAGGAGAGCTGATTGTCGGAGAGTGGAGGTATTTAGAGAAGCAACCATTTAAAGGAAACAAAAAGGAGGAACCATTTTAAAAAATAACAATGACCACCAGCACAAAAATGATGTCCGATTGTCTGAGGCGCTCAGACCTGTTTCTTATCAGTCTGGCCATCAGTCAGTTGATCCACATGACAAATGGGCTTGTTAGTCTTATGTAGAGTATGCATCCTCTTGTTCCACTTGTTAAGTGAAACTGAGAACTGAAGGGCTGGAAACTGTTCCAGTAAAAAGCAGAGTCAAAGATACTGATTCGCAGGAAAGCAGAAATATTCTTGAAAAGGACGTGTGTGCAGTAGTTTTGGAGATAAGAAACTAAACATGACTACTGTAAACACTTTGAAATTAAACAGAGAAATGCAGCTACAGTATTTAACAGCATGGACTGGTAAATAAGGAAGAATAGAAACTATTTCTGGCACATTTGGCCGTGTTCTGGCATTGGCTCATGAATCTAATCCAGCTCTGTTCCTGTAATGGCTGCCAGGTTTTAAAAGACAGCATTGTGTGTGAAGACTCTAAAGAAGCTAGGTGGAAGCTGAGGACAGTGTGACCTCATTTTTGGTGATATTTAGGGGGCGTCTGGACATTCATCCATAATTCTCTTTAGATTATTAAAATGAACAAACTCTGTTTGTAACAAATAGGCTACAATCTACCTGAGAACAAAATGAGAGATGCACTGATCAGAATTTAGCGTCTGACTTCCAATCTCCAGTTGTATAAGTTTTGACTTATCAATACCAATGCCAATTCCCATTTAAAAGCAATAATGTAATAACATTATTCAACAGATTTGTCCAGCCTTCCTGGCATGACTGATCATTTTTTTTATTTTTTATATAAGGTGCAGAGGCATTTAAACCAGACAAGATCAATATCAAAATAAATGATCCGCAAGGGGCAATTTGTTTTGCAGAGAGCAGAAAAAATGCAAAGAAACAACTACAACTGACAGAAATACAGCAACTGTTAGTATAGTTAACATTGCTAATTCTTATTTAAATTCCAAGATTTCCAAAAGGCAGCCAACAATTCCAAAGCCAGCATGTTCTATAATCAAGGTTAAAATTTAAAAAAGTATGAAACAGAACAACTTTTCTGTACATCTCTAGGCCTTTCCTTTAGCTGCTAAACGTCTTGCTCTCTCTCACTTACTTGCAGCTAAACTAGAGTATAGAGTATAGAGAAGACATATGTCTCCACATATCGCAGAAAATACTATTTCCTTTAAAAGAGCTTCTTAAATGTTAATTTCAAACACATTTCTCATCGTGAAAACAGCTTATATTTTTACTACTCTCCAGCATCCACACTGAATATTGTTGTCAGTGAAGCCTAGTAGGTTAGTATGGTGCATTCACTAATCAGAAAAATATATGATTTTAAGTTTCCAACTGGCCTATCTAGCCCAATTCAGGTGAAAATCCGTCGACTACAATCAGAAGCGAACTCCCTTGTCCATTTCTGCATAAAGTGCAGCCACCTATCATTGCAAGGGTTCCTGTGGATGGACCATTGAAGGAGGTCGAAGGTCTTACAAATCAGTTTGGCCTTTTAAACGTACCCAAAATGTGAGAAAATGAACACAATAAAGATGTTCGGGAAACTTCCCATGTGAAAAACTATCTCTATGATCCCTGATGTTTTTATTTTGTTTAAGTAGCCTAGATATACGTGTTGCAGAAGGTAGGCTACTTTCGCTTCCTTCCCTGATATCTCCTTAAGACACCCAGAAAAATCCAGCAACTACTGATTGATCCGTTGTTTAATGCGTGTATGTGTGCAGCTCCACCTGTGAGTAATCCCTCTGATGCTCCGTGTTGCGTTCAAGCATATACGGCCATCCCCCCTCATCAGTGTCCGCGGGAAGGAAGGAGGAGTTTAACCCCACATTGTCTGGGAGGAGTCCGCAGTCTCTTAGCGCTCCGTCCCGGGATCGTTTGCTCGGAAAATGTCGTGGAAGTAGACAGTTTAGTTTAAAAAAAACAAAAATTACTTTATGACTGCATTGGTTTCGTTTAATTACATGTAAAATGCTGTGAAGACGAGACAGGCGTGAATGCAGTGGCAGGTAGAGGAAGCATTAACCGGTGAGTTGGAGGCGAACTTATTTCTCAGTCACGCTGCTTGTAACAGGACTCCGCTGTGTTTGTCTCAAAACGCGCTCTCTGTTTTAAAATATTGGTGCGGTTGTTTTGTCGCTTGAAGAAAAGTTTGTGCACGTTTTGTTAAAACACATGCTGGGTTGATTTCTCCTCTGACTTTTCATTGGCTGCAGTGAACAGTAATCCCACTGTAGAGCAGCAGAAATCCTGCAGAAACACGCGATTGTCTGGTGATTTCAATTGTCACGTTGAAATGTCTTATTAGAAGGATCCTTCTTTGTTTCACTTAACCAGATTACTTTTCCATTCAGACATATATTAAAGTGTGTGTGTATCTATATATTAAAAGGGCTCTTTTCCCCCCTCATTACAGCTTGTGTGGAGTGAAGTAAAACACATGATGGCTATAAAACGTGGATGAGCAGAAATCTTGTTTAGATGTTCTTTTCCTATTAATTGTAATAACATAAAATCGTCCACAAAGAGCTAGAAAATTGGCACATTTTCTTATGATCTATCACCCTCCTGACCTAATCTTATGATAGCAAAAGTCGCTTTCAGACCGTAGGAACCTTTTGGAGTTCCTATAACCTTTTAGGCAACCAGGCCGTTTTCTGGTGCGTTTGGGCATATAGGATCTAGGGACTACGGCCCTCAGTTCTTATAACCATTTTAGCTCCTACTCTGAAGCAGGGTCTTTTCTGAGTCTCATAGGAAGTCAAATACGTAGGTGATTGGTAGAACTGACAAGCTACGCCTCTGATGTCCTAACACACTGTTTAGTTTACATTTTAAGGGTTGAGGTTCCTGACCATTTTGTAAATTAGCAGATTTAGTTAATTTGAACCGATTTGTCTAGGCGTTGAGACTCCGGCTGGGGAGAAGCTTAGTTCCCACTTTAACAGTAGATGACTTAAGATAATATCCTATATGCTATTTGTATTCTACGGTAAGGAAATGTGGCTATGTAACTTAATATCTGTCGTGGGGGGGTCACTTGGAGCTGTTTTGGTTTAATAAGGGGTGTTATCTTTTATATTTTTTAAGAGTAATACAAAGATTTAAGATAATAACTGGATTTAACTGTATACGTGATTGTAGCATTTTTAGAACCATATCATGAAAATACCCAACTATAATTAAAAGTGAACATGGTTTAAGTACAAAATAGTTAACAGGTTTGAAATGAAAGTAGAAAGTGATAAAATGGTAATGCAAATGTATGAAATTGGGGAACATATAATTAAAGGGTCATCTACAGTCTCTTGTTTGTATATTTTACTTTTATGGTGAAACAATAGTGAGACTACATCTTAAATGTGTACTGAAGAAACAGCATCTCCTACATTAATTGGAATTGATGACAAAATGGGTCATTGTTTCTTATGCCAGTAACTTTTTTTTTTTAAACAACCACTTGTTCAATTCAATTCTGTTTATTTATATAGCGCCTATTCACAACAGATGTCATCTCAAGGCACTTTACAAGGAAAGTCATTTCAATATAATCATACAAACATTCCAATTAGCTTAAAGTTTTAGTTTCCTATTCAAGAAATCCCAGCAGATTGCATCGAGTCATTGACTTGAGGTTGCGCCCAGTTGATGCAGACTTCCAACCACAGCAATCCTTCATACTGAACAGGTATGTAGCGACAGTGGAGAGGAAAAACTCCCCTTTAACGGGAAGAAACCTCCAGCAGAACCTGGCTCAGTACAAGCGGCCATCTGCCACGACCGTCTGGGGGTTTGAGAAGACGGAGCAGAGACACAGAAAGAACAGAAGATCTGATTATAAGAGTACTTTCTATATTAAAGAAAGTAAAAAGTTAATAACAGTACATGGGGAATGTTCAGTCACCAAGACCATCATCCCAGTCCACGCCCCCCATCCTACAGGGCATTGTAGCTAGCAGGATGCCAGACCAGGTGTACCTTCTATGGAGAGAAAAACACTGAGAGAAAACAAAGTTTGTGTCTTGTTTGTTTTTTGGTCTTCAATGTAATCTATTATCTATTTGTATTGTTGCTTCGCCTTGTGCTGAAGTGGAAGTGGTCTTCAGCCACATACAGAGGTAACAAAAGGGGCCCTGAGACCCCTGGAGTGGAGAGCCAGCCCAAGACAAACAGAGCTATGAATTAGTGAGGGAGGGTCCTGCATGCCTTTTGGCTTATTAGGCCCTCTGTCATGGAGATGGTGCACGGAAAAGTGTCAGACCATCCAGCTACCTTTAAATGCCACTGAGGAGGGCAATGTTAAGAAAAGCAAAGGGTAATGATTGACATAAAGAGGCTGGCTGGGTTGCTCATTGATCTGTGTTGTGGTTCCAGCTTAAACCACAAGTCCTGTCTCATGAAACACTTAAGATAGTGGTGATTAACTTGATTAATGATGATTTAGTTATAACAATGTCATCCATTACTTATGACTGTGGGAGAAAATATGCCCAAATGCTTTCTGTTTATTTTTCTTCAGGGGGGGACACATGCTGTGTGATTGGTTCATGTTTCATCTCTACTTAATGGACAGAAATCATCACTTACCCATGTAATTGCTGCCGTTCTTTTGTCTCTGTGTGTGTGTTTCCTGCTTTCTGTGTATTTTAGTTGGAGAACAGTGTAGAGCTTCTGGGTCAGAACCACCAAGCACATATTTTGGCCTTTGCGTTTAGGCATTTTCTGTGGTAACCACAGGGAACATGATATATTTTACTATTCCGTTTTTCTTCCTCCCTGTGGAACCAAAAGGATACTGATAAAAGTAGGAGTCGTAATTTCCTCTTAGTGGAAAACACTCGATTGTTTTGGTGTGTGGTTTTCCTTTGCTGATACAACTTGTGAGTTGTTTTGTCGCTGCCAGATCTGTCAGTTGTTATAACTGTTTGGGAGTTAGGGACGAGTAAAGCCAGTGTTGCTTTCTCTCTTTTTACGTCGCTTCGACACAACACAAACACAAACAGATCGTTGCTTAAGCTCGTGAAGCTGTGGTATATTTACCACTGAAACTTCCCTAATCAGAAGATCTGTTGTTTTTTAAGTCCGTTGACACTGTGTGTGAATCTGCAGCTAAATAAAGAGCAGCAGTCTGAAAGTGTTCCCTGCTCTTGTCTTTGGAGCTTTGGTGCTTCATGTGAGCAGCAATGTTCTGGCAGCCGGCTGTTTGTTAGTGCTTGTTAATTCTAAAGCTCCTCAGCAACACCAATGTTTTATGTCTTCGCTCAGCGTATTGTGTCCATATAAGGGGCTTCGCATGTGACCTGTCAGGCATGGATAACATCTGTGCTTCTTGTCACAGGGAGATGAAGTCCTCTAACTGCCTTTTGGTAGGAAGTACCTTGCAGGACAGTCGGAATAATTCAAACGGTGTTAAAAAGGTGGATCAAAACAAACTTGTTTCCGTTTCGCAACATGCTTGCCCCCGTGAAATCATGGTTCCAGCTAAAACTTTGACACCACAATGGTGACTTGTGCGTTTCTCTCTTACGCTTCTGTATTTTTAGCTTGTGTTTGGCTTTCAAATTGTTTTGTGGGGCCTGCAGTGTCCTGAGCGGCTGCTATAAAAAGCAGGTGAAGTAAAAGATTGTGTTGACAGCATCTCAGACAAGACCTTTGATTTGGTGGTAAACTGAGATGCCAAGCAAGGCCAGCCTTGATACTCCCGATTCTTGCTGCCACACTTTCAAGAGTTGTAACAAACACTATTAATGTCACAAATTATGAGGACAAACTGAAACACTCAAAAAAGTCATGCTTTGGACATTTCCTGGTATATGTTGTTTGTTCTGAAATGAACAGTTTTGCTACTGGATTACTACTTTTACATGTCTTCTGCATCATGTAACCTAGGCTTTGTCCAAATGGAAAATGTGCTATTCCAAAACAACCTGCCTACTTTTCTTCTTTTTTTTTTTTCAAGTTCCTAATAAACCGGTCATGGGTTCTAGTTTTTGAGGGGTTGGATTAGAGTTATGGCTCTGGCATTATCCTTTTCAGAAGGTTGAATATTTGTTATCTATAAGAAAACACAAAAGTGGTATTTTAAAATTTTAACACTGTGGAAGGCCCATTACCAAACATCAAGGTCTCTTTCAAAATTGCTACAAAGATTCCATCATACCGTCCCTGCAGCTGAAAATTCTTTTTGATGTGAAGCTAGAGAAAGTCCTGCAGTGAGTGTAGTTTTCCCTGGCTGTATGGAGCGTATTGTAAGGTAACTGTACCCCTCCCCCACTTGCCGCTGCAAGCTGTTGATCAGCAAGAAAGACAATTTGGGCTGTTTGGAAATATTTCCTGTTGGGAATATCACAGACAATGGGAAAGTAAAAGAGACCTAACCATCACTTTCATTAATGTACTACGGGTAGGAAGTTAAAAGCAGGATTTCTGTTAAGCAGCCACTTGCAGGTTTAAAACCATTACTGGCAGGTGTTGGTTTAATCTATATCAAAATAACAGTAACTGTCTGGTACAGATATTATTGTTGCTGTAGCAATTCTATGTTTTAAATAAGAGTTACTATAGCATATTATACATTTGTGTTTACAGTTTTGGTGTTACTACTTCTGTGGTCTCAGCTAGCTCAACGGCAAGTGATCTTTCATGATCCAAAGTGGAAGGCACATCAGCGCTCTCTTGAACATACAGGAAACTTCTGTCAAGCTCAACATAGCAGTATGGTCTTATCCAGCTTAACCCACGGACCCCATTCATTCACTACAGCCACAATCTAAAGGCCTTATAGGAGATTAATGCATAGGTCTGCACTGAACTGAACCCATTCAGGGTCACCTGGTAAACAATGGACTGAAAGCCCAAGAAGAAAATTAAGTTTAAATAGACACAGACTCTAGTTGTATGCGAAATGACGTATCAGACTAAGAGTTACCAAACTGGTAAATTAGGGTGTGTATGTAATTTAATCAGCACCAGATGACTTCATTTGTGAGTCAGAATTTAATAAACGTCAAAGAAGTAACTAGAAGAGGGAACACTCTTTTTATTGATGGCAGTTTAAATAATAAAGGGAATTTGTGTATGTAACACGACTGCAGCGGTGCATGTAATTCCTGCAGGCTTAGATAGCGAACAATATATCAGTCTGATAAAGCTGTAAGTTGTACCAAACTCACTTACGTGCAGGGTGCGGATAAACTTAACATTAAATATGATTATGTTGATAAAGGACCAATAAGAATAAGATAGACGAGTATTAAACCTGATAGAAGGTATATTGATACCTATATGGGAGTTTAGGTGTTTTATGCAGTTTTTTGGTGATGCATGTAAACTAGGTTAAAGTCTTTAGATATAAAGGAAAGCAGGGTGCAAGTAAGCTGCGTTCACGTTTGTGGTTCAGATATAAGCTTTGTAAAACAACATGTTCTTGCACATTCACTATCCTGGTTGATATGGAAATGAGTGACTCTGCAAACCTTTTTCATTACCCCTAAGATGCCGTACATTTCAATCCTTCCAACAAAAGAATTGTGATTGATCTGCCCTATCTCTCTTTGGTAGCCATGAGACCCACCCCCCACACTATCCATGCACTATTGGAAAGGCAAACACAGCTGGTGCTACAGAGTAAAGTGCTCTACTTCTGTGATGTTCAGTTGGTGCCATGTGTCTTGTATTGTCACCAAAGATGGATGGGGGAAATTTTAGGTACACATTTACTCAAACAAATCCCACCCGCTCATCCGCAGGTGGACAAAGACTTCTGTTTCGATTGTAGGGAAGATAAAATGCCTGCTTATTTTTTTAATCACACAGTGTTTGATCACTGTACTGTTTATATTTCTACTAAATGAGAAATTGAGTGGCTTTTTCCTTTAAATTCCATTTTGCATCCCTAAAGCCTAATTGCTTTGCTAATGGAATGCAGTTCTTTACCAGGATGTCAGATAAATCTTGGTACTGCATAGTTACAAAAAGCAGCAGGGAAAGATTCAGATGCACATGAATCCTTCCCCGACCACTTTTATTTCATATTTTTCTGTCTCTGACTTAGCTTCAGACATTTGCCCTGTGCGATCTTGTAACTTATTATTGTTCCCCTTATTTTGCTCACTCAGAAGCTTGTAAGCTGTGTGGAACACTGCCAGCCCTCTTCTGCACTGTTTCCTTGGCTATGCGACAGGCAAGAATTACTTTTTGGATGGTCTTTGGTTGATGATGTATTTGTGTTTCGTCGAGGAACGTTTTCAGGCTCATTAGCACTTATCCCCCGGTTCTGCCACCAACTTCGCTTTAAACGTTTGGTGGTTTGATCTCCGATCAAGATAAGCTCTTTTCTCCACTTCTCAGTCTTTTGTCATGTTAGTTCAGTCATCTGGAGTCCAGCCAGTTCAAACAGAGACTGCAGTCTTGATTGCTTTAGGTCACCAACAAACCTTGCATCTACTCACCAAACATACTCAATTAAAGCTTTCTTGAAATTCCTTTTCTCCCAAAAAGCTAAACAACTGTAGAAAACCTGTTTCCTGTTAGGATATCATCATCAAGGCTTATTTGGCTGACATGCTTCAGCGGTTAAATGGGAAAGGGTACAGTACGAATGAAGGATTTTATTGTAGCACTTGTTGAGATAAAGTCGATGGAAAGAAATAGTCTGAACATTTTATCAGTATTTGCAACTTGGTATTCTGTGAATTTGTAGCTAATTGGTATAATCATGTCCTCAGTTCAAGGGAAATTTTAGCACATCAGCCTGGGTGCAGGAGCAGAACTTAAACTCTTATTGGACCTTCTTGATGCACAGTTTTCCCCCTTAACCACAGTTGTTGCCCAAAAGTTGAATGTAGTTTGCCAGTTCGGTGCAAGATATTATAAGTCATTCACATATCAAACCAACATCATGGTTAGAGAAAAAAAACATCTTGTAGATCAAAAGAAGTATGATTCACATTAGGCATTAGTATGGCAACATTTAAACACGGTAGCAAAGACACGAAATCCTGCTTTCCCTTGTGTAGTTCTGGTGCTGGCAACACTGAGTGAACAGAGCTCTAATAACCTGTTGTTAAAATTTTTGTAATACCTTATATTTTAAGCTAGAAGCATATAGGTATTAAAGAAAACTACCCAGAGAATGGCGCTCAGAGGAACCACACATGTGATCTTTATTCTAACTGCTAAATGAAATAAAGTAGTTCAGTTTAGCATGATACCAGACAATCCCACTCTTTCAATATGTTCAGTATTTAATGATCAACTGTAATAAACAATGGGAACAGGTCTGATGTTTTGGCTTTGTCCAAACATTGTTCCAAGGACGTCTTCAATTTGTTCATTCTACACTTTCCTCCTTTATCTCTCCTGTGCTAATTAACCATTTGTTAGCATTTTCTTGCTGACAGTGCAGTGCATTAGATGTGCATTAGATCATTTCCACAATTTATCTCCACATTGACATCCAGTAAGGTAACCCTTTGTAAAAGGTGGAGGAAATCCTCGTTAGAGAAATGTGCCATTGTTTTTAAACGTCACCCTGGATATCAACTGAAACTGATTTTTGTCTGACAAATGATGAAGAAAAGTAGGAAATGTAATATAAAGTCAAAATATAGAAATAAGAGCTCTTTCATCTTTAATAATTTTATCCATAGGTTGATCTGAAGTAAAGTGCATTACAAAGTGCAGGTCACTGCCCGCCATGTTGTTGTTTGGGGCTGTTGTTCAATATTAATACCCCCATCTCCTCAGATGGTGTCGCAGCTTGTGATATCAGGCTCACTCCTGCCTCTCTGCAGTCTAGCCACTGGGGTCACAGTCATGTCAGTGCATTATTAAATCTTTCCACTTACAGAAACTCAACGTAATAACCCTGTGTCCCATAACCAGATGATAGGTGTAGTGCAACCAGCTCACCAGGCTACTGTAAACACCAGAAGTTGGGGGATGGTATTCATGACATCAAACATTCCAGTGTCATTGGAGAAGGTTTTTCCTAATTTGTCCGCAATCTATAATGTGGTGGTTGTGAATTTCTGTGGCTCTCTGGTTTAAAGGGGCAACAGACTGATCTTAGTTTAGGTGACCTTGTTTTCTTAATGCTCTGCACGGTGACTTATTTTCTTACTGTGGCAGAACCTTGTGTGAGTCGTCTCGCACGATTCACTTCAACTTTCTTGAGGTTTGAAAGACCCAACTTAACCATTTTAGCTTTCCTAAAAGGATCTCCCTGCACATGGACGGTAATCTTCTCAAAACCAGATACCAAAATAGGGTGTTTATGTCGATCTCACCTGCTTTGAAGAATTGCTCCAACATATATCATACACACAATACCAGCTCCTTATAAGCTGTGTAGTCCTTGATATTCACCTTGTCGCTGACAGAATCTGATGTACAGCAGTGATGTAATTCGCTCTAAATTATTTCCCTCTTTGAGAGTGAAATCATTCATTCTCAGTCTCTTAAGGTTGGTGAACCGAGGAGCACGCCCTGACTGCTGACTAATAGGTGAGGGATGTTGTGTCACTCAACTCACTGACTTGAAGCGGATACGCTTTGGCATCTGAGTTACAGCAATTAATCTTCACTGTCAATACAAACTCTGAACTAGAAAGCTTAATTTCACTTATCTGTCCTCTGGTGCTTTGCTTTTGGCTTTTGATGTGTCTGTTTTTATTTGGGATTGCCAGTTTCCTCAGTCCAAATAGATATAACTTTGAAGTTATTTTGAAAACCATTTTCTCTTGTGCTTCCAAACGAGTGGGGTTTTGTTTCATTGGAAACTTGTGGTTGCTTTTAACGCTTATATTTTACAGTGCTTCTGTACAAACTGGCATGCCAGTACTTAACCTAAAAACAACTTCATGAACCACCAGTAACTACGTTTTTCCTGACTCGTACAATGATTATTAGGAGGAGGAAGCCTAACTTACTCCGTCATGTTCTGTTATTGGGCTTATACATCATTTCCTTTTCTCTGTGATTAATATGTTTCGAATGTAAAACTTTAACACATTTCAGTCTCGTCTTGCATTCCATGCTGGCTGTACCCCAACAGAAAATAGACCATTATTTCGTGGGAAGCTTCCCTAAAATGATGTGTTTAATGCACTGGATGCTCTACATGTTCATGTTTGGTCCCAGACATGCCTGCTGCTTTTGCCAATTATGCTATCATACTCTGCCACGGGCAAGTATTTTAACAAGCTAGATGACTGCACTCACTCTTTCCGACCGTCATCCATATCATCCTGCTTAATGTCCTGGCCTTTTGACAAGCTGTGCAGTAAGCTTAGTTTAGCTATGGGAGTTCTGGGCCAGTGTATTTATAAAAGGCCTATATTACGTCTTTTACAGATTATTTTTCTTTGAACTGTGGTCAGGATTGTATCACATAATAGTTGTATTCATTTTCTTTGTCAGAAATTGAGAAATGCCCCCCACCCCCCAAAAAAATAAAATAAATTAAAGCATCTATAGACGGCACAAGGCAGCCAAGAAAGCAACTAAAAGTTATAGAAGAGCTAAGATGTTTAATCTGGAAAACCAAAATTGGGTATCTGTGCATAATATGATTTCCACCAAAGACAAAATAGTCACAGCAAAGTCTCCAGCTTTAATTGAAGCTAAAATGTAAATTTTTTGATGATTTATCCAGTATAAATCAGTAGTAAGGAGAAATGCCTGAGAGATTTAACAAACCAGTACCTCAGATTTAAGACCAGTCTGCCTGTAATCAGCATAGTGGGAACTGACCACTTGTGACAAGCCACACTAAAAGTCTGGCAGCATTCCAATTATATTTGTTCCAGTTCTGACCAGCATTATTAATCAGATCAATTTGATCCACAAGCGTCAGCACTCCGAGCAACTTTGTTGCCACATATTAAGGAGCCATGCAGTGATTGTGCAAATCTCAATTTTCACCACTTAATCGGTTTGCATGCTTTTAACACGAGTATGACTCTGCTGTAAGCTGCCTCTTTTCATTATTCTCAAATCATGACCAACATACATGAGAGGTTTCGAAAATTAAGCCTGCGTTATTGAAACAATAAAAAGGCATGGAGCTCAGCAAAGTCCATATGAAGCATTACACATTAAATAAGTGTCGGAAAACTTCTGAAAGTCGAAACACATCAGTTGGGGTGTGATGCCTTTTTAAAGTGTGTTCGATGTGTCCTTTGATCCTAAAAAAAAAACGTCAACCAAATGCTTACACATCTGCTGCATGGTAGAGAACTTAAGACTTGGATGACTGCTTAAGTCAAACATTCTGTCCCTAATTTGGCTGAATTGACTGAAAAAGACAATACTGTTACTCCCAATGATCCATGAAGATGAAAATGGCCATACCCGATTAACTTTATACACACGAGCAACACTGGCAGTTGCCCTGGTGTTTTGGCTGTTCTCGTCCTGTCTGTTTGAGTCTTGGCATAAACTGTGTGGTGTCCTTCTCCCTTAGCATTTGGTTGTTCCTTACCTTAAATTCACGAACTTCTTCATAAACGTCAGCAAAAAAGGCTCCCTGAAGAAGGATATATGTTTTTGTGGGTGAGGAGACACCCATCCCTCCAATCTGTTTACTTCCACAGGCTCAGCCATGTTTCCTTCATAGATGATCTGTGTACCAAATATGCTCCCTATATCCTTTCTATGTCACCTATATGTGGGAACAGATCTATTCAACATATTCACAATAAAAAGCTTTTTTTTAAGCAAAACAATCCATTGGGCGATCTGTTCTTTAAAGATGCAATAAAAAGGCTCAATGAAACAGAGTTGTGCTTTTGATACTGTGTTCAACCTTACACAGACACCTCTTTGATTTAGTCTGACACAAAAAAGCTTTGGAGGCTGACGAGTCGGATCAAGTTGGATTGTTTAAACTATTATATGCCTCTGTGGACATTATTGTCTTTTAAAGTGGGTTAGTCTTGTCAACATAAATTCTCATGATCACTTAGAATTCTGATTTATTTATAAATTTCTGGATTCTTCTTACATCTACTGTTCACACTTCTTTTTTTTAACGAGTTATTTTCTGAACCAGTTACTGTATAACAGTAGCAATGAGAGAAACAGTTGGGGGTTTGTGGCTAGCTTTTGCCTCAAGGGTTAAGTATCCCCCTCCACTTCCTCTAAGGCCATCCTTGCTCAGGAGGAGAAGCCTGTGAATAAATGCCACCCTTGTCCTCTCGTAATGGAACAGCTTGACCCTGTGAGACCCCCACTGGCCCAAGTATCTGCCTACCCCCCCGAACACCACCACCAAACTTGTCTTGTGGGACCGTGCCTTCCCGACACATCTGCCTGTAAGCAGTAACTCAATTAGTCGAGGAATTTCTTTATAATGAATGAAAATTCAGGACTGGCCAGTAATTTTTCAAAGCCACAATAGAAAGCCTGTCACCTCAAACATGTTGCTGATTTACTGTCTGTAATCGTGTGAAAAGTTGCTTCCTACGCAATGTGCGTGACAACTACATTATGAGCATGATCCTCATTGACATTCTTGAGCCTCTCTGTGTAGATGGGATCATAATGAGTTTGGCAGTGGCCTTAATTTAATCATGCTGGTAAAAGAGGTGCACATGTGGCACAGCTGCTCGTGCTCTGCCATGTTTTGCTGTGCCCTCAGATGAGATGGCATCTGGTGCCAGGAGTGGCTTGTTTCTGTTTTATCAGCCCTTTCATAAAAGCACATTCCTCAATCAAAAGGCATTGCGGAATTGCACAAAGGAGTTTGTATTCCAGAGATTTGCCTGTGACTTCTCTGCAGCAATGAAATGAGCTCACGTGGATCATCATCCTTGTGAATGCTAAAACTGGTTGCACAGGTCAGTCTTTGTTTTGTGTGTGTTTAACTTTATCCATGGAATACGAAGTGAAGGCATTACTGCTTTGTTTAGCACCTGTTGAGGATTATAGGTCAGTAACGACTGCCGGCTAATTTTTTGTAATAATTCAGACATGGAAGTGGATCTTGCCTTATTTAGTTCATTTGAATTCACTGAACCTCTTAAGATTCCCACTGTACTATAGATTCAAGATCTGTTTCAATGTAATGTTTTAAATTAAGTTTATATTTCTAAGCAGACTTTCTGTACACTCAGCATATTGCATGCAGACCTCTTGCACAGTTTTGGTGACGAACTTCTTCATAAACGTCAGCAAAAAAGGCTCCCTGAAGAAGGATATATGTTTTTGTGGGTGAGGAGACACCCATCCCTCCAATCTGTTTACTTCCACAGGCTCAGCCATGTTTCCTTCATAGATGATCTGTGTACCAAATATGCTCCCTATATCCTTTCTATGTCACCTATATGTGGGAACAGATCTATTCAACATATTCACAATAAAAAGCTTTTTTTTAAGCAAAACAATCCATTGGGCGATCTGTTCTTTAAAGATGCAATAAAAAGGCTCAATGAAACAGAGTTGTGCTTTTGATACTGTGTTCAACCTTACACAGACACCTCTTTGATTTAGTCTGACACAAAAAAGCTTTGGAGGCTGACGAGTCGGATCAAGTTGGATTGTTTAAACTATTATATGCCTCTGTGGACATTATTGTCTTTTAAAGTGGGTTAGTCTTGTCAGTAATGTTTTAAATTAAGTTTATATTTCTAAGCAGACTTTCTGTACACTCAGCATATTGCATGCAGACCTCTTGCACAGTTTTGGTGACAGAAACTAGGTTTGTACACAAGCTATAAAAGAAAAAAAGGATAGATAAATTCAAAATGTTTATCTATGTGAACCAATAAACACTAACTGCAGGTTTTGAATTAATTTGCTGCTTTTGGCTCAGATAGCATTTATGTACAGTATCTCCACTCCACACAGTTTATAGTAAAAGCATGTATGTACACACAGGAGCTCCAAGCAAACTTATACAAACAGCTGTTAGGTGCACAGACTAGAGTGAAATTTAAAATTCTGATATTCAATTTGAAGCCAATAAGCATCCACACCTGTGACATTCTGTGTTGATCTCCGTGAGAGCTTGCCTGTGTTCCTGGATCCATGACATTTTTCTCGCCCAGTATCAGTGCTTTCAGGATGCTGAACATGCAGCTGAGCTCATGTTTGTCTTTGGTGTTTACGTTGAGATTTTCCTGTTAGGGATGCACCGATCAAAATTTTTCGGCGGATTTTTGATTTGCATGTTTTAAAAACCTTGATTGGCTTATACCGATTATGGTTAATAATAATAATAATAATAATAATAATAATGTAATAATATTTTTGAAAAACAAAATATTTTTACCTTCACTGCTGTGAGCAGTCATTATCTGTATTAGTAGCAGAGGTAATGGCAGACTGTATGAGAGAGCAGACACAGTAAAAGAGTTTTGCAGTTTAATCAAAGATAAAATGTGTATGTAGTTAATTTAAGCAGTCTTTAGCATCCATTTGTTTTGAGGGCACTTAGCATAACTGGTAAAATAGCGGTTTCTATATGGGTTTCCTAAAGTAGTAGTATCCAAACTTTTTCACATAACCTAAATCATTAAAGATTGACAGTACTCACTCAAGTATGCTACTAACGTGTGGTCCTCCTTACGATGAAATACAAACGTATTTATGATTAATAAACATACCTTGTTGTACTTAACTTTGGCAAATTCTCACACTATTAAAATATATATATATATATATATATATTTTTTTTTTATTTGTCCATGTCCATTTACTGTCTCTGCTGGTAGGCCAACGTACCATTCTTGAATTATACTTGGGAAAGCGGCTCACAAATTATTCCAAGGGCCACACGTGGACCATGGGGCTGTATTTTGGATAAGCCCTGCTCATTTCTTAACTCTGAGATTGCAGAAAGAGTGTAAAAATCCAGCATGGTAATGGTCAAAGGTCAAAAGAGTTAGAGCACCTTTTCTGTGACCATTATAGTCTTCCTGGAATCAAGTAAAAATCTCACTCTTGAAGACACCAAATGAATATCACTCGCTAATACAGAAAATGGCTACTTCAAGTCTTCTTCCCTCAGTAACAGCCTTCCCACTGAAGAGTGTTGCTGTTACAGCAATCCGGTATTTCTTAAAGCTACATTGTGTAAGAACTTCTCCCTTCTAGTGGTGAAACAACCAACTGAATATTACGTTCTAGCCCCCCCTCCCCCCCCCCATTCCGAGCGCATTTTAACTCCTACGGTGGCCGTTTCATGCCAAGGTTGACATGGCTTCCAGTACTATGACTTTGTCCAGTGTTCCTTCCAGTGATGAGATTACTTCAGAAAACTACGTTGCATTTAGTTATATAGTCAGACGTCTGCCGCGTCGCGAGTAGACGATCTTCCTCTGGCATTCGTCATGGTGTAACTGAGTGTAGGCAAAGCGCAAAAGGTGGAGCTAGAATTTCCAGGAATGTCCCTCGTTGGCGAATGTATTTCAAAGATGGAGGCTCAACATGGATTCAGCCATTCGTGCGACTCGCGCGTATGTATTCTGAATAGCAGATTCTAAACTTACGAGAATACTTTCATTAGTAGGTTGAAGTAATTACACATGAATGAGCAGATATTTTTTGAAAGAACAAAGGGGTTTTTGCTAAGAATTAACTAAGAAAAATACACATTGTAGCTTAAACAATGGTGCGTTCACAGATGCATTAACTAGGTTTTAGTACGTGTTCAAAATATTGCTTTGCTGAGAAGATGTTGAATATACCAGTTACAGTAATAATATTTTTAGAGATTCCTCTAACAGAGAAACTGTGCTATGTGAGTTATATTTAGCTGTTAGGTTTCACGACAATTTAGGTCATTTACTCTGGAATACAAAGCCAGCAAATGTGAGCAGTCTTACATTCATAAAGACAACAGTTACATTTTCTAAACTCAGAATTTTATTATAACGCTGCACTATAAGTTGGATATTCTTATTTTGGAAGCTATATAAATGTTTAGGGAAAATTACATGTTAACTGTACAGAAACATTTATGTGGGTGGGCAGAAAGACTAAGACTGTGGTCTTGTGTATACTGGGCTCTGATTCGGATCCACAACCTGATTCCTCCACAGACAGTGATCTGGCTCCTCTTTGCTGCCTGTGCTACAATGCGATCTACAGTTTGTGTGACTCGGACAAGTCATAGCAATGATGAAACAGCTTTGAATTATAAGATAATTTATGATTTTAAAGAATTATCTCATGAACTTACCATGTAGACAAAACTTTAGAAGGATAGTAGATAGTTTTTAGGCAGTTTTTTCCATCAAAAAAGTACAGTATTTTATGTTAACTTTCAGGCTTCACTTATTTCAGACTTTTCTTTCTGAATGTCTGGATTTAAAGTGGCAAAACAGATTGTTGATTGCACGTTAAGTTTAACTCATAAAGAGAGTTGATTTAGTTAAAATGCTTCACACATGAATGTTTTCACTTCCGGAAACATCAATCCAGAACACTTAACTGGTTTTGTCTTGTCAAATATGGTGAAAGAAAAGCTAATAGTAGCCTCTTTTGTTCTTTGCTAACATTGACCACAAACCAACCAGACGGGTCCAGGCTGGTCTAAGCACCACTAATGCATTTAAAGCACCATAATGGTGTCTTCCTGTCAGGTTGTCTTGGTTATAGGCTTAAGCAGACATGACTGTGATGTATAAACGGTGGTGGGTGACATTACACCTACTTGTTGGATATATTTTCATTTCCCACCTATTAATAACACACAAGGTCTAATACTTGTGTTGTGAGTCAAAGTGACCTGAGTGATGCATGATGTATGTGTTTGGCCTGACTGTGATCTACAATTTTGCCTTTAATAGGCCATAAAAGTTGAGCGGCTGCCAGTTTTACAGCTAGTTTAGCATGGACATATGGCTCAGCTTGGCTTAGGGAGATGAAGTTTGCTCTCTGAGCCTGAATCACATGCTGATAATTCATCAGCTCTTGCACTGCCAACACATTTTGGGGAAAAGGGCTATCCTTGCACCTGGTACAATGGTCGGCTGGTGCAGAGGTGGCTGCTGGAGCAAACTCCCATTTGGCGTCAGTGCTTCCCAAGAATGCAGAGAGGGATTAATGCATGCATGTGGCAGTGATGGATAGAGCTTGGCGCCCCCCCCCCACACACACACAGACATACATTCACAGAGTATCTGGATGGAGACTGTTGGGCCCTACCCTGCTGCAGAATGTTTGTGTGTCTGCTGAGACAGAGCCAGGGTTTGGTTGTTTGCCCTACTACCTCAGATAGAACTGTACTTCCAGGTCTCCTTTGGGACACTTTGTAACTTATAAATCTTTTAAATCAACTTCTTTCCCCTCAATAAATGTTTCTTTCCAATTGCATCTAGTGATCAAGGTTTATTACAGATGTCTACCTCTTTCCAAATCTCAAGGAAAGCTTTGCTGCTGCAGTGTGACGTCTAGCAGCAGACTGTTTGGTTTATTTAATTATTTTTTGCTCTGCAGTGGTCAATGATCTCTGATGGATCACCTCAGGGAATGATCGGAGTGTCTCACAAGACTGCCACGGTACGCTACGGTGAATGTTGCTATGATAATGAGTGAGTGAGCTGTGGTCTGAGACCATTAATCACTCACACCACATAGCGTGAGACCGATTATCCTGCAGCACACAAAGGACAGCAGCAGTCAATTCCAGTAGGGACAATAGAGCATGTTAATGGGTTTAATGCAGATGTTGCATGCTCGAATGAGCGCAATGTAAAGTCAGGGTTTAACTTGGCAAAAAAAAAGTTTTTGATAAAGTTTTTGCCTCATTTATGACGACAGAGATTAGGACTGCCCTTCCTGAAGGGTATCTGTGCTACCTTTCCCTTTTTCTCTGCCTCAAAGGCACTTTTCTTCCTTTGCCTCTTATCATGTTTTGAGATAATTGGGTATCACTCCTCTCCCTTTGAACGAGGAAACTGTCCTGCTTCGTCCCATCATCCTTGGGCATTCCTCCGCCCCCTTAACCTTCAAGTCTCTTATCTGACCCTGTGACTCTGCACATATTTGCACCGTCTGCCATTCATTTCAACACTTGTCCCTTTATCATCTAGGAATTTTCTGTATAACTGCCGGATGAAGACTGGAACTCTCATACAGTTACAGAGTTTTGTTGTTGGGATTTTAATCTTTAGTTATGTGAATAAGCAGGTACAAGGTTCAAGTCCTTTTTTTTCATTAATCAGTCAAACCCTCAAAATGATGTCTCAAACTGCGGCTTCTCTCTTTTGGGTCTTTTCACCTCTGTTGTGGATGAGACAAGCTAAAGCAAACACTTGAGCTTTTCTGCATTTGTCACATTCTTTGAGGAAAATCCTGACTGCCCTATAACAGCAGGAAAGCATGGTGGTAGCAGCATCATGCTGTTTGGATGTTTTTACCAGGACATAGAAGCTAGTCAGAGTTGACAGAGAGATGGATTGAGCCAAATGCAGGACAATCCTGGAAAAAACCCTGTTGGTAGCTATGAAAGACTTAAGTCTGGGTTAGCTGTTCACTTACAAGCAGAATGACCGTTAACAGAAAGCTAGAGCAAAAATGGGATGGTTTATTTTGAAGCATATTTATGTTAGATTGGTGTAGTCAAAGCCAGAGCTAAATCCAGCTGAGAATCATGTGTACAGTAATTTAAAAAAAATGTTGTTCATGGTTCCTTAATCTAATCTGAACTATTTTGCAAAAAAAATTGAAAATATTTTACCTTCTAGATAGGCAACTGCAAAAGAGACATTCTTCAAAGGGACCGTTAGCTGTAATTTGTTCTGCATTGTACTGACTCAGGGAAGACTGAATACCAATGCATGCCACACTTTTTTATTTTAATTTGTAAAATTTTTTGAAAAACACATAATTTTAACTAATTCTTCACTATCTTGCATTTGTGCTTTATTGTATTCATCTACATAGTGTAAAATCCTACTAAAATACATTCATATTTGTGTTTGTAACATGTCGGTGTAAAACTTTATAGACTGTTGCAAAGCATTGTAGGCTGAGGTGAAGTAGCAGATGGACAGCGACACCCCCTTGAGGACGTGCTGAGTCAGTGTCTCTTGTAAACAAGGCCTTCAGAAGAGGTTAACACCTAATATCTCATTTTGTATTTCTACACTACCACTTGCACCCTGTTCATTTACAGTCTGTATGCAAGGAAGCATCTTTTTAAAAGTCAAAGATGAAATATATCAGGTGTGGGCTGACTTGTGTTAAGAGAACATGGATGTTGATGTAAAAGAGGAGATGAAAACATTTCATGAAGAATCTGACAAGTTGAATTGTCAAAGATAGAATAGAGATAGATTTTAGGGTGGAGCCCATGTGTGAAACAAAAGCTTTGACCTTTCACCCTGATTCAAAGAATCCCAGCTTAAGTAAATTCCGTCTGTCTGTCCGTCTGTCTCTCTCTCCCTCTTTCTCTCACAGCCCCCACCTCGTCTATTCAGCTATCTTTAAATGCTTCTCCAAACGCGTTGATCTTTTTTCCAACTATTGTTCTTTGTGAGGCACTTTACTAATTGCCGCGAATATCAAGCAATTAAGATCTATTTCTTTCTTTCCATGGGATATTTTGTTCACAAACTGCTGCCCTTCGGAGTCCCCAGCAAGCAACAGTAATCAACGGCATCAAACTGTAAACGGCCCCCAGCCATGAGCATGGCTCCATAATGCTGTTTATGAGAAAGCAGTTGAAATATTAGTGAGCCGAGTAAAGAGTCATATTTCTCCCTCTGACTCTGCGCCGACGCCCTTCCCGCGCCCCATATGTCAGACCGCTCCCGTGAGCGAGCGCTGCTTCCGTCTGAGTTTTTCATCAGAGATAGATTATTGCAGGCGATCAGCCTGAGATTAAATGCAACATGATAAATGTGTTTTGCATAAAAAGAATGATTTACTCAAAAGGTTAAGATGCCTGCAACACCACATTACGGGGATGGATGCCTTACTGTAGTTATTAAAATCAGATGAGGTGCTGCGGAGTCCCTAAACTGGCTGCAAATACATTAGGCTTCCAGTCGGATGGAACAAAAAACAAAAAATCAGCCAATATTTGTATGGTTTGGTTAAAAAAGATGTACCGAATAAAATGTTGTAGCCGATTTCCAGGATTGGTAAAACTTTGACCTTCCAAATCCCCACTTTGATTTCTTTAATAAGACCAGAATGTAAAATATTTCTCTTTGGTCTTCCTCCCATGATAGGTTTATTATCTACATTGGCAGCAGAGGTGAGAAAAAGGTTTAACCATTTAAAAACAAAAAATATGGCATTTATTTAGATTAGATTAGTGCTAGTAGGAAACTGATATTTCAGTCTGTATATCTAGAGAATGTAGATCACTTTAAGTCTGTGATTGCCATCATTTCCAAATCCATTTTTTTCCAAGACAGGTCGAAAGTTCAAAAAGATCAAACCGAGCACCTCTGATGTCTTGCTCTTTTGAGGCTTGAGTGCACTGCTGCCATGTCTCAACATATTGTAGAAAATTCAGTTCCTTTTAATTAGTGACTTGCATTTCTCTGTGTCCCCGGGCCTCATTTTAAACACCTCATTGATATTGAGCATGGTTTACTTTGAATCCTCTTCATGCAGCATCAACTTCAACACTCAAGATTGTTGCTGTCAGCGTGACTGCTTAGTTTCTGGTTGACTGAACACCTGTGACCCGGGGTCAGGACTGATCAAGCTGGAAATCGGCAGATTCCATGCATCTCTAGTGAAAAGTTTGGATTAAAAAAAATCCATATTACTTCCCCTTTAGATCATTGAGGGGTACTAGATCATTGAGTGAATAGAGTGATACTATTCTTTTTAAATTATTAAATCCAAAGTCCAGTGAAATTGAATTTAAAATAGCCATCTTTTAAGCTCTGTTTACGGTATTTCCTGCTGTGAGGTGGTGTTGGTTGAATTGTTGCGAATCTTTAAGCTGGAGGACAACGTCTGTGTGGGATGTAGATTCCGTCTTATCATTAATTTATTTAAATGACATCAGACCATCGGAAGTCATCTGGACCTCAGAGCAGATTTACTATATTTCAAAGCATCATTATGATCAAATCAAATCGAACTTTATTTATAAAGCGCTTTTCATACAAGAAGTTGCATCACAAAGTGCTTTACAGATTAAAATGACCCCACATAAAACCACTTTCCCTTCCCTCCCCCACAGATTTAAAAGCATGGTCACAGTTATACCCCCCTCCCCCCCAACCCATCTCCCATGCACACGCACAGTTAAAAGAAAAAGTAAAAAAGGACATTGGGCCGAGTGTAGAGGGACCATGCAAGGAAACGCCATCAGAGGAGCCATCTGCCCCGGCAGCGGTAGATTAACAGCAGCAGCCGAGGCACCTCCACCTGGAGAGCACCCAGGGAGCCACAGCCGACCACCGCTCCCGGGGCAGAGGGCTCCCACAGAGGAAACACTGGAACGGGGATTAAGATAAATTAAAATATAAAAATAAACAGATGAAACAGATGATGAAGAATGAATCTTGAAACCCACAAACATAAGAATACTACTCCTAATTCATGTAATGTGAAATCTTGTTAGATACACTTTACTTCCATTTTCTCTTGTATTTCTTTACCAATGAACAGGAGTCTGAATTATCAGTATGTTTCTGAATTTTTGAGCAATTTGACCTTCAGATTCTTTTGCTGCAGTGATTTTGAAGTGCAAGACAAGAATTTAAATTTCCTTAGGGGTGTGTGTGCTCGCTGAGGGTAAGTAAGTTGCCTAGAGCCTGAATATATTGGGATTTAATTCACCTCAGGAGATTAGAGTTTATTGGAGCCTTAATTGATCATAATTAGGGGTCAGGCAATTTGGCCGGGTGGAATTAGATCTAGCACCTGCTCTTAATAAATATGCATCTTATCCACCCTCTCTCTTCATCTGACTGAATGTTTTTGTGTCTCTGTTACTTGAGCATGGTGTTCACCAACCCTTTCTAAGCTGCCTGCACTAACAGGCGCACAAAAGCCTTTGAGAAGATCCCAGACTATGCCACGAGAACTTTTGTGCTGTTAACAGTGTTGTATAGTCCTGATGAGTGCATTTGATATTATGTCCTTAGGTTGATGTCTCTGTCGACAGCGGGCCGACTGAAGGCTGTTCCACAGCTGCTCCCACAGCGTGGCATGGATAAGACTTTGATTTGCTATTCAAGATGACAGTTTTCTAGAGAAGAGCCCAGTTTAGTGCTTTAGCATCAGGCCAGCGGCTGCAGCGGTGCTCATTTGTAAGTGTGATTCGAGTGACTCAGACACAAACCACTGGCATGTGAAAGCTTTCTAAATGGACTTGTCTAGCTCTGATGCTGTTTTGTGTTCTCGTGTGGCTTTCTGGATGGGTCCAGCTTGACCACAGTTATGTGAACCAAAGACAAATGGAGGCATGTGTGTGCTTTTAGGCTGACGGCGGTCTTAGGTCAGTCTCCACTGAGACAAGTCTTAGTCACAACACTTTGGAGAATCTGATTTCAGGGAACGTTTTTCCACGTTTCTTTATGTTCTATGATTGGCCTTTGTTCAAAAAGATTACACGTCTCATTGACTCTGTTTCCTCCTATGCAATTTTGTGGAATGTTTTGTGATTAACCAACTCCAAGTAGCACAGAGCTGTGAAGTGAAAGGAAGATAAAGCATGGATTTCAAAATGTTATGCAAAAAAAAAAAAATCTAAGTTGTGGAGTGCATTTGTTTTGTTTTCTGCTGCAGCTGATCCAGAATGCTGCTGCTCGTGTTCCTCACTAGAACCAGGAAAGTAGATCACATCACCCCAGTTCTAAAGTCCTTACACTGGCTCCCTGTAGCTCAGAGAATAAACTTTAAAATACTTCTACTAGTTTATAAATCATTGAGTGCCTTCGCACCAAAGTATGTTGAAGATCTACTGTTACTATACCAACCTACCAGAACATTCAGGTCCTCTAATTCCAACATCCCTAGAATTAGAACCAAACATGGAGAAGCAGTTTTCAGTTTCTTTGCTCCTCTAATCTGGAACAAACTTCCAGACAACTGCAAAACTGCTGAAACACTGAGTTCTTATAAATCACAACTAAAAACGTATCTGTTTAGAGCTGCCTTTGAGTAACGTTTTCATGTATCATATGCTTTGTGTGTGCTTCTTGCTTCATTGCTGTTTTTACTTTATATGCTTTGTCTGTGTATCACTGCTATTTTTATTTTACCCTTTAATCATCCCGTAAAGCACCTTGAATTACCTTGTTGTTGAAAGTGTGCTATACAAATAAAATTGCCTTGCCTTGCTAGTCATGTAGGGGACACAGGAAACATGTATAGGAGAGTTTCTGGTCAGATGAGAACAAAATAAAACACTTCCATATTTCCATGAAAAGAACATCGAAATGGCGCGACCTGCTGTAGGGAAGTTTTTTCTGTATGTGAAACATGGACAAATGAAGGCATGTATATTTGTGCATTTAGGTTGACCGCTTCTCAGTTTAATCACCACAGAAACATAACTTGGTCTCAACACTTTGGAGAGTCTAATTTAAGGGAATATTCTGACATATTTTATGTTTTTTGATTGACCTCTGGATTTCAGGATTTAAAAAAATTATAAAGTAAAATTGGAACAGTTTGACATGCTTTTGTATTTAGTTTTGTACGTGTCAAGTATTGGCATCTAGTGATCAGATGAGACCAAAAATAAAAAGGTTTTTACCTACATGTAAATAATATGTCAAGGAGAACTCTCCCTAGAAATGACACCCCCACAGTGAAATATGGTAGTGCAGGATCATGCCATAAACAGACTATTCTTTATCAGGGCCAGGGGAGTTGATGGGAAGATAAGTGCAACTACATACAGAACAATTGGAAGAATGCCTGTTTGAGGCTGTGTGTGTGCGCGTGCTCTTAGGCTGATGCTGGCCTCGGGTTCATTTTTGTTGGAAAATGTTCCATTTTTGAGAAACTAATTCCAGGGAAAGTTTAGCCACGCTCCTTTATGTCCTCTGATCGAAAGGCCCTCATAGAATTCATCAAAAAGATTAGGGATGTCATTGACTTCAAGTCCTCCTGTATAATTCCCCCCCCCCCCCCCTACTCTTGATCACCTCTAATCACGCCCTGGTCTTTTTTTAACCCCTTACCCGTACTCCTAGAACACTTGTATGCACACATTTTTCTTCTTTCCTTCTCTTCTGGCCTCCTCCTGGAGTCCTTGTGGTATCTAGGGTCAGACAAGAGCCTCAGTCATTTGTGCCCTCCCAAGCGGTGCTGCAGCCATTACACACCAGCTTGTCTGGCCCAATCACCTCAAACTGCCCTGGAAAAAAACACATCTTGGCTGCTACAAATCCTGCATCCTCCTCCTCCTCCTAGCTAACGGAAAGGCTGAATGATGGAAAAAGAAATCCGTTTCCCAGTGGAGCTTTTTTTTTTTTTTTGCTATGCACTCTTAATGGATGAGCGTTATAAAACTTCTTGGTGTCTTGTCCTGAGTGAGCTCTTATGTTAGGAACTTTTCACTTCTCCCCTCACTTTGCTCTCTGGCTGTTCCTCTTGGTGCTGCGTAACCCAGGGCCACCCTTAGAGGATTGTGATTCGTTGCTCCCCCAATGCCGGGAGGGAGTTTCCACGTGTCATCCAGTGTGTCTGGGTGAGTGTGAGTCAGATGGAGCATGTGTACGAGCTGCTTTAAATCTCTATGAGGATTGGTAGACAGAATTCACATTGAAAGTCAGAGAGCACCAGTGTGATTTCTAGTTTGCAAGCTCTTCAAAGAACTTCTAGATTAAAGCCTGTGGCACAGAGGTAAGCCATGTTACGGATTCTGTTTTATCTTTCTATTCTTTTGTTTCTGCTGTTTGGTGGATTAAGAGGCAGCTAAGGTGAGGAGGTTACTTCCTATTGTTCAGGTGCACAGGTGTGGATTCCTTGATGCGTTTACTTCTGAGTCCCCATTTAAATCTGCTGGATAAGTTTGATCTCTGCCCTACTTTGCTGGGGATCCCTCATCATGCTGCTTTGTAAACACTGATATGCTAAAGTGACCTTTCACAGTCTAAAACTCACTTTTGTTGATACATTACAAGGTTTTTGGGATTTGTTGCCCAGCACGTATTAATTTGCAAAAGCTTTGTATACAGAGTTCCTACATGCATGAATGCATAGTTTAAACTGTTTGGAAACTTTAATTTTCTTTGTCTCGCTCTGAAATGGGCATAGCATACGTGTATAAATCTCTGACGGGGGGCTGCCATGTCACTTTTGGTCAGTAGCCAGCCACGGAGCTCCGAAATGCATGATGAGAAAGTCCGAAAAACACTTAACAAGCACTCTGATGGATGTTTAGTGGCTTTGGCTAGATTCACCACACAGTAATATGAGCTTTCAGAGAGTGATTCATAGATGGACATTTCTGTTCGTAAGCAAACTGTGTGACTCTTTAAATCTTGTGCACATGATATAATCGCAGCAGGATGTTCTTAGATTCAATTACACAGCTTTCCTCCTCCTCCCTTCATGTTGTGGTTGTTTTTCTCAAGTTTAAAATTGCAAAGGCAAAAAGCTATGTTACTTTAAGAGCTTTGTTTTTGCAGCCCCTGAGAAAAGTGATAAGAGTCTCATGGACTGGGATTTGACAGGAGGAAGGCAGCGCAATTCAGCCCATACAGAAAACAGATGACCTCATAGCTGTAACTCTGCAGCTCTGTAATACTCAACCTCATTCGGAATTTGTCTTTTGCACTTCGGTTTTTTTCTGCAAGGAAAAAAACTCAGATTTTTTTGAGAAGCAGCATAAAGGTCAAACAAGATTTGTAACATTCTTAAAATTTTGCGGCAGAGTTTGTTAAAAGAAAGTTGCACAAACGGGATCATTATGTTTTTCTACAGAAGAGTTATGTGCAGGTTTGTGTAGCACCATTCATTAAAAAGTAATTTTAAAACTTTACAGGAAAATAAAGAAACAATGTTAAATAAAATAGCTATGGATGCAGAAGAATTAAGATGCTTATGCTATTTAAAGCAAACAATTTGTTAATCATAACAATGAATTGAAAAAAGAGTCTTTGACCTTTATGGGAAAGCTGAAGCCAACGCTAATGTCTTATTTTGTGACTACTAGGCTTATACTCAGTAGAGTTTGTCGAAGGCACAGCATAGTAAGTTTCTATAAAGATGGAAATTGCTATGGAAATCACCTCAGCCACCATCAACCAAAGTCTGGTTACACGACTTTCTAGGTCTCCTGAAGTTGGAGAAGATCAAATTCTAACCTATCCTGTGCCGGCAGAGGCTACATCCCCCCCAAGACACTCCAGCATAACAAATTTGCTTTGATGACTGAGGAGCAAGCAACCATTAATACTACTCTATAATGATCAGCACTGTCACCTTATCTTTCTATTTTAATTTAATATTTCCTGTGTAGTTATATGTGGTTTTTCCCGTTTTATATATGATCATACCTTTTTATTTACTTGTTGTCTGTCCCTTTTTAAATTTTTAAATTTGATATTTTATTTTTTGAGGCTCAACCCATCTATCTATGGCATCCTTACTTTCAAATTACCAAGGGAAGGGGGAGGGCTTGATGGAGTGGGTGGGGGGGTTGTTCATTTAAGTTCATTGAATGTTCTAAAGAAGAAAAAATGAATTATACTCTCTGTATGTACTCAAGCATTTTATGACTCTCTGGCATTTGATAAATAAAAGTTATTTTAAAAAAAAGTACATGACGGACAAAGATGATGACTTCTTGGACTTCTGCGTCATGTCCTTGCTCCTTGCAGTAGCGGCTTACAAAGATGCTTTGTTGTCATGTAGTCCCAAATCTAAATTGGCTCTTGTAATTCCTCCGTGTTATTATTTTCACTTGCTATCAATATGATTATTGAGGCCACCATGAATAATTAGGATCATTATTGAGTAATTATTCATCACTTTTGCACGAGAAATGCTAGCTGTTCCAAGTCAGTTACATTGTTTATGCGAAGCTAAAGCAAATGGACTGCTGCCAGATTAGGTTAAAGATGCTTTTTCTCACTTCTCTAACACTGGGGAAGGTGGCAACAGACTAAATTTCACTTGGAGGTGGAATATCCCTTTAAAGGAGTATGGGGCAGGATTTCTAAAAAAACAACCATGCATGTCCAGTTTATTAATGCTATTGGGTAAAGAAGCATTATAAACCAAAAACAATTAGCTCACCCACATATCGTTCCATTTTCTTAAAAAGGCTTTGTGCTGCAAAATGTGCTGGAGTTTGGGCCCGAAATTCCCGCGCCGTCCTACGGATGTGACGTCAATCGACACTCCTTGCACGTTCTCAGCAGCTTTAAAACAGGAAGATGATGGTAAACATTGTTACTTACTTCGTCGCTCGACATGGCGCTTGTTTTCATAACACCGGTATATGCGCAGTGATCTGGGAGTACGTCAAATTTTTTATTTTATTTTTGTGAAGAGTTTGTGCACGCTCCAGTTCCGACTTGGCTGGTGGCTGAAATTGCTCGCAGCACCTGCCGGGTCACTCGTGAGTTTTGTTTCTTAATCTTGACCCATGCTCCTTTAAGTGTTATATGGACAACCTACCTTATTTGTATTTGACTGCTAAACTGATTTGTTTATGTGCGAAATATTTAATACAAAGGAGAAATGTTTTAGCATCAGATGTAAAATATAAAATACTGCTAACTTAAAATAAGTAAATGGCTAATAAAATATAAGATTGTGTATTAATAGCCATACAAGACATATTATCTAATCTGGGTTAAGGGTAGCAGTCGATGGATTAAAAACGACCTGAAGACATAGCCTTGAGGAACCTCACTTGATATCTTTGTTTGCTTAGATTTGTAAGTGCCAAATGAGACAAAGTCAGTCAAGTAAGATCTAGATTGAAGACTTCAGTTGAGTTTGTAGAGCTAGAACAAAGACTATTCAACATTAGACTCCTTGTGCTCATATGGGTTTGTGTAATTAGTTTGAAGCTAAGCTTCTGTTCAACAAGTTCATGGTGGTCTTCATGTAGGAAAAAGTTACATCCTTAACCCCCAAAGCACCTTCTCTGTTTATGCCAAATTAAGGTGTGGCTCGTTCTTTAACTGCATCCTTGTCTGGAGACGCACACAGTGTCAGACTAAACACAAGGCTTACGTAGGAGTCACCCAGGGGTGGGGTGAGAAGAATGCCAGGTCACTGGGTGTGCCGAAGGGCACTGGGGTGGCAGTGGTCCCTTGGCCCCAGAGCAGATGGCCCTTATGAAGGCTTTTTGACGAGAACAGAGGGCTGAAGAGAAAGAGGGAGGGGGAGTTCAAGGCTGGGCGCAGTGGTTTGCTGCTAAAAAGGAAGACGTGTCTTGTTTTCCCAGCGAAGTCACTCAATACGGGAGTTCAACTCGCAGCAGACGGCAAACGTGTGCGTCCTAGGGGTTTGGGTGATGGCATGCCTTTGAGCCTTTCATACTTGCCTGCTTTGACTGAATAAACTTCTGCAAGAAAAGCATCTGCAGTGGTGCTCAAAGAAAGCAGTGACTGTGACAAGTTCAACAACAGGCTTTATGTTGACTCCTGGTGTCTTTGGCAGCTGCTTTCTCAATCTCCATTCAACAAATAGAATTTTATATGGCACTTTATTCACGTAGAGGCATTTTAAACCCTTTTGCTTTAACATCCCCAATGTTGGTAGTAAACATGCGATCTTCTGTCTAAATTGTGTCATTGCAAAATAGCTGTGTGAACAGAAAAGGGAGATTAAGTTAGAAAGTATCTCATCTTCCCCTGAATTGATAAAGGGAATCGATATTTACATGAAGACCTCCCAAACAAAGGCAATCCATATATTTACCCCTTGGATTAATTGACAATGTGGCTCCAACAAGGTAGAAAATTATTGGTGTTTTACTGCTTTAATAAGTGAGTCCAAAATTAAAGTTGATCTCTCTCTCAGGATCGGTTATGCTTCAATTCAGTCTCTGCTGGTTTGGACTCAGAGCGAATGAAACCAGTATTTAGTTAATTTCCTGATCAGCCCAGAGTGATCGTTCAAGTTCATTAGGAGACCTGAATGTCTGCAGCCAAGTTTCCACTGGACTATCAGGTGCTGCTCAGCATTAAAGCAGAAGGAGAGAATCCTCGTTACTCTTTTTTTGCCTCGTCCTTGAACTTAGGGACCCCTTGCACATAAATGCGGTGGAATTTACTTCTTAGATTCACATATGAAATGCACTCTTTAACAGCAGTCCATTTACACTGCCAGTGTTATTTAAAACTTGCCAAAGAGTCAGGGGTTTATTCAAACAGAAGCAGTTAAACTCTTACCGCAGTGGTGCAGATCACTTAAGCCAGAAGTTTAGGACTTTTGGCAGAGGTATATTTACCCAGCAAACTTGCACATGCTGTTCGTGTGTTGCAAAGCTCAGTGGACTTGGCACTATGAGTTTGAGCTAAGTCTGTGCAGTTAGGTTACATTCTGCACAACATTCAAGCTTCCTCAAGTTGCTAAAAGGCGCTACGTTGGCTCCACAAATATCACTCCTTATTGATTCCTATGCCCTGGATGGTGCTTTCAGACAAATTTGGCAATGACGAGTGGGGGGGATCTTGAGCAAGCGAGAGGAATCCAAGGTTTAAAAATAAACAGACGGTTAAACTGTAGCCGGCTTTGAAAAACATTCCCAAACCTGATGAAAAGAGACGTCATTTATGTGTGGGGAGGTGGAAAAATGCAACATATGTTTGATTTGGATGGATGGATTAGGGAGAGTTGAATTTATAAGGGAGGAATTTTTATTTTTAATTTTTTTTAGGCTAGTCATGCTGTACGGAGTTTATCCTGAGTTTCTCCTGGGTGAAATTCCATACACTTCTCCATTACTATGTGTGTGTCTTTGAGGCATTGCCTGAATTAATTGTTGCAAACCATTAAAGACTGAATTTAACTGCTGAATGAATGTATTTATCTGTGTGACCAACACCCAATGCCAAACACTGCCATTTGCAAAAAGCAGGGGATTAGGTTTGCTCTTTAAGTTGCACACCTTTTCTGAAGCACAGAGCTCATTACACAAAGTAAATTACAGTGCAGCGGAAAGACACTAATTCCCCTTCTCCATTCGTGTTCCAGGTGAGCCACACAACCAAGGAATGAGTTTATTTTGGGAAACAAGGCACATGTAACATCTACACTGTGAAACTAGACTTTCAGAGAGGTGAGTCTTAACAGCTTTTTGTCAATACATTTTTTTTTGTCAGTATGCATATAATGATTATTGCTATTTGCTCTTGAAAGGTACAGCTTCTTTGTTCCTAACCTGCTTGGTGAGATAAGTTAAAGTCGACTGAAAGGGTTGATCTGCACCTGTTATGTAAGGGCAGTCTTCCTGCAATTTATGTTGTACAGCTCCGTAATGTGATCTAGGTCTGGTCACGGGTCTGACTCTCCAATGAAAACATGTTTTGGACAGTCTAAAAGAGATTTCTTATTGTCCTGAGCATTGTCACACCTAACAACCATGACAGCCTAAAGCCTATTTATATAACGGGGTTTTCTGTTGGAAGAATGTAGTAATATGGGAGGGGGGGGTATAGACCATACCTGTTAATGACCAGATGTCGTAGAATTACTTATTCCTATCTTTGTTTTAAGGCTCATGGAACGTATTAGACGCTGTGCAAACAGTCACAGCTTATTGAATGATTCTCTCTGGGTGGTATGGTTTTATGTGTCCAAGCAGGCTTTGATTTATGGGTGCATGTCAATAAATTTGAGTATAATTCAAAAGGGATTTTATTCAAATAATACAGCTCAAAAAATTATGGAAAGAAAGGAATAGGAAAAAAATGTGGTAGAAAACATTGCACAAGAGATGACAACTTTGGACCACTAAACAGTCCAGTCCTCCTAAACCATGGAAAGCCATTTTTTATGGTCTCTGATTTAGGATTAGCTTAACATAAGGAATGCAATAGTTGTAGCCCATGTTCTGGCTACATCTGTGTTTGTTGACTCTCGAGCAATGACTACAGTCCCAGTTTTAACCACATTTTCTCCTTCCACTCATCTTTCCATTATTATGCATGGAATAATTAATCTGTGAACAGCATGCTTTTTTTAGTAATAACCTTTTGTGGCTTGTGACTGTCTACTGGGTAGCTATGACGTCTGCAGTTTTTACACTTTTATGTAATATTTTCTGACAGATTCTGCTTTTGTTGAACATTTATTTATTTGTTTGAAAACATGTTTGCAAACTTAGTTCTCATTCAATCAGCTTTAGGTCATAATCATTAAAATCACCAAAAAAAAACCCCCACTGTGTATAATAACTTAATCTAAGGCATGTAATGCATATGAGTTTTGCTTAAATTCAAATTGAGTTTCTAAGATAAAATAACTTAACCAATTATATTGTAATTGATTGTGATGCAGGTGTATATGTCAATTTCAGATTTTTAAAAGTTTCCCATGCAGTTGGTAAAGGTGACCTTATTGTTTGTTTCTTGAATTTGCTATTCCAGTTTTCCAGTGCAGGATGGGGAATTCAGAGAGCCAGTACAGGATTGATGGTCCGAAAGGCACAAGCTTTAGCTTCCCAAGGAAACAAAAGCCGTATTCACTCAAGCTCGGCTCAACTAAAGATGACGTTCTTTCCCCACACACGTGGTGGAAAAACGCCCCACTCGGCTCAGGATACAAGGCGAGGTGTGTCGGTCACGGCTGCTTGTCGCCTCCTAAAAGCAGACAGTCTTACTCTGCCCAGCGATGTGACTATGCTTGCAAAGGAGCGAGGGGCAGCACTGACAATCCCTGGCATCGCTCCCCTGGATGCGGCATACGAAGACGACATTTATCAGATGATTATGAAGAGAATCCGTATGGGGCAGAGCTCAACGGGCATTCTCTGGTTGGACGCTGTGACGAGCAGGAGGCTTTAGAGGAACAGAGCAGTCCGAGAGTGGTGATCAAGAAGGACGGTACTCTCAGGGTAGAGTTCACAAACACCTCAGGAAACCCCTTACTCCTGGATGAGGCCTCTGGCCCAGTCCAGCTACTTAAGTTTTCTCCAAACTTGGAGGCTACTTCCTCTCCAAGCCTTCCTGGTTCCAGTGGCAGTAGGCAGGATGCCCACCGGGGGGGTCCACCACCAGCTTCTACCTCCTCCACTGCTAGGACCAGCAAGGGAAGCTCACTGAGCTCTGAAGGCTCCTGGTATGATTCTCCGTGGGGGCCCAGTACAGAGCTCTGTGATCAGGACCACCCTACCTCTGATAGCAGGACATTAGAGCATTCCCCCATACATCAGCTTGACTCCTTTGCAGAGCAACCTGTACCTCCAGCTAGTACGGAGCTGTACAGGGACTCTACAATGGCTGCTACTTTTCCTACAGCCAGTGAGTTGTCCTCCCATTTACAGCAACCTCCGTCAGGCCGGAGGCTGCACCGGGCCTCTCTTGCATCTGTACTGGACGTGCCTTTGGTGGAAGAATGCACTGAACCACAACAGTATTCATCGTTCACCTTGCCTTGCCGCAGGCCCAAAGCCCATACCATCAGTTCAAATATGGGCCAGTACCACGACCAGGCTCAGCAGCAGCAACAGACTGGGCATGACTTTGTTTTCAGTAAGAAATGCTCCATTAAAAACCGTATTAGACGCTTCAGTGACTGGACGGGTAGCCTCAGCCGGAAGAAGAAGTCGTCTCAGGTGAGTTGGTCAATGTAGTTTTATTTAAATATACACTGACCAGAAATTTGCTTTGACGTGCTTTCAATGATTTTGGCCTATTTCTCTTTTAGAATAGTAACATAAGAACTCAAAAGCAACAGCATTCAAATAAGTGTTTTAGGCTTCCTGCTGAGTGGTCATTAATTATTCATAAGGGGAGCAGAGGTATCATCATGTTGCATGTGTGAGAGAACTGTAAAACAGGGTTTTACTGATATTTTTGAACAAGGACTAAATTAATACTATTTGTATTTTAAACTGATCAGCATCTTATGTTTGTAATAACTGGATGAACATCTCTGCATGTCATAGTTACGCTGAAGCTTTTTACATTCCTCTAACTTTATTTTTTGACAACCCCACTAATATTGAACATGGTTGACATAATTAGCGAGCCTTCCTTATTTAGTAAAGGCTCACAAGATTGGATTGAATGTGACGTACTGATTGAACAAAGGTTGGATTTTTGCGTTTCCACTTGGCCGGTCACAGGTCAGGACCACTTAAGCTGAAAATTGTCTCGTTTCCAGTCAGCAACCGATCCTTACTTTTGTTTTATTTTGATTTAGCTCTGTGTTTATCAGTGTTCGATTAAAGGTAGAACAATGCATCCTTATAATGTCTGCTTTTGAAGCTTTTCTTTCGTTTCATAATTAACATTTTAGAGATGGCTTCCTGCTGGGTGGATTTATCTGTTTTTGGACTGTAGTGTTTATTCTGGCATGAATAAGAAAGTCATGTCTCATTTATTGTTTTTTTATGAGAATGGAATAAGGAAAGGGGAACGACACAATGCAAGACAATAATCATCCTCTTTGGAGTAGGATTAATTCTTTTTGTAGGTAAATTTAAATAAAATGTTGGCCTGTGTCTAACAATATCTTGTTGCTTTTATTTGAAACAGAAGAGCAACAGTTATTCCTACTGCTACTAAAATACAGTAAAATTAGATTTAATTATGTTATTTTTGGGGAACGTTATTCAGATGCTTCAGTCACCTCTGCATGCTTGATGCTTGAAACTCAAAGTGAAACCAAGTTACTACTTATTTGAATAATTAATTTAATACTTATCTGACCACATGGTCTCACTCATCCCATCGAGCATTGGAATTTAATTCCCAGATGTGCTGTTGATCCTTTAATTTAAAAAAATTAAATAAAATGTCCCAGAGCAATAACGTACCCAGTCATGGCACAGCACCACTCTGTGCATTCCACTCTATTGCTCTCAGTATACACCCACTATTCAGATTAGGAACGGGAACACACCTAATTCAAAAACATATCAGAATTTAGTTTTCCACAAAATCTCTTAATTTCCTGACGTTTAAACCCATGTACCACTTCCTTTTCAAAACACCAGCATACATGACAAGATGGAAAACAGTGTGACAGCAGCTTAAGTAATAGTGCATATTGTGTAGAATATTATACGCACTCTTTACAGATTAACATAACTATAACAAGATGGTATTAGCTGGTAAATTTGTCAGGCTATCTTCTTGGGTTGCAAACATGCAGTGGGCTTCTTAACGAACATGCCCCTTTGTATATTGGCAACTGTAGTTTTAAAACATTTTTACCTTTTTAATAAGCGTGCTGGATGGCCCTTTTCTTTTCCACATTAGGACTGTCCATCTTTTTCTCAATTTCCAGAGATTTGACTTTGTTTTTCTTGTGGGGCAAAGGTGTAGCATTGTGCTTTGAATCAGCTGATCAGCAGTGCACAGGAACAGTTGGGGGATGGGGAGCACTGTGTTACTCTGTCACCAAATAGCTGGAGAAAACTCTGGTCACTCCAGCACTTTTTCACTATGACTTAATCTACAGGAACAGGATTTTAAAACATTGGTGTACCTCAATCCCTATCAGTTCTGATTGATTCTGATTATTTGCTAAATTTTTAGGACGCTGTGTGTTTCCGTGTTTTTTTAGATACTAGATGCAGATGTAAGATATACGGTTGTTATTCTGGCTTTTTTGCTTTTTACATGCGAGTTTTTATTTGGCACAAGTGCAATTATTTTCCACAAGATATGATTTCCCTGGAGTAAAATCATCCTTGCACCTGCAGGCACTGATCAGAACAGACATTAGAAAGAACTACACCTTGTCTCCATGTTTCACACACTTGTTAGAGTTGTGTGATTCTTTTTTTTTTCTTTCTTGGCCAGTCTGCAGCTTTACTAGCTTTAATTTGACCCAGAAGGTTTGTTTAAACTGAGCCTGAATCCTTGTCCCCCTCTTCACAGCTTGAAAGCAATTGTTTTTGCATTAATTCTTTTTAGTTTGCCTTGTAAATGTTTTAAGAATGCTGTTTGGGTTCTGCCTGAAGGATAGCTATAAGCCTTTGAGAGGCTCTGTCGAGTGAAACTAAATCCTTAGCTAAAGATTTAACCCCACCCGGCCTCTGTTAATGAAGGAACTGTGGTTGTTCCGGTTGTTGTGTGCAGATTTCCTGGGCTCCCCTCATTGTCCTTGTATGGAATATCTGCTAACAGGGATTTGTGTCTAGTCACTTGGATTTTGCAGCAAAACAAATAAGATTGAGGTAATTGTAATATTCAGAAAGTCTTCTATGCATTTTTGGAATTTGTGAGGGATTTTGCACTGCCACAGTAATACTTTCTAGACCAAAAAAACACCCTTAATTCTCTTTCTAAATGTCATGTTGTCTGAGTTAAATTTATAGTCATGTGCTGGTGCTTAACCAATAGATCCACTTTTCCTTGTCAAAGAAAATGCTAGTATTAGACAACTCTATTGTTTGTCTCCAGAAATCCTCCAGAAGAGCAAAACAATAAATCCTCAGTTGATCCGTTTTATTGCAGGGCCGGGTTAAATACTTAGCTTAATTCAACGTGGGAAAATCACTCGAGGTAAATAGGTGAAAATGCTTACTTTGAGTGGTGAGGACTTTTAAGCAAGTTTTTGTTTCAGCTGGTTAAGTCTTTCACATTGAAGTATGTCCCCCATAATCCTGGGGCTTATTGTGCTGCTGCTGGTGTCTGGAGCACCTCATTTGCTGGCCCCCGCCCACCACCATTACCTGTAGATTTAAAGGTTACACTTTGACCCTGATGCTAAAGACCAAGAACCTGCTTGTAATGAAAAGAAGCTGCAGGGTTAAAAGATGAACAACAGTAAATCTGGGTTACGGCACCCCAAGAAAAGCATGGAAGTCTTGGGAAAATCCTATCCTGTCAATGGCATTGGTTTTGGTACCCAAAAATGTTTGCTTGTCACCTAAAAGGTGAGAAAATATAGATTAGAATATTAAAGAGTCAGCTTCTCGAAGTCCAAAGCCATGGTTCTCAACCAGAAAGAGGTGGATTGCTCTCTCTTACAAGCAGAGGAGTTCAAGTATCTTGGTGCTTGTTCAGACTTTGTTCCAACTTTCCCCTGCTGTGGTCATGAGATATTGATCATGACTGAAGAACAAGATCCTGGATGCCTTCCTGTGAAGGATTTCCTGCCAGGGACCAGAGGATAGAGAGTTTGGGACAGACAGAATCCTGTACAAGGATAACATACTGCATCCTTTCTGGCTTGGGAAAGCCTTGGGATCCATCAGAATGTGCTGGATAGTTACCGGGGAGAGGAATGTCACTGACCTGTTACAAAATATAATACAGACCCTTTTCAAAAGATTTGAATATCATGGAAAAGTTTATTTATTTTCATGACAACAAAATGTTAATCTTCCATAGATTATAGATTGATGGCTCACATTTTAAACAACTGGTCAGAAGACCATCATTGATACCCTCTATAGGATGGGTAAGCCACAAAAGTTCATAGTTAAGGAGGCTGGCTGTTCAGAGTTCTGTGTCCAAGCATATCAATGAAAAGTCTACTGGAAGGGCAACATTTGGCAAGAAAAGATGCACCAGCAGAAGAGCTGACCTTGGGCTTCAGTGGATTATCAAACAGAGAAGATTAATGAATCTGGCAGAGATCCAGAAAGAGTGGAATGAGGCGGAGTCCCCGCTTCAAAAACCACCACATTCAGACGCATCCGGGAGATGGGCTACAACTGTCAGGGTCCTCGGGTCAAACCATTTCTGAGTCTGAGCCAATGTAGGAAACGTCTCAATTGGGCCAAGGAGGAGGAGGACTGGACTGTTGGCCAGTGGCCCAAAGTCCTCTTTTCCGATTAAAGTAAAGTGTGCCATTCATTCGAGAATAAAGGTCCAAAGGTTTGGAGGAAGATGGGTGAGGAACAGAACCCAAGCTGCTTGAGGTCCAGTGTGAAATATCCACAATCAGTCATAATTTGAGGTGTAATGTCCGGTGCAGGTGTTGGTTATTTCTGCTTTCTTAAATCCAAGGTCACCGCATCAGTCTACCAGAATGTTTTAGAGGACTTCGTGATTCCTTCTGCTGAGGATCTGTATGGAGATGCAGATTTAATCTTCCAGCAGGACCTGACCCCTGCCCATACCACCAGACACCCCAAAACCTGGTTTGATGCCCATGCCATCACAGTGCTTGACTGGCCAGCCAGCTCGCCGGACCTAAACCCCCTTGAGAATCTATATGGTATTATCAAGAGGAAAATGAGGCCCAGACCCAAAAACAAAGAAGAGCTGACAGCAAGCATCAAGGAAATCTGGGCTTTCATAATTGCCATGCAATGCCACGGGCTGATTGCCTCAGTGCCACGGCGCATCGAGGCGGTGATTAAGGCAAAGGGATTTCCTACCAAGTATTGAAGATTGACATATCGTTTTGAAAGTACCATATTTTGATAGATATGATGTGATCCTAATTTCTTCCTTTTTTGTCCAAAAACTGATTTCTTCACAGTATTTAATTTTTTTGAATTCCTGTTTTTGTGCGTTTTATGAGCTGGAAGCCCAAATTATGTACAGATAAACAACTAAATACTTGGAATCATTTAAGTTGTGGGCCCTGGATCTATAATAATCCATGGAAGTTTAACGTTTTGAATGGAATTATGGAAATAAATAAACTTTTTCATTATATTCTAATTTTTTGGAAAGGGTCTGTATATGAATGGATATAGAAAGAAACCCCAGATCAATATAAGACGTAGCTATAACAGAGATAACATATTTGGAACCAATCATGACACATGAAGAACAAAAGCCCAGAATGAGCTCCGCCATTACAGCACATAGTATGTTTCTGTTCATTGAGAGCACTTCACTCTGCTGCCAGGAGCAGAATTGATGTTACAATCCAGTCAAGTGTCAGTAGACTGTCATCAAGGATGAAAACGATGCATTTCCATCAAGTTTTCATTTTTGGAAATTGAGAAGCCGCATGAAACCACAAATGATGTAAAATTGTCTGATGCAAAAGGGGTCCAAACTCCCAGATGTTTTCACTGGAGATTTATCCTACTTTCTCTGCTTAGTGAAAAATTTTGTGACTTTGAAGTATGTTTGAGCGAGACAAGATTTTAAATTTGTTTTATTTTGCCTCTGGGCTAAGTGAATAGGGAATATTTAAGTACTGTCCTATCTGTATAAATAGATGGCTGCACATTTATAGGAAAACTGGTTGCATTTTCCCTATGTATAGACAGGAATTCTCAGAATCATCCCAGCACTTTAACTTCAAAGTAGTTATAAAAAATTTCATTTGGTTGTCTCTGTTTCTTAATCCACGCAATGGCAACCTTTACAATCTAAACAGCAATTTTTACACTTGTTGCTACCAAATGAAATCTGTCTAGAGCTTTAAAGTCTACTTGACCCTTTGAAAATACAACTCGAGGGAAAAGATATTCAAAAGTAATTTAATTCAAGCAAGAAGTTTGTTTCTGATTGAAAATGTCTCCCAGAGAGTGTCTCCCAAAAATCAAGATGATGGACAAGGATATATGATTTGAAGGAGGGGAAAAAAAATCTTTTTTTAACAAAAATGTCATGTCAAATGTTAAACACTTTTCATCTCAAAATTCCCATTTTGACCGATGGACGGAAAGAGAGGTGGACAGGAGAAATGATTGGATAGATGGATGAAAAATATGTCACACATAGATATTGATTAATTGGATCGATGGAAAATGGACATGTGGATAAATAGATGAAGAGATTAGTGGATTATTGAAAGATATACAAGTAGATTGATAAATAATTGAAATGTGGATAGATGAAGGATGGATGGATGGATGATGATGAACATGTGAATTGATAAACAGATTTATGGGTAAATGGACCAATGATAGATAGATAAATGGAAGAATGGATACAGGGATGGATGGATGGATGGATGAATGGATACAATGAATGGAGAGTCAAATTCTAGACTGTGTTGGAATGCTGCTTTTACTTCCATAAAATAAAAAGGAATAAGTCAATCACACCCAGAAATAAAGCACGGCTTTCAGTTAGATGTTATAAAATGGCACAACATAAAATACCATATCTTTTTGTTTTTACATTTAAAAAAATTATCACTTTTGGTTCAGATTACTAGAAACCAATGTGGGGAGTGTTCTTCTAAGCTTTTATTGTTTCTTCTACATTGTGCCTCTTCAGGAGACTAGATACAAAGACGCAAGTGAGGCCTTCGATAGTGGTGTTGATGGCTTGACTGCCGACACCAGCTCTCCCTCCCAGGCCAGCCTTCTTAGGTTCCCTGGAGCCTCCAGAGCTCAGTCGTCAGGAGCCATTCACCAAACAACCAATGACGCTGTCCGGCAGAACATCTACGAAAACTTTATGAGAGAGCTGGAGACAGGAACAGGAGGCGGAGAAAAGAGAGACCCATCGACTGGAACGGAAGAAGACGGGAGCAGCAGCGAGTCGGCAGAGGGCTCCATGGAGGAGCTGGACATTTTGTTTGAGAAGGAGCAGGGGGTGGTCAGACGGGCGGGATGGCTGTCGTTCAAGCCCCTTGTCACCCTACACAAGGACAGGAAGCTGGAGCTGGTGACCCGACGCAAATGGAAGCACTACTGGGTGACTCTGAAAGGTAAGCCTCAAACTTGCGAGTTTGATTGTAAAGTAAGAACGTGAGTTGGGAGAAGTTAAGAAGATTATTCTAATATCCTTTCTGAAATGTTGCTTAGAGAAGCACAAAATGTTTCCAATGCTCTTATTCAGGGTGTTTATTCTAGCACCAGATCAGTGAGCCACGGTTTACTTGAAGCGACTTTTACTGTAAATGGTTTTAAGAGAATTATGTAGTTGCTTTAGGCCATGGGGATCAAATTGTTCCACAAAATGACTGTTTTTTTTTCTTCTATGAGAAGGAAAAATCTTGTTGGAAATAAGAAGTAGAATCAACAAAGTTTGTCTTGGTATTAGCTGAAATTTTAGTGGACATTGCATTCTGTTAAGAAAAGCTTTCTTTAGACTCGGGCATATGCAAAGTGTTTAATAAATGTTTTTCCTTCTTATTCAGGGTGCACATTGTTGTTCTATGAAACTTACGGGAAGGGCTCTACAGAGCAGGAGCTGTCACCGCGCTATGCCCTCTTAGCCGAGGACAGCGTCGTCCAGGCGGTCCCAGAACACCCCAAGAGGGAGAACGTCTTCTGTTTGAGTAATTCATTCGGAGACGTCTACTTGTTTCAGGTAAAACCCTTAACTTTGTGTGGTAATCATGTGAGCATTTTATACATTACTGGAGCTCCGTGTTACACTACCATAGTGCTATAGAGACTTATGTTTGTACAATATTTTTATCTTACTGTTTGAATGCAGGCATTTGAGTGAAATATTTTATTGGCTTGTATTGCTAAAACTAGTTTGCACCAGAACAGTTAGAAAACTCCGAGTTTTTTGGACTTGCAGCTGGACCACCTGGGGTGTCACACCTTCCAAGGTGGGAACTCTAGCTTAGACAAATCAAACACAGCAGTGGAACCTTATTTTGGCAATTAACACGCCTAGCATTATACAAGAAACATTAGTCTCCGTGTGTAGTTCTTTGATAAGGTAGATCCACGAAGGCTGCCAACATTTCCTGATCTGGCATGTTCCTAGATAGTAGGGGTGGGCAATATGAAAGAAAAATGTATATCACAATAATATTTTTTATATCACTCTATTTATATGTATCATGTATATGTAACAAATCACTATTTTTGTCAATATTTAACATTCCCTGATACTATTTGAAGACATCAGAAGGTTATTTTTGATTTAACGATGTGTCATCAGACAACTCTTTAAGAAAAATTAAGAGGTTAGATATTAAAAATAAAATCTTTCATTTGTTTATGCCAAACTAAATGTTTGATCATTTTTTCTCTTTCTATTTTACAAAGAAATGACAAATGACAGAAAATGTTTTTTAAAACTTGCTTTTATTTCAATCATCCCTTCTCGAAGTGGACTTGAATTCAAAGTCCAAATAAATACACACTGTGAAACATGCTTGTAAAACAACATGGTAGGTCTTGGGTGGGCAAACATCACTTTGAACAATGTAAACCCAAGAGGTGCATTGGTGAATATTTTTATTCTTCTCGATTTTCCACAAATTCAATCTTCATAAACAGAACATTTGATATATTTATAAAATTTATATTGCCCAGCCATACCACTTCGGCGGTAGTTTTCGGCCTACGACCCAGAAATCCTGGGTTCGATTCCTGCTTCAACTTGCTGTCATTGTGTCCTTGGGCATGACACTTCACCTACTCGCCTACTGGCGTTGGCCAGAGGGGCCGATGGCGCGAAATGGCAGCCTCGCTTCTGTCAGTGTGCCCCAGGGCATCTGTGGCTACAGTGTGTGAATGTGAGAGTGAATGAATGATAGAGTTGTAAAGTGCTTTGAGGGTCTCGAAAAGCACTATATAAATTCAAGCCATTATTACTTGACAGGGATCGGAAGAGAAAAGTGTGCTGGGTTCACCCTTTATCTGCTCAAACTCCTGCTCTCATTCTCTGTATTGCAGACTGAATACCACACACATGTCTAGACGGTACAGTTTCATTTTAAATAGCGTCCTACTTCTGTCTGCTTCCTGTGACTTGATCTCCCTGATACAGAAACTAGCAAGCTTTACCTCTTCTCTGTGTCAACACTGAAGAGTGTTCTTGTTGTTAACTTGTTGCTACTTACATGTGGTGCATTCATTGATCAGCAATAGATGGGATTCATAACTTCCCAACCAGCTGCTATTCGAGGCCAAGCAGTTTTCTCTGTGTACTGCTGCTAGGTTGCATATATCTGAGGATATGAGAATCGAATTTTGAGTTGTTATTGTCATTGAAAAGGACCTTTTAATTGGTTTCTCAACCTATACGTTGTCTCTTGAATAAGTTATTTCAGTAGAAATACTTTGCTGTTGACATTTTAACTGATGCTTTCTAAAACAGGTGCCATTTATCAACTGGCTATTCACTGATCTTTCACACCTTAGCCTCAACTCAATATTTTTGTGAAATACTATAGTCAATAATGCACTGGCCATGCTGCAGCATTTATAACTCTAATTTTGAATCTAGCTGATAAAGTGAATGTCTGCCTTAAAGCCTTATCACATCCCCCTTCTCTTTGGTCATCTAAGGCCAGCAACCAGACTGATCTGGAGAACTGGGTGACAGCCATTCACTCAGCCAGCGCCTCGCTGCTCGCCAAGCGGCAGGGAAAGGAGGACACGGTGCGTTTGTTGCGGAACCAGGTCCGCACGCTACTGCAGAAGATAGACATGGATGGGAAGATGAAGAAGATGGCCGAACTCCAGCTGACTGTAGTCAGCAACCCCAAAAACCGCAAAGCTATTGAGAACCAGGTAAGTTGAGAAAAAATATAAAAATGAACATTTTTAGTTCTTGAACATTTTTATTTATTAGAATCATTCAAGCAGTACTAGCCTGCATAGGTGAGGATGTGGTTTTATTCTGGCACATTTGAAAAAACTTTTGTGTCCTGTGCTGCCAGATCATGTACTCCACTTATTCTTCCTGATTTGGCGACTGTGGCGACAGGTCTGTGCTTAATTTTAGTCTGTGGGTGGGTGAAGTGGCCTGGATGCATCAGCTAGGGGCCCAGGGGAGCTACTTGTTCCTGGAGCATCAGATTGGGATTCCAGATGTTTTCTGGTAATAGGCTCTCAACATGCATTATCCTATTCCTCCTCCTCAAACAGCCTGAAGGGGGAAATCCAAAGCACTCAGCGCTGTGCTGTAGCCTACATACAGCAGATTACAGAGAGGCAGAAAAAGACCCATATTTTTTTTTCTCTACAAGTAACTAGTTTTCAATCAAGCAACTCAGCTCAAATGATTGACATTCTACTTAATTTCAGCTGCTCATTTAAATGGACCCTCACTGCTGATAGTGCTTTAAAAAAAAAGCAAAATAAAGCCTTTTAGTTATTGTGAAATTAATAAAAATCTAATTTTGCGTGATAGATTCTCAACAGCTCACTGCAGGAATGATCATCAGAGATGTCACTGTCTGACTACCACCAAGCTGTCTGCGTTTCTGTCTGTTTCCAATTAGCCAGCATGCCACCGCAGAGAGACAAGCCGGAGTTGGAGTGAATGATAGGGTCAGAAGTGGTACAGGACAGGACTCTGATAAAGGCGCCTCGAGGCTGATGATAAATTTAAGTTTCAGTGGGGTTGTCGAGCACTGAACGGGCACCACTTTGATGTTCCCTCTTACCCCCACACCCGTGTCTGCTCAAATCAGTGCCAGGAGACCGTGTTTGATGTTGCCCTTGCCCCCTCCCCCTCGTCAACACATGAACACACAAAAAACCCACATACACTTACACACAGTGTGATCAAGTTTCACCGAAAGAATTATCATGCATCAAGGCTTTTGCAGATGTTAAAGCAGAGATAGATGAACATCTGCAAGTGTTAGGATGGTAATAAGTTTTGAAAGAAGGACAAGTGGGCTCAAAGTTCATCCAAGCCTGCTTCATTTATGAAGAAAAAGATGCACTGCAAGCTTTAACAAAAAATCTCCATGAGTAATTCATCCCTTACATAAGTCACCTACGACATTTTATGCTCAGAGCAAAGATCTCTATTCCTTTAAAATGTGCTATACATACGTAAATAAATTGCAAAACATTAAGGGGTTTCAGGCAAACTAAGCAGTTGTGAGCTGCAGCAATACTATTGTTTAACTAAAGTGTTTCTGTTTAGATGCTTCAATGTATGTTTTGGAATTCTATGGGATAAATCGGGGTTCTCCAACTCCAGTCCTTGAGTGCCACTTTTCTGCTACTTTTAAATGCATCCCTGCTCTAACATACCTGAATCAAATGAATTGTTGGTGACCAGACCACTGCAAAACCTGCTTACATGCCAAGAAGGTAATACAGCCTTTTCGATTCAGTTGTGTTGGAGCAGAGAGGTATCCAAAAGTTGGAGGACAGTGGCACTCGAGGACTGGAGTTGCAGACCCCTGGGATAGATTAACATAAAGTAAGGCAAGATGGAAATTAAAGTAAAAAAGAGAGCTATTTGATTACAAATGTATTTTAAAAGGCCTCAGTGGTTTGCTTAGACAAGTGAGTCTGTAAAAGAACAACTATTCGTCTTGAACTTTACAAATCTGACCTTGGTGGAAGAGTGGCCAGAAGCTATTGTTGAAAAAATGACATAAGAAGTCCCATTTGGACACAGCAAACACGCGGAAGAGCATGCTTTGGTCAGATTACATCAAAGTTGAACTTCTCTGCTTACATGCAAAATGCTGTTTGACAGAAAACTGAAACTACACATTAAGGGGGCGACACAGGAGAGTTTTATATTATGGAGATGCTTTTTTTTAGCAGGGACAGGAAAGCTGGTCAAAGTCGATGAGAAGGTGAATGGAGCTAAACTCATGGTTGAAAGAAAACCCGTTAGAGGCAACTGAAGTCTTGAAACTGGGAAAAGGTTTTACTTCCCGGCAGAGCAATGACCCTAAATCTGCATCCAGAGCTACAATGGATTGGTTAAGATCAAAGCATATTGATGTATTATAATGGCCAAGTCCAGATTTAAATCCAAGTGGGAATCTTTGGAAGATGTAAACTGATTTTACAAAGAGGCTCTCTTCAGTCTGTGTGAGTCTGGGCTACTTTTGCAAAAGAAGGAAAAAAATTATCTAGCTATGCACAGCTTAGAGAGATGTACTACAAACGACATGGGGTCCTTACATGGAAGTAGACAAGTTGAGCATTTCTTTGCACACATACAGCTGTAACTTGCGAAAAGTGGCTAAAATGTTCCACCTCCTTTTCTATTTTCTTAAACCAGCCATTAGAAATAAAAAACCCAAGTATTTTTAATTTCTTTTCTTACTAAAAGATAGCTGAGTAAAACCACAAGATCATCCACATATATGTATGAAACCCACTTGGCTAACTGCCTTTCAGCTATAAAAACAATAAAATGATCCCAAATATTCAGGTCACCTTGCCTGCCCTCAGGAAAAAAAATTAAGCAGACCTTTTTGCTAAAGTTGCCAAATGGGACACACAAATCTGGTTCTGAATAACCAAGTATTTTGAAACATTAAGTATATTTTGAAAAAGAAAAATGCACAGTGTAATCTTGTCTTCCTGGTTTACTTGTTAACTGAGCCCACCTGCACAGTCGCATACCTAGTTGTTCAGAGTGCATTAGCCACACAGTAATTTCTCCACAAGGCCTTTGTTTAAGATGTTTGTTTAAGGTGTTCATAAAATGCCACCCTTTGGCCCTGTTCAGTTTGCTTCAAATCGCGATGAATGCATGTTAATGTGAGCAAAACCCTAATGGGACATCGCCGTGGGTTCCATTATAGTAAATGAAGTCATAGTGCAGACGAGACCTATTAAACTCAGTTGTTATGGGGGGTTGTTTTAGCTTGAGTGTTCTCGTTAAAACCAGTCTCCAGCCAACAAAATGAGCACTTTCCTATAGCTAAAATAACATAACTGTAAGCTGGTATGTGGTGGAAGTTTATATGCTTGGTCTGTTCAACATCCTTCGGTTCTCCAGACATAAAATGTGCATTTGGATTCCCTGCACACATGGGGGAATATGCAGTAATTTGTCACCAGTAAACCTCCACCAAGCCATGGTGTTGCCCTTCACCAGCATCTGTAAGCAATTACACTTTGAACTAAAACACTTGCTTGACCCTGCATCTCCTTTGATTCCCGAATCCCCCCTCTCCCAAAGCACTCCTTGTTAAGTCATCATCCAGAATACTAATTTACATAAATCAAAATGAAAGCATTTGTTTTCTTCCCCCCGCCATCAGATCCAGCAGTGGGAACAGAACTTGGAGAAGTTCAACATGGACCTCTTCAGAATGCGTTGCTACCTTGCGAGTCTTCAGGGGGGAGAACTTCCTAATCCGAAGAGCCTGCTTGCCATCGCCAGCCGCCCAACCAAGACCACCCTGGGACGCCTTGGGGTTTTCTCCGTGTCCTCTTTTCATGCACTGGTAAGGGAGATTACCTTAGGGAGAAAAGATGGAAGTTGTTTTTGTTTATTCTGGTCCTGATACTGTGCTTCTGTTCAGATCTGTTCCAGGGATGAGGCCACAGCCAGGAGGCGTTCGTTGTCAGTGACTTGGAGCCAGCGAAAGAGAAGCCTATTCTCCTCTCTTAAAGGCCTCGACAACCTGACAAAAAGGAGTCGGGACAAGAGACCCTCTGTAGCACAGGTATTATTTAGCTCAAAGACACATTTTTAACTTAATTGTAAACGTTGACGCAAATCACATTTTCTGTTAGTCTTACATTTAAAAGTTGCATCAAGCCTTTGAGTGACTTCTCTACATTGTCTTATGGAAGTTTAAATGCTTTTACATTTTTTAAAATTACAACCACAAACTTCAAACTTATTTTTATGTGATAGACCAACACAAAGTAATTTATGATTATGAAGCAGGACAATGATGCATACACTTTCCATACTAGTTCATACTTTGTATAACCATTTATTGCTTTGGGGTATGTCTCTGCCCCCTTTGGACATCTAGAAAACAACATTTTTACCCTTTCTTCTTATTCTGCTCAGTCAATTGGGCAGGGAGTAGCTGTGAGTAACACTTTTCAAGTTCTGGCCCAGGTTCTCAAATGGATTTTGATCTGGATTTTAAATTTGGCCATCCTAACATGAACATATTATATATACTGTACTATATATACTGGAGGTGGTCAGAGGGCTTGGTGGTGCCAGTGTTTGGGAGCCTCATATCTGTGGGTGTGCCCCAGGGCAGCTGTGGCTAAAATGAAGCTTGCCATCACCAGTGTGTGAATGTGTGCGTGAATGACTGAATGTAGTCTGAAGCTCTTTGGGGTCCTCAGTAACTAAATAAAGCGCTATACAAGTACAGGCCATATATTTTCATCCATGCCATACCATTTTAGCTCTAGATGTATGTTTAGAGTTGTTGTGCCACTGGCTGTCCTCATTAGGGCATCTTCCACCTCCAGGGCACCTCCAGGGTCACATAAAGGCAATAACAAGGTCAGCCTTCTATCACCTGAAGAACATCTCTAGGATTAAAGGACTGATTTTGCAACACGACCTAGAAAAACTCATCCATGCGTTTATCTTTAGTCGGCTTGATTACTGCAACAGCATCTTCACAGGTCTGCCTAAAAAGTCAATCAGACAGCTGCAGCTGATCCAGAACGCTGCCGCTCGCGTCCTCACTAGAACCAGGAAAGTAGAGCACATCACCCCAGTTCTAAAGTCCTTACACTGGCTCCCTGTAGCTCAGAGAATAGACTTTAAAATACTTTTACTAGTTTATAAATCATTACATGGCTTAGCACCAAAATATGTTGAAGACCTGTTGTCATGGTACCAACCACCAAGACCACTCAGGTCCTCCAACTCTAGCCTACTAAACATCCCTAGACTCAGAACTAAACATGGAGAAGCAGCTTTCAGTTTCTATGCTCCCCTTATCTGGAACAGACTTCCTGACGAGTGTAGAGCTGCTGAAACTCTGAACTGCTTTAAATCGAGACTAAAAACCCATCTGTTTAGAATTGCCTTTGAGTAAATGCTTGATGTCATATGTATGAAATGTGTTCATGCTCTCTTGCTTTTTTTATTTTTCACTTGCTTTATTGTGTATCATGTGTAATGTGTGTTTCTTTTATGTTTTTTTTTTTAAATCACCAAATCATGTAAAGCACCTTGAATTACCCTGCTGTTGAAAGTGTGCTATACAAATAAAATTGCCTTGCCTTGCCTTCCATCATCCCACCAACTCTGACAGGCTCCTCTGTTCCTGTTGAAGAGAAGGATTCCCACAGCATGTTACTTCCACCACCATAATCCCCAATGGTTGTAACACTGTTATGGACGTTCTGCCCATACTTTCCAAAAAGACGTACAAAAACTCTTTCAAGACATCCTTTGGTTCTTGCAATCTTGCTTTGGAAGTTCTTGGGATCTTTTTAACACACCTTCTGGGCAGATCGGTTGCCCAACTACTTTGTGATTGGTCAGAAAATTCACATGGACGAACTGTGTGCAGTGATTTATCCTGATCCTCTGAAGACTTCCCAGAAGTTCTTCACTTGGGTTTATGTATAAAATGTCCTGGCCAAATAGAGGTTTGTTCTTGTTCTTGCCACTTTGTGTAATAGAACATTTTTTCTGTTCTTGCAGAAAATGAAAAGGCAATGCATCAAACAAAAAGGATCAGATGACAGAATTGTTTAAAAATATAATGAAACACTTTAGGAAGTCTAGATTAATGGATATATAATCCTTAATCACCCCACCTTCTCTATTCTGCAGCAGGGGAAGCATTTCACAAGCATGAAACCAGAGTATTAACATGCAGAATTGATGTGTTGACAAAGTGTATGTTCATATATTTAAGCATATGCTCTAGAGTCAGCCCCTCAGTGTAAATTGTACCTATTTGTTATGAAAACAACCTGGAACTATGTTGCACTTTTGCTTACTTGCATCTATTTCTGCAGCTCCTTCAGCACATTTTCACCCCCCTCCCCACCCATGTGGGCGTTTATTAATTAAGAGCACATAGGCTCGCATCTCTCCTGGCTTCTCTTGAAGTATGAGTGCAAACCTCTCATCAGCATGAACACACGGGAGCATTCTTTACCCAGGTGCAGACGGAGAAGTCTGTTTCCTCTTAGGTTAGTAATTAGACTTTTGCAGGCTTATTATTTATCAGTACTAAATCAGTTATAAATCCTCCACTTGGCACCCTCAAGGCCATGGACAATACTCACGAAACACTTATTTACTCCAGCATTTCATAAAACCCTGGTTTTTAGTTGAGAAAAGAGTGGGGTACGTCTGAGTGCTAAGATCTTAGTATTATTTCTGAGCTAACAAGACAGCTACAAGTTAATTATAATCTTTCGGTGAACCTGGACTCTTTACAGCTTACAGAATGTTTCCTGTCCTCTTTTGCTCCCTCTCATCTATCCCACCACCTGCTGTGTGATATTTATGTTTATGCATTTGTGCACGTCTGTCAGCATCTAGGTATGCATCCCCTGCGTTGTTATTTTTCTGTGGAACTCTTGCCACCCAGCTTAATGAGGCACAGTTACTTTTTGCAGTGCAGAAGGCCGAGGTGGCGCTGCAGCACACGGATAAATTATTAAAAGCCATGTGTGGTAGATGACATTCTCCACTCTCTATCCTCACTCCTGCAGATTTCAGCAGATGGTCGGTGTAAAGAAGCTTAGTATTATATATCGGGGCTTTATAAATGGCATGTTCAAGGGTTGAAATTTGATTTCTAGATGAGATTAAAGTTCTGGAACAACTAGTGATGAAAACATTTTTTATTATTTGTTTAACGTTCATGTTCTCCTGTTTCATAGACTAAGCACTTTGCTTTGAATGGCATAGCTATTAATGTCTAATTTATGGCTGCTCTATCTTGGAAGTCTTCCCCACTGAAGCAGAGATGAGTGTCGACTAAGTTGGTCACATCACACAGATGTGACGCAGCAGCAACCATCACAATCTCTCTGTTGCTATGAATGTCAGTCTAAAGAGTACACTGACTCTTAAATTTACTTCAGCTGCATTTTCCACTCTACAATAATAATAGGGCCCCGTTACTGTTCAGAGTCTGAAATTTAACAATCCTTTCCACCCTTTTATTTTCTATAAATGTAACAGTTTTTAAGGGTTAATTATTTAACAATAATTGGCTATATACCACTTTGAATAGTTTTCAGAGTTCTGTGTTTTACCTTTTATATTGACTTTGTTAGAATATAATAATTCTTTATTGTTCCTCAAAAGGGAAATTTGGCTATAACACCGGCAAAGTGACAGATAATAGAAGCATTCACGAGCACACAAGAAAGGTACAAAAAGTATAAAAACAGAATTAAGAATTGTATATGTACATTAAGGACACAATTACAAAAAACCAAAGTATTGTGCAGTTAATAAAAATAAAGTGCCTTACTCAGATTAGAATGTGCAACTGTGTAGGATGATTTAAAAACGGTGAATATTTACAGAATGTGCATGAGTAGTTGTGCAAACTTATTATTTACAAGTAGTTAACAGATTATAAACTGAGAAAAACAGATGTGCAAATAAATAGATAGATGGATAAAAATACTTTATTAATCCCATAAGGGAAATTTCCTTGTTACAGCAGAAACACTCAAAACACAATTAAAACAACACACAAAAAACAGTGCAAATAAATAAGCTCAATATACACACATGTAGGACCAAAACACGATGATTAAGAAGGAATAGCAGTAAATAGCAGCCACAGAAATGTTAAATAAATGAGTCAAATAGTGCAAGTTACAGCAGTGATGTAAACATGATTGATTTTGTTGGGAGCAGTTCTAGTTGTATAGTCTTAACAGCTGCTGGGAAGAAGGACCTGCGAAAACGCACCTTCATGCACCTAGGATGCAGCAGTCTGTCACTGAAAGAGCTCTGCAGCTCAGCAACATCTTCATGCGTGGGGTGGGAGACACTGTGCATCAGTCCATGAGCTCCTCAGCAGGTAGAGTCTGCTCTGACCCTTCCTGTAAAGAGTATCAGTGTTGTTGCTCCAATCCAGTTTATTGTTCAGGTGAAAACCCAGGTACTTATAAGAGTCCACTATCTCAATGTCCACTCTCTGGATGTTCACTGGTGTACGTGTGGTGGGTCTGCGCCTGCGGAAGTCCACTACCAACTCCTTGGTTTTTCCTGCGTTGATCCTCAGTACTGTCTTTTCCTGCGTTGATCATCAGTACTGTCTGTACTCTGAGTCGTGTTGATGAGGCCGACAATGGCAGAGTCATCAGAGAACTTCTGAAGGTGGCAGCGTGGGTAGTTGATGGAAAAGTCTGCAGTGTAGAGGGAGCCAGCACCATTCCCTGTGGGGCCCCCGTACTGCAAACCACCCTGTCGGATACACAGCCCTGGGTCCTCACATACTGTGGGCGACCTGTGAGGTAGTCCAGTATCCCCTACGAAATGTGGTGGTCCAATCCTGAAAGCTCCAGCTTGTCCCTCCATAAGTCCTGGCTGGACGGTGTTGAAAGCACTGAAGAAATCAAAGAACATGATCCTCACAGTGCTTCTAGGCTTTTCCAGGTGAGTCGGAGCTCAGTGCAGGAGATAGATGACGCCAGGCTGGGAGGCAAACTGCAGTGAATCCAATGAAGACCTCCCCAGGGGGCAAAGATGGCTGAGAACCAACCTTTCGAGGGTCTTCATCAGATGCGAGGTCAGGGCCTGTAGTTGCTGAGGTCCTTCGGATGTAAAGTCTTTGGCACCTGTACCATACAGTAGGTCTCCCACAGCTGTGGTACTTCCCTAGCTTCAGGCTCAGGTTTTATAGATATCCATGGATGCCACACAGTTCATCTGCACAGCACCTCAGGAGCCTGAAGCTGAAGCCATCTGGACCTGCAGCGTTTGCAGATTGGGGGGGTGGATGTATGATGGAGTCCTGAGAAGCCGGGGGTGGGTGTGATGGCTGGGAGCTGAGAGGTGTGAAGTCATGGAAAGAAAAGTAGGCAGTCCTTAAAGATGAGTGGGGTTGCAGCAGGGGAGACGATGCTGGGGGAGGGGTGGGTACCTTTATGATGGGTACGGTGTTGCCACAGAAGTTTATGCATAAACTCCCGCGGTAGATAGTATGGCCTCATTCTAGCAGCTCAACGTCCGTACTGCATTGTGTCCCTTTGATAGATAAATGCCCAGAGTTACACCATCTATCGTTCACAAACACAGCCAGACCTCCTCATCTCTTCTTACCACTCTCCTTGGTTCTCTCGGCCCGGAGCAGATGATGATGGCGGGTTAGCCGCCAACTCGTCCACTTTGTTAGGGAGAGATCTCACGTTTCCCATGATGATGGATGGGATGACCGGCCTGTACCTCCTTCCCCTGCATCGACGCCTGATCCTGACGTGGGTGCCCTTCCTCCTTAGCTCACAGGGGATGTTGGCTTGCTCGGCGGGAGGCAGTACAGCGGAGCTACTCAGAGCTAGCAGCTGATCCCTGGTGTAAAAAATGGTCGATCGGGCGCCCACACGGTCTCAGGACACAAATGCTGTGAAAAGTGCAATTAAAAACACAATTGTCGACAAAGTTCTCGGTTCACAAAATGTTTTCAGTATAACTGAGAGATGATCACCATGAAAGACTGTCTCACGAGTTAAACTCTCCAGGACCCATTGAAACTACTTCTCCCTTAAATTTTCAGTTTTTGTGCTATATATTTTTGCCTCTCTTTTTCCTAAATCATCTTTTTCCCCTCTGTGTAGTTAATCACCAGAATCTAGTATTTTCTCTCACTTTTCCTCACTTCATCTTTCTCCCCACCCCAATTTTCAGCCCAATTCTCTCTCACACAAACAGTTCCTCAGAGCATAAACGGAGCGTTACCAAGCAGTCCATCTCTGACTATTTCCATACTGACTCATCTATGTTGACTAAGCCTAAATCCCATTTACCACAGCAACGCTCCGCTCCAGAGCCTTGCCCCGAACTCACGATTTCACCCCTTCCACCTTCCTTCCCCCATGGTTACTGTTCCCTCATCCATTTTAGCAGGGATACAGTAGGGAGCTGGCTGTCGGTCGGCTGTGGGAAGTAGGCCAAGGTCTGAGGATTTGTGGGAGAGTTGGTAAATCTTTCTAAAATTAGACAGTTTATGGCGCAGCAGCACTGTTTATAGCCAGGTTATAAATGAACGCATGCTTAAGTGGCAGATGAGACGTAAGATGAGGCCTTGTATTGTTTTTGTTGTAGAGTAACATGACTCATGACACTGAGAGTCACTTTTATATCTGTTGTAACCAATTGTGTGCATGGTTTGATGGAGAGAGTTTAAGATATTTTAATACCAGTTTTGCCACCTGTTTTTCATAACAACACACTACCATACCAAAACCTGAAAACTACTGTAAATGTAGAAAACTTTTAAATTATATAATGCTGAAATCATTCATTCTCATAATCTGCCATAATCGGTGTGAAGGATGAGTTCTTGACCTTTTTTATCGAGCAATCTCTATCTCATAAAAAAGCATGATGAGATTTCTACATAGATTAATTTTCAAGACGTATTCGGATTCAACACAGTTTAATCAACACTTCAGTTAAGAATTATGAGAAGAATCAACAAGGAGAATAAAAGGATAAAACACAAAATTTCTTTGTTTAAATTATATTGTTGCAAGAAAAACAGACTGTAATTTATAGTTTAATGTCTGATGTGTTACCCTAATTGAGTTTTATTGTGCTAAGCATAGAACATTTGCGGTCGAGTAAGTTTGCAGTCAGACTAGTGATCAGTATACATCCCAAGTATATTTAAAGATTGGTAAATGTCTGCTATGTTCGTGCTATTGGTAGGGATAACTTTATAGACTAGGTTTTAAGCCAAAGTTTTAGACCCATCAGCTATCCCCACCGGAACCACGACAATAGAATTGAAGAAAGCTCCTTACTTTGATCTAACATTTTCTGCTCTATCAGTTCTGGTACAGGCTTTGAATGTCTTGAGGTTTCTCAGTTTGGATTCACAACTGGGTTGCATGCGAAGAGAATTGTTATCATTTTCTTTTTCTTTTAGTAAGACCAACGTTAAGGC